>CAXIVR010000013.1:57983655-58376155 GCA_964035755.1 Teleogryllus oceanicus
AAGAAACTCTGACACAAACCAATATAAATAGTTTAATATTAACTGGAAGATCAGAATCGATATCAGTTTGCTTCCAACGCATAGCAGCCTTGCTGTCTAAATTATGTACATACCTCTTTTGCTTCATAATGAGAGCAACATTCTCTTATAATAATGAAGAAATTTTGAAAGTTGGATTCACTTCTTTTATTAATTTGTTCCATATAGTCTGGTCTGGTTCTGTTTGTGGACTTTCCTGAAAGTATTTAATTTTTTTTTATTATTTACTTTTTTATACAAGAGTAATATGCAATTTTAACCAAATACTATCATTTACTAAAGTATAACTTCAATCTTAGCATGATAATCTCGCAGCAGGAGCAAACGTTGCATTGTTAACAATATTCTTTAGATAATCGTATTACTTGTTCGATATCAGTACAACATAAACCTTATTATTTTTAAACTTATTTGAAGATGTCAGTACATTTTCTTTTACTAGTAATGTTGCCCTCAACATACAATACTAACTCAATTTGGTTTGATTTTTGGGAAGACACATGTTTACTCCTGAATAAAAGAAGCAAAATCTCTCTGAATGGCTTGCAAAATAGACTTGCTATACTGGAAGTGCAAAATAATGGTAAATAATGTTTTATGTGGTATCCAGAAGCATAATTGTACAATATCATAAATATAAACCAACACCGACAAGATTTAATTTTAGTCTTTAGTTCCACAAATGAGGAGACCAAATGGCACTCTCATTGAAGTTTAGGTCTAACAATCATAATAAATAAAAGTCTCAATACAGTAATGGACTTAATTTTAACAAATCCCATCAATAACAAGTGATTTGTAAACCATATTAACACCACCATCAATATGTAATTGAAAGTCCATTGGGCATAATGACTATGCCCAAACCCTTCTTAAAGTAAGTCTCTAGTGGCATATCATAACTGGAATTCTGATAATGTATTCTTTTTAGATCTGTGAAGGACATGACCTGGTTGAGGTGAGTTCTAATTTGTTTATAGACTTAATCAGAGAATATGTGAAGACTTGGCTGTAATATTTTACAGTGATCAGACGTAAAGATAGGTAAATAAATTTTTATATTATCAGCAGCAACAAGATAAAACATGGAAGATATATATATTAACACCAGTGACAGTAGGAGCAAATAACATGAGGACTAAGATTGGGTGCATGAGGGACGCAAGATGGGTATGCACAAGGCTTATATCCTACATAAAATAAAAAATAATTCTACTCTTTAAATAATAGAGACCAAATTCATATAATTTGCAGGAAATTAAGCAAGCATATTTTAAATAAGACAAAGTCAAAATCGGATTTGGTGGTATAACTGGGCAGCGTGACAGTACTGTTGTGACTCAAGTTTTAGGGTTCAACCGATTGAAAAGTGGATTTTCCAGGGCAAAAATCCTTTGTACGCCTTCCTTCAAAGGAGAAGTAAAGCCAGCTGTCCATGAAGATTTCCTGCATGTAAAAGATCCTCAAGCCTAAAAGAAGCCTCTGAGCAAAATTGAGATTCGCCTGTCCTGATTACTCCAAGATAATGCCTCCTTCTCTGCTAGATGGTGAAAGGAGCTTAGCAAAATTCATGGTCAGACAGAAGAGTGGGCCTGATGGCCGAGTCGCCACGTGAAATAAGGCATTAACTAACTAAAATCTAATAAATGAAATGCTTCTGAGAAATCCATTCAAATAACACCTATTTGATTATAAATATTAATATTTATGTGTGAATTCTATAAAAATAAATTTTGAGAATTCTAAGATGTTGGAAACAATAGAGCAATTTTTTTATATAACTATGTTGGTAATCCTGAAAAAATAAAATAAAAAACCTCTTAAGTATGGTTTTTCAAAAATCTTTGAAAAATTAGATAGAATTGATATGGGCCTGTAATTTTCAATACATAAATATACAGCTTAGTGATTTTTGGTTTGTATGGCCAATGTGTCTTTTAAGCCCCTTCCTTCAGTGCACAAAAGGCCAAAGTAAAAAATCGTCACATGTCCTGCTTTAAGTATTTGTGTTTACATTGGTCTACGATTGTTTTGTCACATATAGGTTATACATATACCATTTTGACAAACAAACATTTAAGGAGCTAGACATAGGGAAGAAGAGTCGAAATATCAAGTATAAAGCTTTAGAGCTGATAAATGGAGGCCCGATTTTTAAATGAAATGACATAGTTTTGTCTTTCTTTCGCTGTAGTAATGCTCACTTAACTGTACTCACGATGAACCATCACCATCCTAACACAAATTCCATTTTTTGTTGCATATTTAGTAGTGTATTACACATTTTGCTATTTTCAAAATTTTTTTATTTTATAAATTTTCTTTCTCTTCACATTTTTTTAATGAGAAGTATTTCCAAAAAACAAAAATTTTTTTCCTACATTATTTCTGGATTTTAAAGAGATGTAAGATGTGGTCAGATGTTCTTACGATCGTTTTTCAGTGGTCTCACAAAGGGGATGTACAGCGATGGAGACTTTTCACCTTTAGATATAAAAAGTATCACTGATAACTGGTTTTGTGATTTTTAACCTTAATTTCCAAGTAACTTTGTCGAATATGACTTTGACTGGTTGTAGATATCGCCAGTATGTCGTCTTCTGTTCTATGGCGCTAAACTAATGTCTTCAAAATTGACAGTAAGTTGTACAGTGAAAAAAGAGTATCAACGTACTCTCCACACGAGTTTTAAAACGTTTTTTTAAATTTTTTAAACTTTTTTTAAAGAAACTTTTTATAAATGTGATTTTGTTTTGGGATAAACATGTTTTATAATAAGGTATTTTAATACTAGAATTATATCCAATTCTACTTATTTATTACTTATTCTCACCATTACATATTAAAGAACACATTTTGATTTTTCACGTTATATATCTTTCTGGTCTCTAGTGATAAACATTTTCCAATACATCCTCCAAGTTCAAGAATCTTAACAATCTCTACAATTTGTACATCCAACCCTCAGAATATACAATAACATTTCTAAACAACATTCATTAGGGACATAAAACAAATGAAAGTGACATTAATAATTTTAGTCATTACTGTTTCTGCTATTTTTCTAGTTCTGCTTAAGTGTTCTTTCTGTTGTCTTTATTATTAAGAAATTACTGTCCTAAAAATATTTAAATCATTCAAAATTAATACAACTGTATTGTGAAATTACAAGTACTGATTAAGGTTTTAAAACTATTACCTCAGCAGAAATGGTAAAATATACAAAAATTATAACTTTATGCAATGTTCTCCAAAGAAAATCACCCATTCTGTAAAACTTTGAATATTGACAATGGCCGATCTTGCACCAACCCAAAGATATATATTTAGATTGTTGAAGCAATATATGTTAATAATATATAATTAAATCAAAAAGATACAAAATACATTTGCTGTAATTTTTAATATAAATGGTATTATACAATTTCATTTCAATAAAATTCAGTGAACTCAGATATTCCTAACTGTGAAGCAGCTAGGCTTGAACTCATAAAAATTAGTATTAAAGATCAATGAATAAGATGGCAGAGCATAAGACGATTATGCGATTTCTGAAAATTATATGAACTTTCTACTTCATAATAATATATTCTTCCACTAGTTTGTAATATTATGCTTTATTGTACAAAAAATTTTGAAAATGAGAATTTACTGAAAGGGAAATTTTTAGAATCCAAAAACAATATTATAAATAAGTTGCATACACCATTTTTTTGTACAATAAAATTATAAAAGACCAAAATTCATTTTTGGGAAAAAAATTTGAAAAGCAGTTTAGAATGAAATATATTTAATATTCACACAGGATATTCATACTTGGACATCATACATGGGTATGGGCAGGGGAGGTTGAAGCAGGGAGCAAGAACTGTGTCACAAAGAGAATTTTATGAATGATTTCAAGCAATGAAAAGGCATTTATACCTCCAGCACATAAAGATAACAAAATCTCCTGCTACTCCAACCCTCAGATGATAAATTGTGAGTCCAAGGATCCATCCTAGGGCCCAAATATTATTCCTATATCATAAATGACATGCCTTTGGCTTTAAAAAAAAAAAAAAAACAATTTTGTTTGCAGATGACACAAACATAATCATAAAAGCAAAAGCAACAATTATTAGAAAAAGAAACTCAAGAAACGTTGCATGCATTAGTAAAATGGTTTCAAGACAACAAACTTATCATAAACACCAGAAAAACAGTCTCACTAAATTTCATGAATCCCGATCCAAAAAAAAACTCTCCCAGCATTTGCTCATAAATAATAATCCTGTAAAAATATCACGGAAACTACCTTCCTTGGTCTAACAATCCAAAAAAAACCTAAAATGGAATGCTCACATTTCAAATCTTAATAAGATGCTCACCAAATCTTGTTATCCCCTATACCCCCTCAGGTCAAGCTCCAACATTGAGACTCTTAGGACAATGTATTATGCAAATGTGCCTCACACTTGAAATATGGATTAATATTTTGGGAAAATCCCCTAAAGCACTCTTAATTTTATTATCCAAAGAATACTGCAAACAATGACCAGCACTCATAAGCGGGAGTCTTGCAAACCCTGTTAAAAAATTAAGGATTCTTCCCACTCAGTGCATGTACATATTTGAAATAGTTGTCTTCACAAAGAAGATTCTCATGGAAAACAAAGCGCTTACTACACTTTATCAAAAAGTACCGAAATAGAGGGCATTAAATTTTACAACAAATTGAGCCATGATATTAAAGATATTAATACAATACATAGATTTAAAAGAAATTGAAAGCTTTCCTGCTTAACAACATGTTCTACAGTGTGAAGGAATACACAAATCACATCACTACCTCCCCTTAAAAAAAAAAAATTAAAATTCTAATCCCATTGATTCTCTGTTTCATGTTGACTGTTCAAGTTGAAGCAGAAAAAAGAACTGCATATCCCATCCTGCCTGTGTTAATTTCAGTTGGACTGATGTAGAAGGAGAATGCCAAACCCAAATTCTATTTCCCTTTATCCTGAATTTCTAAATGCTCTAGGCATCATTAATATCGTTAAATCATTCCCGAATGAATAGTATTTTTTTATTAGTATTGTTTTCTATTATAATTGATATTACTATTTATTACTATTATAATTATTACTATTACTGTTTCTATTATTATTATTATTATTATTATTATGAAGATCAATGACCAACTTGATCAGGGGTTTTTTTCCAGTTTCCCTTTATCCTTTGAGCAAATGCTGAGATGGGTCCCCATTGTTTTGATTTCTGGACAGTAAATGTAACTCACTCCGCCATATCTGATCGGCTATACGATTGAAATTATTTGGACTCAATAAATATTATTATTATTATTTTTATTATACTTACACCAAAAATATGTCATATGAATCACAAAAATATGTAGTTAGCAAATTTCAGAACAACTTTTTCTTGACATTATTCTGATGTAGTGAATAAATTTTTAAATGACAAATGTATGTTGTTGTACAATTTCTGTTTCAGTATTCCATTTGTAATGTATATTGTAAGCCTGGAACATACAAATTTTGATCATTTGAAATCTTACTCTATAGTTGATGTTCTCTAAAACATTATGTATTTTGTCAGCAGTCCAATCTGGGAAGTCAGAGTACACTGCAATGAAAACAGAAGTCCACAATAATGTATTGTGATGTGCACACTGTACAGAATTGCTTGCTAATGTTCATTCTATATTCATCACCTTGCTTAGCTTATGAACAAACGAAAACTAAGAATTGTAGAAGCAAAAGACTGAATTTCTAGAGAGAAAAAAAGTATAATCTTATTAAAGAAACGTAATGTTTATGCTTTTCTCAAAGGTTTGGTATTTATAATACTGAAGAAAATGAACAAAGGGACAAATTATCATTAAATAAATTTATTAGTTTCAAAGTAGCAAATTATTATAATATTCAAATTATAATCAACCGTTCTTGCAATCACACCCTAATTGCCTAAGGAGGTCCCTTAACGATTAAGTCATTAAAAGCACACCAACATAGAGGTAATGTAAACAAGTACTCAATGTACTCCTAGATTGAGAGTTACATATTTAATACCAACAACCACAAAACATTCCTTTTGACAAACAATGCAACTTGATTTGTCACAAACTCACCTTTTGAGGATGATGAATAATTGAATCCATATTGCTTCCTGCTCTGGAGGAGAAATTGCCTGCTCTCTAAAGTTACCCCTCAACCCGCCCAAATCCACCCTTCCTCTGCCTCCTGAAACCCCTTCACCTCCGAATCCTCTGCCCCCCCTGCTCCCCCCTTTCCCCAAATCCCCTCCCCCCTCTTCTGCCCCTTTCCCCAAATCCTCTCCCCCCTCTATTCACAAATTCCCTTCCTCCTCCATTTCCTCTTTCCTTAAAAGCATCTCCATTCTCTGGATGTGACTGCTTGACACTTTGTTCAGCCTCCATTGCAACACTGAGAAAAAGTAAAGAGAACATGATTTTTGGCACCTATTTGCACGTGTGTACATGGACAATTTACTTAAAGGTGCCACTTTACTGATTTTTCAATCAACTAAAATTAATTTCCCCCACATTTAAAAGCCCATAGTGATGATGTGATCCCATGCAACAAAAAATGTGTATGTGTGTATGCATGTTTATGTCTGTAACTTTTGCAGAATGAGCTCTCCTACCCCAGAGAACAGGTTCCAAATTTCTTTACAGACTCACTTTGACGTGTTTCCTGTGCCCTGTAAAAAACTGAAGCTGTATTGTTGTTCATTATTTTCACATTCCATCAACTCACACTCACTCGTGTGTGCACTCTCACACTAGGAGGAAAGTAAGAAATGGCAAAGAGGGATGGAGGGTGACAGTAAGGGAGGAAAGGAGAAATGAAACCAGTCATGTGAAACAATCTCTAATAAGAACATACTAACCCCACTCAGGAACACATACTACCAATGTTCCTGAACTCCTACAACATATTTTTTTAGCACGCTTTTTGGAAGTCAAATTTTCATAAGAAATGAGAATTCGCCAAAAAGCTGCTTCAATAGTAAGATCAAACTCTTCTAATTTCTCCATCTTAAATTGAAATATTTCTCACATTATCATGAACCTTTTCATTAAGGATCATCATCCTTTCATCATCACAAGATCAAACTCTTCTAATTTCTCCATCTCAAATTGAAATATTTCTCACATTATCATGAACCTTTTCATCAGACTCACAGGAAATAAGTAAAAACCTAATCAAACCATGTTGTTGAATCCACTAAATGACTACTAAATAACCCTATCAGCACCATGCATTTAAAAAAAAACACATTTAATATCACCATCATAACACCAACACTTGACGATCATATACACAAATCATCAATTATGTATATTGTTCACAACCCCTGCTCATCGCAAGACTCCCATCAAAATCCCATAACTACCTCTTGGCCCTTGCCACACGGATTTACCCATCCTTAACCAGTGCAAAGTGCTCGTTCGAAAGACTTCCTTAAGTTGTACTGTTCTCTACTTCAGCACAAAATGCTAATTTTCAAACATGACTACAGCAAAAGATAAACCTTACTTCACAATATAGCAGTTCATTAAATTTTACTATGGGAATGAAATATAAATATTGAAATGAAGATTCTGAAGTAGATTGGTAAATCCTAAGAATGTCAAGCACAAATTATGACAGAAAAACATTAAAACTAAAAATGTACTGAACATGAACGAAATTCACCCAAGACTCACGCAAGGATAAAGCTAAATTTAAAAACTCCACAGAACTTCTTTTGGATCATAATTTGGTTCTCTAATCCACTGACCAACAACTAAAAGTATCATGCTTTAAATTACTAAATATAATTTAATCGCATTATCATAATCCTTGGGAAAATTTTGATTTGACCCTGCTATGGATCAAAACTTTTGCAGCCTAAATTAAATTTTCGAGTTAGATGGATAAAAGTGAAGAAAACTTGAGATATTTTCTATATAAGTTTTTTAATTGAATAAACATATACTTCTCTATGAATTTGGTTCAAATCTAGGGTTTGGTGTTTGCCTCAGGCATTTATTTTGCACAACTTATAATTTCTATTGTTGCCACTGCAGTAATGATCCAAATTGGCATGCATTAGTTAGAGATGGTAATATTACAGATGTGAAAAAAAATTGAAATTTAATTGTTAACGAATATTTTCTATTAATAAAGGATGAAATTTTTATGATTTTTCGGATACAATACTTGTAGTTGCTAAAATGTTTAATTCTAAATGCTGTAAAATTACATAAAATGTATCTTTGACCTAGCCTTCATACCAGCTATTCCTAAAATTAGATTTCCTATTTCATCACTAGAATAAAATATAATTAAGTATCTTTATAGTATTTGCTTGAATCTAGGTAAACAAAACAAAAATGTGCCTTCCCTGTAAGAAATCCACAGGATAAAAATATATTATGTAATAATTGATATGTAACGATCAGTTTATTTGATCACTTGCACTTTAGCTCCACATATACACAAATAAATTATGTAGAATTATTGTTGTAATGAACGCACTGAATCAAACGACCACGCCGAAACACCGCAGCCACATGTGCAGATCAACCACGTGGGAAGCACCGAAGCACCAACAGAAAACAGGGTTTATCAAACTACGTATTAATTTCGCGACTAGCGTTAGTGCTGCTCAAACGGGCGGTTCTAATATTAAACCGAGAGGTGGAGGGACCATGCCGGTGGGGGCATGGGGTAGATGCACAGTATTTTAATGTAGCCATTTTGGCAAATTTACAATTTATTTTAGGGTTCTGTAGGAAATGGAGAATACCCTGACATGGAAATGACTCAGGATGGCATGGAATTACATGGGAACAACTCAATAAAATAAAGTGACAGATTTATTAAAATTAAATCAGAAAATGGTGAATTATTTTCTTTTAAAAGAATAAATAAAGTCTCCAAGTCAAAATTTGACAAATATATATTTTAGAAATAATATCAAAACATCATACATTCACAACATTCATGTAGTTACTTCATAAAGCTGAACAATAAAATCAAAATTTTAATACCTACCTCTATTGATTCACGTACAGGTTCTGCTTCCCGCCATTAGTCCAAGTTTTCAGATCGCGATTTCTTACTTCTCGTATCCATCGTAATTTCTTTATCAAGACCTTAAAATATAATTTCTCTATTGTTACTATTTCAATCTTGACCACAATGAAATGGTTTGGCAAAATTTTCCTTAAACTAAGAACTGATTTTCATGCCAATTCTTGCTTCAGATTCCTCTTGATCGATTTTGATATATTAACGCAATTTATAACTAATTCAACCTCAGTGGCGTAGCCATTTGAAACAAACTGTCTGATTTTATTTTTAAATTTAATATTTCTGCTCTTTAATATTATTAAATATAAATTCAACGTAACCTCGTTCCAAATTTATATAAGAATATGGGCGCCAGGAAAAGATCACGTTAATTCAATTATTAAAATTACTCAACTGCTATTTCCATTAAATTAATATCCGGCTAACTGGGTCGATGGTCTTATAAGAAATAATCGCTATTGCCTACTAATACTGATTATTCTATCTGCCATCTGTACAGAGTGGCCGAGGAATCTGAAAAGGAAATATACATTTCTATATAGCTACCATTTGATGGAATTGGCTGAATGAAAATCATCTTTTTTATTCACAGAAACTTGTAAGTTTATTCAATGTTCATTGGTAAAATACAGAAATGACAGAAACTTTCGGTCATGACCAGTCTCGAACTATTTTCCTTCTTCCCGGTGTCGATGGCTCCAGGTCCAAATACCATCTTCTTTTCTTCCGTTCTGGCACAAGTGTACTCAAGTCACTGATCCTCACCGCCCATAAGTCGATAAGACTTAATTAATTTTCCTTTAAAGTTCCCAGTTCTTTCTACGCGTATACTAAAATATTAAAGTTCAGCAAAGTATTATCTGCATCAAATACTCTCAGTCCTGTTGCCGACAAATTCACGTAAGTTCACAATTCTAGCTGCTGCACTCGAAATATTTCAAGTTCACATTGCATCAATATTCTAAGTCCGACAACCATTAGCCCAAAAAGTAAGTCTACAATTCCTAAACTCCAACATCAATTGTGTACACACAATATCAATTGTCTTCATCTTTCTACTGTTTCTTGTCAGAAAAAATTCCATGCCTAGCTAATCCCTCAATTACTTGCTAAATTCAACTAGCTATGCCTCTAGACTATCATTGCTTTCAATAATCCCCAAAATAAACATTTATCAACCAGCTGCGCCCCGTGGTTCAAAGCAATGAAGTTTGTTGATCTTTGACGACAACTCGGCTACTGCTGCCATTTGCATACGTCTATCCTTACCATTTACCCTGTTAGCAACAATAAATGGCACCAATACAACGTCCTGCTATATTGATATGTCAGGTCGTCGTATGCGTTTCGCTGTTGTCGGTAACAGAACTGGCAGAATCCTTCTGCACGCGCCTCCTTACTACGCGCCCGGCAATACCACCAGCGGCCAGAACGGAAGGAATTAGAGTGGGGTAGCGTTTAGGACACTTCACAGGGTTGATCAGTCTTCGTGAAGCATCCAACCCGTTTTGTTACATCACTGCATGCGATCTGACGGGAACTGGAACCGGACCCAGCGCGCGTTGATTTCGCTATGTGCCATGAGCGAGCATTAGTGAGCTGTTGGTCAGATAAATCCTCCTGCAGCTTCGATCGCTGCATAATCGCGGCTTAAGAGTTCCTCCGGATTTTCCTGCTGTATTTAATATGCAGAGTCTGTACGCTGATGGCGTGATCGTGTCGCCTTTTCGTTTGCGCATGAGCCATGCGATTTATGAGTGCTAGCACCCTGCTTTGAGGCAGGTATTGTATATATTCAATAGCACGGTGTGATGGTTTCCTACAATTCGACTTAAAAACTTCCACCCGTAAGCCGTCTGTCCCATCGCCTTTTATTCTTCAGAGAGCATACTGTCGCTACCAGCTCCCTCCTGGTGAAGGTATGCCTACACATTTTCCGTCCAACTTTGGTCATTTCTAACTGGCCCATGGGAGCCCGCCATGCTCTTCTGGCGTCTCTCTGACCTGAGAATTTCATGGATCCAGAGCCCTTGAGAATCTCCAAGTGACGATTTTGTATCCCAACTTCCCACCCGTGTCACTCCGCGCAACTGCTTCCAACATTGTATTTTGGCTGCTTGAGAGTTGTCTTGAGTATCCTCCCCGGTTTTCACCCACTGAGAACCCTGAAATTTATTCTTTGTGCGCTTGCACTGTCGTAGTTCAGCTAATGTGCTTTATCTCATATTTCTTCCACCTCACTAATAGGCAGATGTTCTCTGTATCCTCTCTTTTTTAATGAGCATAGAGGCGTCGCATAAAGGTTATGAATAATAATAATAATAATAATATTAATAATAATAATATTACACATAACATGAGTTTCATATGCTATTTTAATCGTGTAATGACGAGCCGATATGATGCATGATAAGTTTTACTGGGCTACAGAGATTTAGTTTTTTCTTTCTATAGACTACATGAGTGGAAGATAATGCAGTATTTAATATAAGAATATATGAATGTTTCACTTATTTGAAAGAACTGAAAGGATATCCAATTTTGACTTTGAATACACTGTTAATTTTAACCTCCACCTCCCATGTATACCAAAGGGAGCTCCAAGAAGACTTGGGTGGAGTAGTTACCCTTGACTGAGTTGGTGTCATTGATTTTACTGTACTTGTTTCAATGATAGTAGGTAGTGTAGTAGTAGTAATACACACACACACACACAATAATAATAATAATAATAATAACTCAAACAAGAACAATTTATACTACTAGTAATAATAATTTAATAATAATATCATTATATTTAGAAATGATTTAATGTAACATTATTGTTAATAATTACTTCATCACCTAGCAATTCAGTGAAATAAATAATTTTGGTCTGTATCTTCCTTCACATCATGTAGGGACCAACAGCAGGATGGAATATGCCAGCACTTTCTTTTCTTTTCGTTTCAGCTTCACAGTCAACACCAAATACCAGAAAGTCAAATGGGACAAGAATTTTTATTTATGTTTTTTTTTAAGAAAGGGAAGCAGTGTGTCTCTGATTCATGAATTCTGCTAATTGAAGAACAGATACTGTTACAGGAAACTTTTGAATTTACTTTTAAATGCATAAGTTTTGTGTTTTTATGATTTTTTATGTTTATCAGGCCCAACTATTGTAAATGTAATGCCTCTATTAGGTGTACTTTGATAAAGTAATGTTTGTGAATGGGGAATATCCTTAGACTTATGTTTTAGTTGTGCACATCAGAATTAGAGTAAAAGTACTTTATATTTTATAGAATCTTCTTTGTGAAGACCACTTATCAGCCATGCACATTTATTGCAGGGAAGAATCCCATTTTGTTATTTAAGGACCAAGCTTATGAGTGCTGGTCACACGGTATTCTTTTGGATAATAAACAAGTAGAGCTTCAAATCTTTAGCTGGGCTGCAATATATAAGACTGATATTTTTATTTCCAGTTAAGCTCAAAGTAGAATATTTCCAGACTTTTCTTTTATATGACTTTGTAGGTACAAAACTAATAATATCTTTATTGTAATTGTAAACCCACTATGAAGTGATGTGTGTAGTTATTTATCTGAGATGCAAGTGGTAGGATTTGTAATTTTTTAGCAAGTGTTTGCAGGTCCTATGTTTGTGAATGTTTGTCATTGAGTTTACATATTTTTTGGATGATAAAGTGTGGATTCTTTCTGGGGAATTTCCCCAGAACATGATCTGTGATTTTAGATGAGGAACATTGCAAGAATTGTCTGGGAGAGTATCCGTTAGAATTGACTTAAGGATGTAGGATGGTAGCATGACTTGGTAAGTTTGCTGCTGAAGATCCGTGATGTGAGTTCCATTTTATTCCCATATCCATCACTTGAATAGTCAATCCAAGAAAAGCTGTTTTGGCTATTTTAGCAAGCATGCTACCATCAATTGTGTTGGAGGCTTTTTCTTAGAGCAGTGGATTTGAGAATTTCGAGACAGCTACTATGCTTATGATGACTTTATTTCCTGAACCATTTTACTAGTCCTCTAGAAATCTGTTTCTGCTTCTCTTTAGAGTTATGCCAGGCTTGCTTTAAATGAGGCTGCTTTGTACCATCTGCAAATATGACTACTTTGCTCTGCTGCAGAGTCAGGTATGTCGTTGATGTACAAGAAAATAGTATAGGCCCAGGATTGATCCAGACATCTATAATTTATCATTTTAGGTTGCAATACGAATTCTTTTGCCTCAACATGCTTCTATTGTGACGACGACAACGATTTGAAAGTGTAAGATTATTGATGGCCACAAATTCTCAAAGTCTCAAGTTTGTATAACAGTATGTGATGATCACATGTTTAAATACTTTATCGTGAATCTGATTCTAGATGTTGATGGGTGTGAGAGACATAAAGCACTCATGGAGAGACTTTTTGAATCAATCTGTGAAGTACTTATTTCATGAGAGAGTTTTTTTTTGGTGGTGCTTTAATCTTGGGCCCTTGTTTACTGTGTTTTTGGGTTTTATGGCAGATGAAGAGTGACCTTTCTTTGTGTTGATTCTGGGGTGGGTGGTTAGTTGATGAGAGATGAAAGAGTTATAAATGGAGGAAAGAAGACGAGAGATTTTGGTAAACTTACTAAAAACTATTTGCTCTACATAATAAAAATATCTACTGGCAATTAGGCTACAACTGAGATTCAGACAAAAGACAGGATCTTCATAATTATTGAGTTTTAAACTCATATCTAAAACACAAATAGTGAATTGTTAATAAGTTACAAACCTGAGTTACCTTTTGCTGTTTTTACTGCCTTTGCATGAGCAAAATCAAATACCTATCCTATATTTCAAGGAAGATTAATCAGTCTGTCACAGAAGGCGCACACATGCCCATCCATTACCACACGAAAACACACATGATCTGAAATCACCATACCAAATGCAACCTTCTTGAAGGTCCCACATACAAGAGGTGGTACACAAATACACCCTGAAAGAATGAATGCTATTCTATCACGTCATGGCTTTATTTTATCGTGATGCTATGGAATTTCAAACACTTGTGGGGTGTGGACAGGCTAGAGCTGTCTGAGTATTTTACAAGATCTTGTAAAACATGGCCCCAGTTTATCCATGTAATGCAGTCTGCATTAGTGTGATCAGTCTGTGATGATCTGTGATCAATCATGGTTGCCAGCCATTACTCAAAATCTTACTCCCCACAGTAACTGTGAAGTATTTTTAGCAGTACTACACTGGTCTAAAAGGAAGATGATAATGTGGGTTTCATTTTGTAGCATGGTGAAAGGGCTTTTCTTTCACTGCAGAGAATTTTCAAACTCTCAAACTTATAATAATAATACAATAATAATAATAATAATAATAATAATAATAATAATAATGCCCTGTAAAGTCAGTTTCAGGAATAGCACCACGGGACCCTCCCTGTCGTAAGACTAATCGGAGAAGCTAAACCGCTGTCACTCCCCAAACATCCTCTCATTCCTAGTTAGAACTTCAAAGCCATTGCTTCACTTACTTGTGGCACTTCGTTATTCATCCTGTGGGCTAACCTTCATATCGGCTAACCTGTGTTTCCGAACTCTGACGCCATTAGGTTATGAGGGCTAGGGAGCTTTCTGTTCTACTCCTTTGTTAGTTTGGTCCATTCTTCTGTTTTCAATCCCCTTCTTCTCTTCCTTTTTCTTTAGCTGGTGTAGCTTAAAACGCTAGGGTTTCGAAGAAAAACCGGGTGGAGGATCGTCTAGATCAAACTAACATGGGTGCAGGGATCGAGACCTGTATCGGCGGTCGGTGATGAGCAAGCAGGCCACCGGGCGTCGTCATCGTTTTACTATAATGCGCAAGGGTGCGGATCGATTTCCGGCACCCGGGGCAGATATTGTTACGAGTGATAGCAAACTCTGCGGACACGCACAGGTTTGCGATTCCAGGGCTGAGGATCCCTAAAAACTCAGTCCAGAAATGAGTTCTGAGTTTAGAGCAAAAAGAATGAGAACTGAAGAAACGTAACCTGGACTTGTCTAAAACACATCAGTGGTACTCAAAGTACTCCATAGCAAAGATAATGAACTGAAAAAGTAAGTCCGTTTCTATTAGAAAGTGTGTTAGTAATCTTAAAATATGGATCTGCCGTAAGAGAAAGCAAATTCTGCTTGACCCTAAGAAACATTTAATGACTATCAAGGCCAAAAGTTGTTAGAGTACAAAAAAATAGGTACTATCAGGTTGAAGTTTTAATGCCCATAGTCGTTTGAATAGTCTGTAAAGGTGTTGCAGTTTGCAGTGACTTACTAAATTACAGCGAATAGTGAAGAAAAAAGAACCGCCTATCAAGGAGCTGCCTGCTCAGGCTAACGAGGCGAGATTGGCAGATAATTCCTTCAGCATCCTGCTGCCTGACGTCTAAACCGCAGCACGTTACCGAAAGATTAAAGCTGGCATTCATCGTCTGGAGCGTAAGGAATGTTCATTCCTCAACCAGGTCAGTGTTTTCGCGCTACATTTCGACACACAGCATCTATTAAAAGCGAAATCAAAGCATGTCATCGTGGAAAGTAATGAGAGTGGTGGATCCATGCATGATCCTATCAAATGCATCAATAAAGGCGTAAAGACTACTGTCACAGAGACTGCCCAATCTATAAACAGGAGTAAAGATAAATAAAAGCTCAGGCAAAACTCACATCCTGAAGCAAAACTTGTTTAGTTCAGAAAAAGGGAAATATTGGTATACGTTAAGCAGCATTAAAAGTACACCTTTTGCTTCCTAGTAGTGAAAGAACTAACGCTCAGGAAGAACTCAATGGCAGTGTGCATTATGGAATTTACAAGAAACAAAGTAAACACAGAAGATTTAAACCACAAACACCCAAAGCGAAATAGTTCTGAAAAGAAACCTTGTAATCTGGTCAATGATGAAAGAAATCAGTGGCCGCCGCCGCAGCCACTCCCAGTAAAGGCGAATGGCAAGGACACAAAGCCGATCAGCCCTGTCCTCCAAAACAGTACACCAAGGAGGACTTGCTCAAACAAAACCAATGATCAAGACACGACCACTGGCCTGTGAGACGCTTCGATGATATGCAGAAAACAAAGTGTGAATCGAACCAGGCAAAAGTCCGCGCAAAAAGAAAAAGAAGAAAGGATGGCAGAGGAAAACCCAGAAATAAGCAGACCGATCCACAGCAGCAGAATCATCCCAACTATTATGGTGGATATTCAATGGAATGATTACACGGCTGGACATCGTTATTATTGCGAACTGAAATGTTATTGGCCAACCACACACCGATGTGTGTGTGCTACAAGAAACTCCATTTAAACCAGAAGACCGTCAATTTAAGAGGTTAGATCTTCGCAATGACGTAGAACCCGATAGGCGAGCTAGAGGTGGAAGTGCTATTGATCAGCAATACATCCTGCATAGTCAAGTTCACCAATACACCTCTACAAGCAGTAGCTGTAATATTTGCACCAACCATTGAAGAGGATGTTGCGTAGTTCTCATTACCAGACACCTCATGGCAAAAGTGAAGAGCCACAAGGGCCATGATTGATCAACCACAGCCTTATTTCTATTTAGGTGACTTTAATGCTCAGCACCACATGGGGCTGCCTTAGGAACAATGACGCGGTCGCAGAATCGACGAACTGTTACTCATCAATCGAATACGTACTCTAAACACAGGAGCAAGCATCACCAACGCCAGAAATGGAACATTCTCAGCCATAGACCTTCAATATGCAGCCCAAATCTTGCAATATCGCTGGACGCGGAAACCACTCAGATCTTCATCAAAGCGATCATTTCCGTTGATATCATCACCATAACAAGAACGCCGTATATTTACAGAAACGTTGGTGCACTGAGCGTGCAGACTGTCTAACTTACCATAATACCCAATTCAATAATGTTGTGGAAACACAGAGAAAGACGTGTTAGACTTCACCAATACTGTAATTTTGATTGCTGGAAAATACATTCCATAAACTACTGGTCGCCCATCCAGAATTCCAGTACCGTGGTGGAACATAGAGACCAAAGAAGCAAATATGAGAAAGAAGAGCCTCAACACCTACAGGCGGTCACCAACACAAAGAAATCTAATTGTTGCTGCTTGCGCACTTGCTCGCAGGAAAGTACTACAAACGACTGTTGGAGAAGTGATGACAACCATAACCAGAACGACCAGTCACAGAATATGGTAGAAATCAGGCTGGTTATTAGCTGGAAAACATTTTCAGCTCCTATTACATGACAGAATAAGAAGATAACTAGTATGCAACCCAGAAGAATAGCTAACATTAGGTGTCTCAATACCCAAAGCCAGCAACACAACAGCTATCCTGGAACTTATCCGGGAAAAGGCAGGAAGAACAAGAAACTAGATTTCACAACGATGCCAGATATGCCGTAGCACTTACTTCACAATGGAGAGAATTACAAGATGCTATAAATGCAGCTGGAGTATTTTAATTGCAGCAGGACTGTGATAACCTCCCACAGCATACTACGTTTAGTCGCTTGAGAAATACTTTAAGAATCTTGCCAATATATAACAACACTAGTAGAAGGCAATTTTCACCCCATATGCTGGAAGGAAGCGATAATAACTCATTGCCTTAAAGGCTGGCAAAGACCCGAGGAAACCTGAAAACTATCGGCCAGTATCACTATGCTTGTCTAGGAAAAACTCTGTGAAAAATGGTCAACACTCGACTAACATGGTGTCTCTGAAAGAAACAACCTCTGAATAAACATCAGTGTGGTTACCGACAGCATCACTCTCACTTCACTGATCAGTTAGTATATCTAGAAAAAACGTAAATACAGAACACCTCATCAAAAGACAACATATGGTGGCTGTATTCTTCGACCTAGAAAAGTGTTTTGATAAGACTCGTTACAACATTTTGAGACAACTGCATAATCTTCGGCAAATCAGAGGTCTTCCAAAATTCATATCCAGCTTCCTGAAGTACCAGATCCTTCCATCAAGTCTGTGTTAGCAGTCTATCTCAGAAAGTTACGTACTTGAGAACGGTGCACCACAAGGTTCTCCATTATGGTACGCTTACTGGTAAATCAATGAGATGTTTGATGGCATAGAATCATCAGTTGGAAAATGCATGCATGTTGATGATATTGCCCTATTTTATTCAGCCAACTGCCAGCAATGATTAAACTGAAACTTGTGTAAAGGTTACCAATACACTAGTACAGAACGTGGAAAATACTCTAGATTCTCATTTGCAGCAACTAAAACCAAATGCGTCCACTTGTAGAAAACGGAAAAGATACAGGAGATCCCAGATCTAATGTTGTATATGGTGTTCAACTGGTGTACAATGAAATCAAGTAAAATTTCTTATTTGATTTTTGATAAACATTTAACCTGGAAACAACATCTGAAAGTATATCTTGTTCAGATGCAACTGTTCTGAACGATCCGATTTACTCTGCATGGTAATTGGGGAGTAGATAGACGTCTTGTTTTTGTCTCCTACAAATCGCTGGTCATGGTCAGTGACATTATAAAGAGCAATTCTCAGCCAGAAAGTCAAGCTTAAGAAAATTAGAAATCTATTCACAACGCAGGTCCTGTTATGCATCCGAGCGTTCAGCACCAGTCCCTCCTTATGTCTATTGTAACAGTACCATGTCACACAATCATGACGCAGCAATAATTACTCAGATATCGAGCAAAAATGCTTAAGCCAACAACAGAATTAATGAACGTCGCTGATGATAGTCCCAACTCCGACAAACATTACATAATCAAAGGCTCACAGTCACTGTCCCGCCAACATCCGGGCAGAAGAAATAATCAGATGCAACATCATTCTACCAATGGTTTTCAAACATAAACCATATGAAGTCCCTCCCTGACGCTTAAAATACCAGAGATTCGACTCGACACCACCAGTAAAGAAAAAGAAAGCCTCACGGAATTGAAACTGATTCAGATCACTTGAAGAATACAAAGATCGCTACAGTTATCTAACGATGGATCAAAAACATGAGCTGAAGCATTTATAACTGAAGATACATCAAAACATGGACACTCCACCAGAAGCGAGTGGCTACACAGCTGAACTGTTCGCAATATTACTAAGCCTGCGGCACTAGAAACCCCTGGTGCAAGAAAATTTGTGGATTTGCACTGACTCGCCCATTTTCAACTGCCATATTGGTACGCCTGCCTGTAGACCCACCACTACAGATGATTCCTCCTATTATGCCGTCGAAAGAACAGGAGAAGCGTCTGTTATCCGGCGCCCTGGGCACACAGGTATCCAGGCAAGCAAGAGGTTGATTCGCAGCAAGAAATGCCGCAAATAAATGCAATCAGGAACAGCCAGAAGCATGCCTCTCAAGATGTGTTATTGTGCTGCTTTAAAGAGCATAATAAGAGCATGGCAGACTACGTGGAATAGTCTTCAAACAAAAATTAAACCCAGTGAAACAGAGCAGCCAACAATGGTCATCATCAGCTACACTCTGCCGAGAACAAGTGCGTGCCTTACAAGATCATTAACAGGGGCCATGCCAAGGATAACCTCTCATACCCGCTGAAAAGAAGAGCAACCTCTGTGACTGCGGTGGTGGACTCTCACAGTGAAACATCTTCTAACAGATTGTGCAAATCTCTCAAGACCTGAGACAGATGTAACAAGGAACTTGAAAGTATCCTGAAAGAAAAAACGGCAACAGACAAAGACATGATTTCTGAAAGAAGGAATCTTTTATAAAATTTAAATCATATGTGTTCAGCTTTTATCATCAATCAGTAAAAAGGCTAAAGGCCACAGTTACAAGCCTCAACATTAAAAAAAAAAATACAATAATAATACACACATACACACACAATAATAATTACCCGTGTGGTGTCGGGGTTTTTAGTAGAATAGCACTCGGGACCTCCCTGTCGTAGGTAAGACATGACTAATTGAGGCTGACTGTTACTTCCTATGCATCCTGTAATCCCATATTCTGTGTGGCCATTGCTTCCACTTAATTTGTGGTAATACTTCTATTTTTTCTATCCTGGTAGAATAACTTCATCGGCCAACTCTTGTGTTTCCGACCGACGTTGCTTAGGTTTCGAGGGCTAGAGCCGTTCCTATTCTACTCTTCTATTCTAAATCATTCTTTACTGTCCTCTTCTTTCTTCCAGTTTCAGCTGGTAGTTTAAAACGCTAGGGAAGGCGATCTCGGAAGAAAAACCTGAGATGGAAGGTCTCAGGATCAACCGTTACGGTGCAGGGGATCAGATTTCATAATGGCGGTCGGTATGAGCAAGCAGGCCATCATGTCGTCACCGCCAACCGTAATGCCGAGACGTGGATCACTTGAAGTCCCTGCCGACAATGCCACAAGTGCATTTAACTTCGTTGGAAGGTTGAAGGCAGAGATCACCTCCCAGCAGCCCTCCAGCATCTGGAGAATTTCCAGCAGAGCCGAAATTGCAGAGATCACTCCAAGCACCCCATGACAAGTGGTGTACCCAGGGTTAAGTGACAGAGATGGACTTGGCGCCTCGGTCAGACAATGGCAAGTGCGATTAACTCCCCGGAGGTGCGTGAAGCTGATCTCCTGCAGATGAGTGGCGATACCCCCAAGAGCTATGGGGTATACTGCTGAGAAGGGCGGCCATGAGATGTTGTAGGTACAGATCGAAGTTAGTCGAGGACCTGCAACCGCCTTGGCGTGGTAAGTGCAAATGTCTAAATAACTCCATACGGTAAGATCACTGATGAAAGCCTTGCATGACATCGACTCATGAAATAGCAAATGCAAGGCCAGATGGAAAGAGCAGAGTTCCCGGATCGACCACAAGAGTGCCTAACTACAAAAATAGAGCACTATGCGGAGACTCGCCAAGGGGAAGAAAGGGCAAGAGGAAGTTCCAGTTCTGGCGGAAACCACCTCAGACTGGATAAGAGGAAGGTGGATAGTATGAAGGAGAGGTAACGGCGGACAATGCCGTGAAAGAAGAATATATGCAGTAGTGAAACAGAGGCTACGAAGAACAATGAAGAACAGACATGTTGTTCGCAAAGTCATCTCAAAAAGAAAGAAAGCAAAAGGAAGGAGTCGAAGGTCGAAGAACTGCTTTGGATACAGAACCAGGCGATTGTAAAGCGAAATAAAGATGGTGAATCTACGCGGATATCATCAAAAATGGAAGGAGTCGTAGACCTCAAGCGCATGCGCAGAGATCTCAGATCCTGCAGGATGGAAGGAAGGAGTTGCTAATCATCATCCGAAGACCGGTGATATTGACCTTGAACAAGCGCAGTAGTGGAGGCAGTAGCACAGCCATGTAAAAGCGCGAAAGAAGCGGCTTATTAAATAATGACACTGATGATCTGTAGTAGTCGAAGAGGTTAACTGGAGGCGGCTGCCCAGAAAGCAGAGACCCAGGAAATCAGTTACCTCAGATCGCGGAGGGACAATGGTGGTGTAAACAGCGACACTACTACCAGCTGAATGAGCCTGAGCTTTTAAAAATGGAAAAGCCCAAAATTGGGTGGTTAACTGCTGATGAAGAGAGTGCGGCAGATAATAAGATGCTTCAGATGTCTTGATTTCGCAATATATCAACCTCCTGCAAGGGCCCTGATAGAAGAAATATCATAAAGGCAAAGCAGGACACAATGCAAAAGATTGCAGGGGAAACCTAGTGCATTCTGCAAAGACAGGAACAAAGACGACCATGCCCTGGAGCAGTAGATGGAAATGCTTGTCGCCACAAAGACAAACGCGCCAGATATGCTCCGATTGTTACAAATTAATTTAGTAGCAGACAGGTAATGACTCTGGCACATGTAGCAGCTGCTGAAAAGAAGATGACCTGATATTTTTGTGAACAAACTCTGACGACTCAGGCGTGTAACAGATGCAGAGAAGAGCTTGGCACAAGGTTGTAAATGGTAACTCAGGCGGCAGAAGTACAAGGGACGAAATACGGGTTCGTCTGGCAGAAGTTAAACATAAGAATACAGCAGTTGCTACTTCCTCTCGGAACTATAACAGAATGGACAAATTTATAGCCGAAATGTACGAACTAACACCAGTCTGCCAGACAGCCAAATCAAAGATATTACTTAAGCTATGACTTCAACGTAAATTGAAGTTGGTGAGACACGTCTGATAGAAGAGGAGAGCTATTAGCAGAATGCAAGAATGACCTTATCATTCTAAACTCAAAGTTGAGACCTTCCAGGGAACGCCTCCATTCTAGATCTGACATATGCTCAATCATTCTGCTAGATATGCAAAGAGCTGAAATATTAGAGGAGGAAACTCAAGTGGACCACCCATATATAAAGGTCCCCAGTTGAAACAGAGTGGGTACAAAACGACAAGCGATCACCTGGGAAACAATAAACGACTAACTGGAATCCTAAAGAAATGGATGGATAAGGTAAAACGTCCTTGGAAGAATCCAAGCTGTTGAATAGCCCTGACTGGACAAAAGCAGAAACATCTGACAGTTCATAAAACAACAATCGAGTACAGTAGTAGCTGCATGCGATGCCCTGATGCTCAGGGACGTCGGCCCTAGAGGCAAACAGCGGTCTAGAAGCAGGACAGCAGGAAATAGCAATACGTAAGAGATGCACTGAAGGCGGAGAAGGCAAGCGATTTGAGAGCTGGCACGAATCCCTACACTTAAAGAGCATTACAACATCGACCTGCAAACTCCTCAAGAAAGAGATTAAAAAGTAAGATCATGTTGAAGAGGCCATCGAAGAGGTCGAAAGTGACCTGTGGGGCATGGTCAAAATTCGTGACCAGTTTAGAATGGAGGGAGGACGCCTGGACTGAGTGATTCAGGACTGGGTGAGGAAAGTCATATGGACCCGGTTCCCATTAGAGAGTGCGGACAAGATAAAGACCGAGCGTCTCTTTGACGAGGAGTCCTGTTTACGAGGACGAATCACGGAGGCGCCGTACAGCCTAAAATGGAAAGCTCCGGGATTCTGATGGATTCCGAGCGAAATGTCAAGATTGTTGCGGTGAGCAACATCCTGACTGCCCATCGCAAAGTAGAATCTATGTCCTTAGGAACGATATTCTCAGAAGATGGAAGAGGCAGAACTCACCCTCTCCGGAAGGGTAATAAACTGGCTCGACAATATCTCTCAGTCTTTAGATCCTTCTACTCCCGGGACACCTCATGGGAAAGTTAACAGAGGACTAATTATCGAAGGCTGGAGGTATACCTACTGGACTCATCCCAAACAGTATGGCTTCCGGAAGGGCGTGACGACAACCGACGCCATTCTCTGAAGCGGTCAGGATTGGTGGAACAGGCCAAAAGGTGACGGAAGAAGAAAGGACCCCGTGCCTGGTGGGCCATAGATGATCAGAACGCGTTCATTAGCGCCAGATGGAAGACACTGCGGAGGCTCTGATAGATAAGAAAAGTCCCTGAATGACTTCTGAGAATGGTTGAAGACTATCTTCATGAGGAGATAGTTCATACGAATCCTCTGCAATGGGGGAAGACGACGGTGACGACATGGAGTACCATTAAGTTCCGAACTAGTTCCATTTTGCGGAACGTCGCGGCGACGACCTATTAAAAATCGACCTACCACAACATACCCAGTTGATTGATAGTAGATGACACGCTGATTACTATTACAGTGAAAACACAGAATCAAGTAGAGATAAAATGAAATTATTCTTCAGTTAAAAGATGGATGACGCAAAGAGGCCTGCAAATGGCAGCTGAAAAGACAGAGGTAGTACTTAGTAACGCACTGAAGAGCTATCCACCCCATCACTTTGGACGGAGTAAATATCCTCTTCGAACACAATTACATACTAGGTGTCAAAGACCATAGGCTGAGCTTCGGGCCCCACATCAGCAAAATGGCAGACAGCAGCAGCTAGCTGAGCCAACCCCAGAATTATGCGCCAAACAGGTGAGGACCCAAGAAGGAAGAGACGTAAGGAGGTTTAGCATGCAGCCTACCTGCAATGCTTATGGCCTGGTGTGGCCACAAACTAGGTAAAGTGCGTGGATCAGCGCCAAGTAGCGGAGATTGGGGGCTGAGATATTAGTGTCGGCTATTTACACAGATCCATATTGGCAGAAAGAGGAGTACTGGCCGAATACCCATTGATATGTTGGCCAGAGAAAGAAAAGCGGTGCATGACGAAGCGAAAAGTTTGTTGACTCCAAAGAAACAACTGGCGAGTAGGACGAAAGAAGACATTAAGAAGAGCGCCCGAACATCACTATCGGCGGAATGGCAGGACAGGTGGATGGGGATCCTAGCGGAGCGGACGCACTCTGATACCGCATATCGAACCATGGTTCAGAATGCACGGAGAAAAGTAATTTCACCACACATGCTCACAGGTCATGGTTGTTAATCCACCTATTTGATTTAAAAGAGCATGACTCAAAATGAATTCTGTATTAGGACATGACGCCATGCACATACATTTGCATGCGAGATGGGGACACATGGAGAAGAAGATTGAACGAGTATTTGAGGTGACATTTTCCATCAAACATAGTTCACGAAAGCAATCGAGGAAAGGTGGACAATAACATGATGAGTTCTCAATCTTTGTGATGAAAAGGAAAGACAGACTCGAATGTAAATGAAGTAGTTGCTCAGCTGATTCATTGCCTCTCCATGAAGTAATGTCTCATGACGATTCCGTGAGAGGCGCATGGCATAAGAAGAGGCTTTAGTGGGCATACCACTGAGAAGGGAGTCCCACACACCAGGATTATACTCATCTGAACCCTGAAGGTGCAGCAATGTGATTTTTCCTCCCACCAAAAAAAAAAAAAAAAAAAAAAAAAAAAAAAAAAAAAAAAAACAATACACACACACAATACACACACAATATCACACCATCAGAGACTCCACCCATGAAAGGAGAACATGGAAGAAGAAGCAAGACCTCTTGAAAGACATCATTAGCTGGAAAATCGTTTGGTCCAATTAGTAATGCAATTTCTTACTGATGAATCTAAAGGAAAGCTACCAGGAAATATCATTGTATTATGTAACAGGTTGCGTCCCATTGCAGAAACGACCTCGACATCAGATTAGCTGGAGTGCGAAGTTTTACGCTGCTCGCAAAGAAATGAATCTATAGTTGAAAATGCATTATCTCATATGATTCGTTGGAAGAGCTGTCTGATGCAGTTCATCGTGCCGCTTTGCAGTTTTTATTCTTGTTTTGGGCAGAAAAATGAGACAGGAAAAAATGTCAGGAACATTCAAAGCACCCAGCCTAAAAAAATGAATCTGTACCAACATGGAAGAAATAATAATTTCAAAATTAATAAATCCAGGAAGGAAATCAGTCATCTAGCAGCGTACTTCGTAGCTGGGAAAGAAAAGTACCTGAGAAAGTGAAATGGGACAATGACCAATCGCCAAAGAATGAAGCTGCGAATGAACTTTTGGCGGATCTGGATAAGAGATTGAAAGATGAAGAGGAAACGCTCGAAACAGAGAATAAAGCCACTCGGCGCAAGCAATTAGGTTACAGGATGAGCGCGTTGAGATCGCACTTAGCCAGCCAGCGCTTATTTTCGATTCAGAAGAAATTTTATAGACTACTGCAGAATAACAATGAAACCACTGCAGCACCTCGAGTAACAAACCTCGGTCTGCATTGACCGATATCTGGCCATAACAGTTAACACGAGCGCTGAGCTGGCTGCATGAAGAAGTTTGTCTGAAACATCGGCAGATGCTCCTAAAATTTCCCTGTTGATATCAAACCAGCAGTACAGAGAACACAGAATTGAAGTCACCAGGTCAGATGGTATCCAAAATGTATGGTAGGTTTACCGCCACGCACCCATGCCCGACCTCGGTTCTTCAATGGAAGCTCTGCCAGATCCAACTATATTCTCAAAGCAATCGTTGACAGGCAGAATCGTGTATATGAGGCCCAAAGCTGGTAATAGATCCCAGCCAAAAATTATCGACCGATCACTATTCAAGCAACAATTATATGTGTCTATGACTCTATAACTTCTTCCAAGAATGGCAGTCATTTAGTTCAATTAGCATTTTGGCCCTGAACAGAATGGAATAAGGAAGTCTGGGATGCAAGAATTATTGATTGATAGTGTAATTACAGCAAGCAATGGAAGAACCAGCGCAATCTTTCTGTAGGCTGGATAGATTACAAAGCCTTTGGATTCAGTACTCATCATATGGCTAAGAGTACTGAATCTGTATAAAATGATCCAAGATGATTGTTTTGAAGAACTGTATGTCAGAATGGAAAACGCCAGCAGATTAAGAAGGAACTCGTTGTTATGACTAAGATATTGCGGAATTGTCGAATTGGGGACAGCTTAAGCCCGCTATAGTTTTGTAAGAAGATCACACCCTTGAGCAGAATGCTCAGACAATCAGGATATGGTAACATTGAAGAAACCTGATGTTCGTATCTCACCAGCTCTGTATATGGATGATCTCGCTTTATATGGTTTTAATAGAGATCACTTACAAAACGGTTTGAACTTGCCGAAGATTTCAGCGATGAAGCTTTAGAGTTTGGGATAGAAAATTGCGCTACCCTTCATGTTGTCCGTGGCAAGTCCAAAATGAAGAACAAATATGCAAATATCTGCGATGCCAACAGTTAAAAATATCAGCACTAAAGACCTCAGTTAGTTTGGAATAAGTGTAATTGCTGGAATTTTATCCAGACGTTAGAAGCAAAATTGTACAGAATGTGCTTAATGAGAGTAAATAAAATTCAAAATGGATCAATTCACAAGCTGTAAAGACTATTATTAATAATATTCCTACAGCACTACACATTTGGTAATAAAATGGACAGAAACATCCTGCAGACTTTCGACAGGAAAATAAGAACTAGACATTACATATCGACTCTCGCACCACCAGAGTTCAGTGCACAGGCTGTACTTACCTCAAAGTTAGTGCAGAAGAGTCTGATCGAGCTGAATCTGTGATATAAAATCTTCACTGACCGAACAGTGGAAGCAAATATTGCGGATATTGTCTTCTTTGATAAAAATATCTAAAACACTGTGCATCATTGATGTTGCGGGTCTCTATAGATGATCATTGTAACAACTGTTGCTGAAAAAGGAATAATTAAACTTTATGCTGTGTTGGAATCTGAAGGACAGTGGCGGATTGCGCGCTGTGGAAGTGCTTCCAGTAGTGGAATCAAAGGAATGGATTGGTCACTTAAGTGATCAAAGAGACTTAAGAAGTTGAATTGACTGAAAGCATACTTTATCAACTTAAAAGCCGCATTATTGGGAACAGCAAATATAGTCCGTAAATTCTGTGTTCAATTGACTGATATAAAATCAAAATATATTCTTGTTCCACTTTACGTGCGAACCATTGTTGCCTTGGGTGATTTTGAACCTCTGGCAATTGCGTATATCTCACAGAAATTGGAATAATAATAACAATAACAATAATAATTATTATTATTATTATTATTATTATTATTATTATTATTATTATTATTATTATTTCCAATTCTCAGAATGTAATCAATAATAATTATTATATTATACATGCATATTATTATTATTGAGTCGCATATACACTCCACCAGTATGATGAGTCAGATATGGCAGAGCAAGTTACATCATTGTCCAGAAATCAAAGCTGGGGACCACATCTCAGCATTTGCTCAAAGGATCAGAAATCAAACAAAAACCCTGATCAAGCACACACATCTTACCAATAATAATAATAATAATAATAATAATAATAATAAATAATAATAATAATAATAATAGTAATAATAATAATAGTAATAATAATAAATTCTCTTGATAATAGTACATCATTATAATAGTACAATATTAATAATAAAATACTATTCATTCAGAAATGATTTAACGATATTAATGATGCCTCAGTGTATTTAGCATATTCAGCATGAAGGAAATAGAATTTTGTCATATCTCCTTCTACACTAAAACTAACTGCAATTTAAACACACAGGCAGGATGATGTTAAGTTCATTTTCTAAGTTTCAACCTGGCAATAACAGAACAGAGAACTGTGGACTAGTCTTATTTTGCTTTTGGTGATGTAGTGGATGTGATTTGTGTATCTTCACACCTGCAGAACATGTTGCTGGGTTATGAAAGTCAATTTTACTTTTAACCATGTATTGTATTAATATCTTTACATCATATCTAATTTATGTTAATGCCTCATATTATATACTCTGATAAAAGTGTAGCTACTTTTGTTTTCAGCATGAGAATCTTCAGAAGACAACTATTTAATATGTATGCACGTGCAGGAAGAATCTTAATTTTAAACACACTAGAGAGGTACATTATTGTTAGAAAAGTAAAGAAGAATACACACTAAAGTCAAATATCCATGGAATAGAAGGGTGTATGCTATGAACCTGGGAGAGTCCCAACAACGGAATGCTGGAGCCTGACTTTAGTATATAGCACAACACATCTGCAGCATCTTATTAAGACTTTGAAATGAGCATCCATTTTGTGTTTTCTTGATCAGTTAGACCATGCAGTGTGCTTCCTGCGTGATATTTTTACAGGATTTATTACGAGAGCAAATGCTGAGAGTTTTTTCTGGATCGGGATTCATGAAATTTCAGGAGACTTGCTCAATGGTGCTTATGATAAGTTTGCTTGTCTTGAACCATTTTACTAATGCATGCAACGTTTCTTGTTTTTCTAATAATTATGCTTTTTGTTTTTATGATTATGTTTGAAGCATCTGCAACAAATTGTTTTATTTTTAAAGCCGCGCATGTCATATTTATGGCATGAAGGTTATCAGCCCCAGGATGCATCCGCGAGATCACACCTATCATCCGAGGGCTGGAATAGTATCATGGTGATTTTGTTATCTTTAGTGCTGAGGCAACTAATGTTACATTTGATATATGATTTAATCCACTGGCCTCAATACACTTGATCCCTAGCGATTTCTAATTCTGCTAAAAGTATTTGATGAGATCAATAATGTCAAAGGCTTTTGGACAAATCAGAAAAGCACTAATTGTAAATTTTCTGATTAGCACATATAATATCAAAAGGAAAGTTGCTGTCTCTATGGATCTATTACACCAAACCATGTTGTGCATTTGTAAGTGACATTATCATGTACTTGAGAGCACTTTATTCCATTATTGAAAGCTTTCTTCCAGAATTCTTGAAAATCCTGATAGCAGTGGAGATAGTCTGTAGTCTGGCTGATCATAACTATTGCTCCTTTTAAAACAACGCTTAATTTTCCATTTAACACATTTGGGAATATGCCTGTTTAGAGAGTAATTGCAACATGAGATATGTTAATTATATATGAGAGTAACATGTGTTGATAAGAAATCTGAATGTTGTCCAGACTATTATAATTTATTCTCATTTGTCCAATGATTTTAAAGATTTCAGAGGGGGTATTTATAAATATATGAATGGCAATTTAAACATTTATTATAGTTTGCCAAAGTACATGAGGGAATGTTGAGATACTAACTTTTTTACCAATTTGTGAAAAGTGTTCATTGGTATCTACCTCTTGTGGTCTGTAAATTTGGTTTTAATAGAGTTTCTATTTTTTTGTTATTGGTAGCTGGTGCTGTCTTTTTAATAATGTCCCACATAGCTTTTGTTTTGTTACATGCATTTGCAATGTACAATTTGTCATTGTCATAATTTCGCTTTCTGTTTGATTACTTTTAGGATTGAACTGTATGTTTTGTAGTATGAAATGAAGCTGGGGTTGGCATTTGTTCAGTGTTAGTATTTTATAAGCCATGTTATGCTTTCTCCACAAGACACTTTTGATGCCTTAGTAATCCACGCTTTGTTTTTATTACTTTGAATCGTTCTGAGTTTTTGAGGAAACGTGTCATTAGCAAATGTCTAAGTATATATTTCATGAATGAGTTAAACTTATCATTTGTGTCAGTTGCCTTTAAATACTTCATTCCAATTTTGTAATCTATAAGTTTTGAATTTTTGGGAATAGTTTGAGTTTTGGTGTTGTCTGTTCTTGATTTTTTCTATTTGTAGTGTTAGGGAATTAAGAAAATACTGAAGCTATACAAATGTAGCAACAGAAAAACTATTATTATTTGCATCTATTATTTGATCTATTGCAGTGTTACTATTTTTGGATATTCCACAAATATGGTTGTTTGTGATTGCATGATTTTAGTAAGTCTTTAAAATAGAATTCCTGTTATTGGATTGAGTGAGGCAACTTATGTTGAAGTCACTGCAGAATAATTTTATACAGTCTGGCGCTATTTGGTTTGTTAGAATAATTTGAGGTTTTTAAAGAAGATTTTCAGATTTGTTGGGCTGCGAGACGTATAGGACCCATGTTTTTATTCCAGTTAAGTTCAGATAGATATTTAAAGTCTTTTCTTTATGAGGTGAGTGTAATTATCTAGGTAAAACCACTCATCTTTAATAAAATCCATAACCCACCAGGCGTAAGATAAAGTGAGCAATGGTTTCTCGGTATGAGCTAAGTAGCTAAAGAGAAGCCTGTATATGTGTGGAAGTCAAATTGTTCTTGGTCAGCCAGTGTCTTGTAAAGCAGTATTGAAATGGCTGAGCTTCCAGTAATACTTCTGTCAGTGAGCTGAGCTTTTCAGTGACTGTAATGCTGGATGAAGAATGAAGATAGTTTTGTATTTTTTTGCTTTCCCAAGATATACTAAAAGATAACTATTTTGATATAATGTGTACTAAATGTTGGTATTATTTATTCAAAACTTTCAAACTGTCCCTAACTTCAACAAAAGGCATGTACATTTTAATACAACATATTATGGAACTACAATATACAAAATGCATTTGAAAATTAAAACATTTTTAAAATAGGAGCATTATATGAAATATGTTTTACAAAGTTTGAGAGCGGTGTTTACATTAAAAATGAGGAATAATTTCACACTTCAGTGTATTAAAGAAAGGATGTATCTCAATAGAAATTGAATCAATGGGCTGAGGAGACCAATGAACTAAGAAATTTAAGGAACTACTACTCATAGAAAGTGTAGTTATCCTTTTCACAATCAAGTATAATAATCTTTCAATTGACTGATCTTTTAAAATGAAATGACTTGTGTTGAATATACAACCTCTGCAAAAACTCATCACATAATGCTACACTGGGGTAGTGTATAATATAGAAGAATTAAATATAGAGGTTAAATGAAAAGAAGTATCTGATAATATAAGAAGAAGATAGTAGTTAGATAATATTTAAGAAGATGTTTGATGATATTGTTAGTTTGACTAATAAGAAGACACCACTAAACAGGTACTGAGACAAACAATAGTAAAGCATTTTGAAAATAGTTAGATTAACTGGAGTAACTTGCTCAGACATCATCATGGTCCAGGAGGGCAATGCAGGTGCTTGTCTGACTTGCTTTGTTAAAACATAGCTTGCTTGCAGCAGAGTAAAAGATTTGCAGACTATTCTAATTATTAATTTATGATGATATGACTCATCTCTATTTAGTATAAGAACTTGCGGTATATTGATGGTACTTGAGTTTAATGCCTAGTAATAAGAGTATGAGAGATAAGTGATAGTTCTAGTTTTATAAGTAATTTCAATCCCAGCAGGATTATATCATTGCAGTCCCAAAAGAATCCTTGCACTGTTAATCCCTTAGGTAAATCAGACCACTTGACATACTGCACTTTCCTTTACTTGTAATGCTGCCTCAAGATACAATAATAACCCACCTCAACTTGATTTATAAGATATGTTTACAATTGCTACAAAACAAATCCCAATGAAACATCTCACCTTCTCCCTACTGCCCCGTTTGTAGAAGCATTAATATTCCTTAGTTATTTGTTCTTAATTTCAATAATCTGATTCTCAAAATCCAAGGTATCTGCACTTTCCAGATTTTCAAATTCTCTGACTTCCAAGTTTTCAGACCTGAACTGTGGTTTCATTATGATCAAACTTAAGAATCTGAAGGTGGAGAGTTAATTTATTTTGACATCTGAAGAAATTAACGAAGAGCAGGGAGACAATATATATGGGAAAAAATGGCTATAAACTAGGTAGTAATGATGAGTTGCGGTAAATTTTTTCCAAACTTATAATTTTTGGAATTTAATGTCATATTCATGAAACAAAACTAAAATTAACACACATTCTATATTTTTACTTTTACACACCCTATTATTAAATGAAAGAGGAGAAATCAGTTTTGATATTAGTTTACTTAAAAAGAAACAGCATTAGCTTTGGTATTAGTCATGATGCAATATTTTATATTTAAAAGATATTTATTCTTTAATCAAAGGGAATAAATCAAATCATATGTTATTTCTCCAGTGTTGATGTTTTCCTCAAATTATTGATTAAACATTTAGAATATTATTGAAATTGAAAATTTGTTTTTGAATTTAATAAAAATCTGATAACATGTTAAATATAAACAATTTCTCAAGAAATATAAACAAATATATCCAGTTTAATTTTTTTTCTATATTTCGCTTGAAAATGAAAGCATCATCAAAGATTTACATAAAATCAGGTAATCATTGAAAAGAGAAAGGAATTGACATTTAATTTATGTGATATTAAGAGTGATGTATTGACTGCTAATATTCATTTAGATTATTGCTATTTTTGCCATTAATCTAAATTATTACAAAATAATAAAATTTGAGGTATGTGTACAAATTCTTGCATCAGCATATAGCTTTTTGTGAAATCTAAAATATTGATTATGTATGAAAAAATAAATATATAAAGTTCCAAAAATAATTTTATTAATTTAAGTTTTTATTAATTATATTAATTAAAGATTTTACTGATTTGTTTACATAGTATTATTTTTATATTTCTATAATGAAATATATTGGAAACTACTTATTGCATTGTTATCATTTCTATGAATTCCAGGAAAAGCATTTCCGTTACATTAATTTTATAGCACTTGGTAATTGGCATATGAATTAACAATTATTTCACTTTATTAAAATTTTGAGAATAGACAAATTATTGAACAATAATCACATATTGTTAGTTATTATTCATTTGAACTCTTGCACACACCTCAACAATATTAAGTTATACTACATAAATTAAATACCTGAATTTATGCCCCCAATAAGAAATACTATCTTAGTAAAACATGCCACTTGGTTCATATCTATGATGGTTTTCTAGTAAATCATTAAAGGCTAGTAATTCATTTGTCAGCATAAAATTTAAGAACAAAGTAAAATGTATATAAAGAAATGAATGAACTTAATTATTTAAAACAATATAATACTTGTTTAAATTTTATGATCACCTGAGGCGTGTGTGTGTGTGTGTAAAGGTGTGCGTGCAGTAAAGTGTGTGTACATATGTAAAGTGGCAGTGTTTTTAATGATATAGATGGAAATCTTAAAAGACACCATGTGGCATGTACCACATGATAGTGTGAGATTTTTACCCATCAAAACCACCTCTCTTCTCCTCCATCCTCCCTGAACCGCGTTAGGCATTACACTTTGGGGAGTGGATCAGAACTGCTTTAGCTCAGCCACTTCTTCACCAAATCGTAGGCTGACCAGCGAGGATCTGTCGACTTCCTTCTTCCTTCTATTCTCCCGAGCTCAGCTATTATGGGAACCAGTGATATACTTTTACCGCATCCCAGCTGGTTTCTGAGGCGAGGAGCGCACCCAACCATGGCTTGGAGTGTCAGCGGGTCGATCCCGGAGATGCCCAGTACGTGCCGTCGCTGCAGGATGGTATCGCGCACTGAAGAACACATGCTCGGCGTCTGAGCAACAGGTTCACATAGTGATAGCAGGGCATCCTCCCAGCTTGAACCTGGTGGAGATATGCGAGAAACAACCATGTCCACAGAGCAATAATGAGTCAAGAAGAAATCGGCATTTCGCCATGCTCACGGTTGATCCATAGTAATGGAGGAACTGCGCGGCACGTCCATCTTCCTTTAATGGAGAATTCCAGTGTCCGGCCAGTTTCGATCAGGTAGCTTCCGTGGTTTCTCCGATCATCAATACAGGCGAACAAAGCCGAGCAGTACCAATGTAGCTACGGACCGCGCGTTCCCATCCTTCCTCTCCTCGCGTCCCATCCTCTCCTCATACACACCCTACTAATTAAATACTTCACCACACCACCGAAGAGCATTCCGGGAGACCCGTCTGGAGCTTCGAGTTGTCCCCTGCTGGGGCGATGCCTGCTGGTGAGAGCCCTGTTAGGGGGAAACCCCACTAGCCGACGGTAGTGGGCACCGATCTACCATCGAGCGGGGAAATCACCGCCAACTCCCGAGAAAAACATGCACCATACCAACGTGACCAATGTCCGCTGCTGACGCGCCCGGAAACACGAAAACCTCAATCAATCAAACGAAGCACAGTGGCCGTATGACGATGGATCTTCGGAGCTTTATTCCTTTAGGAGCACTTGTATGTTTTTTCCATCTTCTGCACATTCCTCTCAAGCAGGGGAATAATAGATCCACAAAGACAATGGTGTGAGCAGCATCGCAGTCTGAGGCAATATTGGGGAATGTTATCCAATCCAGAAGCCTTTGTGCTGGGCTGATTCTGCTGATTGCGTGCAGAATTTCTTCTTGCGTGACTGGAGGAATTATTTCACCAGATAAGCTATACAACTGGTCTACCGGGGTGGTGTGTGGTATACGTCACAATTCTGAGCAGATAGTGCTGGTGAAACGTTGTAGTTCTCCAACTTGCCCCGAACAGCTGCAGAAGCTGAGACGCGCCTGCTGTCTTCCGTGCGTATATTCTCGCCGATCCTAAGTCAGGTCAGTTTTCGCCTTTTAAGGATACCTGCGCGTACGTCAATGCCGTCTCTTCTTATCATCAGGCATCTTGCTCTGAAAGTGCCTTTTCCAAGTGTTTTGAACGGGGCTATGTTCTCTCATGAGTGACCTCACCGCTGGGCTCTTTCCCGTGGCATTTCCGAGAGGGTTTTTGTAACATTCTGGATTTCATCTGCGTTTTCAGCGTAGCCCTTTCTTACCTTGACAATCTGGGAGCCCGGTTTCGCGAAGATCGCTTCGTTATGGAGTACTCCGCAGCCACCTTCTCAGGGACGTCTGAGTGCACCTTCTTCGCAGTAGGTTTGCTTGAGGAACTGCCCTGGGTGATCCTCCTTTGCAGTGTTGACACCTCGTTAAAGTGCGTCTGAATCGAATACGCCACTCTCTTGATCTCACCATGAACGCGACGAATCTCAACAAAATTGAGAAGCTCGGTTATTTTCTTCTCAAGGTTACACAGTGCCCAGTTATTTCCGCATGATCAACACTTCAGTAACGGATACAGCAGCCCGCAGTGGTCCACCGCTGGAAGTAGTCGGCAGGTCACTGGTCGACGATGCCTGGGAGCCAGCTTGCTCACTCCCAATGACGCCGGTACTGAGATCCGCCCTGCACGTAAACTGAGATCCCAAAGACCTTCCATACGTTTTTTGACTGGGGTGTCCTTCCCGCCCTGCGGTCCGAGAGGACGATCTACCGCTTGACATCTGTGAACATAGAGATTCCTCACCTGTCCGCCACCGGGGACACGTCATTAGAGGAGACAAGCTCCCCGGTTTCACCCACATCCAAAGGCTGTAACCAACCAGACCATCCTGATACTTTGGGCGTTCCAGATGGCACATGCCATTCCTGACAGGGTGATTCTGTCAGAACTCCCTTCTCTTGTTCAGTTGGTCGACCTGTACCGCTGAAGGGATTGCTACTACAACCTTGGCACGGGTTATCTGACTGACAGGGTCCACTCTCTGAAGGTGAGAAGGAGTTGGGATGAAGACAGGGGAGACTCTCTCAGAGAGAGCCCTTGTAATCGCACTGGCATCCCCTGACCCCTGTGTGTGTGTGAGTGTCTGTGTGTGCGTGTGTGTGCGTGTATGTGTGTGTGTGTGTGTGTGTGTGTGTGTGTGTGTGTGTGTGGTGAGTTTTTTACGGCTGACGCCGCATCTTGCATCCCGATCTCCATTTCTCCCTATCTCCCCTCCCTTTGGGAGTCCGAAGCCTTCGGGATTTATAATCTGCCTAGTGCAGTGTCATTCAGTGCAAAGCACATCTCTACTGCTTTCACTACCAAAGTACAATAATGATAATAAATAATCCTCCAACTCAGCTGAACTGTCGGAGCCCAAACAACAGATTTTCAGTCCTTGTAAAGAAGGTGTCCTCTCTTGAAGAAAATAAATTAACCCAATAACTACTGTACTTACAGCTTCTGGAATAATGATCCTATCCTCGATCAGGTTTTTCGTCCCAGTTTCCTGATCCAATGAGCAAATGCTGGAGATGGCCCTTTGTTTGGTTTCTGGACATAAAATGTAATCCTCATTTTCTGTACGCCCTGAATTCAGGGAAGGCAATTACAGCAAATGACGTCTCCATGTTGTCGGCAGGAAGTAATAAGAGCCAAGCAAATTCTTTTTTTGCTTATTTCTGTCTTGAAAAAAGATTTGCCATAAGAGAGTTTTTTGTTTTTTCTCCTTCAAAATTCAAAATTTATTGTTTATTTATCCTTGAAAATAGGTTTTATTACATGGGAGTTTTTTTGTTTTTTCTCCCTTTCAAAATTCAAAATTTATTGCTTGTTTATCCTTGAAAATAGATTTTATTACATGGGAGTTTTTGTTTTTTTTCTCCCTTTCAAAAATCAAAATTTAAGTAGTATATGACTAAGTGGATCATTGAAAATACATTTTCCCCATAGCACGACATACGCAGTTTTTAACTGTTTTGATCGTGAAATAAACAAAGAATAAAAAGGTGTTTGGATCGGACGCTGATGGAGGGCTCACTTTGCTTAACAAATCTATTCAGTTGAAGGACTTGGACAGAGGTCAACTAAAGAGGAAGTATAGGGCCCTTGGTGGACAAACTTCCAGCCAGTGATCTCCCAGATACTGTGTGTCAAACTTAAGACCTGACTATCCTATGGTGGAACATGGTGGTACCAATAGTCAGCCTTCCTGTTGTGTGGCAACAAATTGTTGGCCATCCGTAAAATAAGAAATAGATGCGAGGTTAAAGATCCCCTGAGGTGTCATGTAGATGTTTGATTTTGGACACCTCAGAAAGCATGTAAAGCTCACATGACCGGTCCAACTTGTATGAATTGTGGTGGTGATGATCACCTTTAAGTATGTATGGCTACAACAGTTGCTTTAGCATATTATGGTGAGCTATTAGTCAATTTAATATCTTTGTTTATAATATTTCTAATTTTAGTGAGTGCTAAAAGAAACATTGTCAGCTAGTTTCTATTGGGTATCCGCACATTGAAAGTTATTTTTCATTCTTTCTATAACACATTGCACTCTTATTTTTTAACAAAATAGCATCAATCCAGTGAAAGTAATCAAGATATGGTTTGCTCCATAATCAGCACACATCCATTTCAATCTTAGTATATCTTGCTTTGGTACCTGCAAATGGTTATTAGTTTTTCTTGTTATACTCAGAAATTTCTCATATGTTCTACATTTCTTTACAAAATTAATGATATCTGTAGACATATTTTTTCCCAATAGAATACCTGTTTAGCTTTCTGAATGGATTTGCTGTTCCAGGATGTCCTTGGTGAATAGTTTGTAGTATATTTTGTTTAGTTTATGTGGAACAATGATTTTCACTTACAAATACAATTCCAGCCTCTGTATAAGTGTTCTCTTTCACATATTGAAGTACCTTAATTTATATTTACTTTCTTTTGTAAATGTGGGGGCCAATCCTCATAGAATACTAGTGAGTAGTCTGTGAACTGCTTATCTGAAGGTAGCCTTCTAAATTTTTCAACCTATATTTTTGACATTGCTATGCTGTGTTACTGTAAAAAGCAATTGTAGTATTTCCACATCATTCTTAGAATATATTGTTGATCTAGATAGACATTCACAAACTAGATATTTTCCAGAAACAGCACAAAAAAGATCATATGGTAATAATTTGAGTCTCCAATTCCTAAAGACGTTGAGCCTGTTTACATACAACCTTTTGATGATAGGTACAATAGTTTCAGGATCTGTTTCCTACTATTAGATTTTTCACAACTATGAGATATATTCATGAAATTTTTTTTGCCCTAAAACAAATACTGAGCAATTTTTCTCTGACTGACTATAATTTCACACTCTCATTCATAATCATTCATATTCCTGACACACATGAAATAAGTTAAAAGTCATTTGTTCCTCTCTTGAAATAAATACCCTCCTAGTCCATTTTGATACATCAGCATTGCATGACCAGTTGTTTATCTGGATCATGCAAGCACTGGTGAATCTCACTACCTTCCTTTCATAATCTTTCTATACCTCAACATACAAAGGACTAATGCCATGTATTTTCCTCTTTTAACAATTCACACAAAGGTTTTATTAAAGTTTCATATCCGGTATGTATCTCCAATAAGGGTTTAATGCACCTAATAATTTTAATGAATTTTTATTTCTTGGAGGCTTTATTTCTTTTATGCTTCTTTCTACTAGGATCTAAAGAGCTTCTTCACTTGATATTATTTGTCCTATAAACCCATTTTCTTGGCTTAATTAATTTCTAGTAGCATTTATTTAGCTCTTTCCACATCTGATTCAGCGTTTATCATGCCCTTCTTTCACTGGTACATCATCCCTGATAACACTACATTTTGTATACATTTTTATTGCATTATCTTTCATCAAACAAACTTCACTTGAATTTTCATCCCATAAGGTAGAACCAACAATGAGAACTCAATGTGTTAAATCAATTACTGATGATGTAGTTCATCAAAGCTAGACATGAAACCCTTCTTCCAAGCCTGCTAATATCAATATTGACATTCCTCATTTCTGATAATATCTTCTAGCCTAGGCATTGCTGTGGTTTCAATTATAAGTTCATTCAGTTCTGAAGGATCTAAAATAATCTCAATTTCTTATTTGATTTTTCTACTACTACCAATCATTCACAGAGGCTGTACCTATCTAATTCCCCACTTTTCATGTATCTTCTTTTCTAACTCCTTTCTCCCCAACTCATTTCATGGTTCCATTAATACATTTGCTAATTGGTGTACTTCTGCATATCTGTTGCCTATTTGTTTTAGTGGCTATTTTACATTTACCTGGAAATCTCCCACATCCCTCAAACACTTCTTTATTCATCTTTATAAATCCTGATCTGTCTTTATTGTTGTTACCTTTGTCAATCTCTCATTTTCTTAGATGGTACATCTTTCACTACATTTAGCATGGTACACCCTGGTAATCCCAATAACATCTTGCAAATTAAAAGATCTACAGTTACAAGCCTAAGTATGCCAGGTTATCTGCATCTGCTTACATAATTTACTATCCCTTCTGGTCTAGTTTTTAACTTATTAACTTTCTAGGTGATATTTGTAGGTCGATTTGAAACTTCTTTAAACATTTTAAATAAACAAGACTCACAAAATAGCTGACATTCAATAAACACTTTTCACAAATGAATTGGTACCACAATCACTCACACACTCACAAAACAAAAAGATTCACTAAAATGTTAGTGTAATATAAATCATCTATTCTTATTTTTATACAAACTCCTTTCTTTGAAATTTTAAATCGAAGACAAAAAGATTCAGTGATCTGTAAAGAGTCAGCTGGACAAGGTCCAGATTTCACTGTCTAAGTGTCTCATAGAGCAACCATTCTGTCATATTTGGTAATTACTCTCAAGAACTACGCTTCCAGATGTATTCATAATAAAATTAAACTATTGTTTAAAAGGAGTTCAAAAATTCTGAAAGGCTTGGTAATGAATGTCTCAGTTTCACTAAAATGATATTCTCACAAGTGTCAAGCATATATCACAGGAATACTAGATACACAGACAAAAGCCATTCCTTCCTCTTTTTTAAATGATTTTTTCATCATTAAACTGTAGAAGAAATTCCTAAGGATTCTTTGAATGGTACAAAACCTTTAGTATTGCTTGACATCATATCTTCCTTCCATCCAAAGCATCCATCAACTTAATTCAGGAGTAAATAAAGGCCACTATCTGTGAAGAAACAAATACCGATGATAGAAGAAGAAGCACTTGATGGTGGAAGTTAACAACAGATCAGCAGATTTGGCAATAATAAGAATGCAACAGTCAAGAGCAAGCAGGCAAATGGACTAAATAGAACAATAGCAAAGAGGAAAATTAAGACTAGATGAGTTGACCATTTGGTATGAAAGAACAAATTGTACCACACATTGAATCAGGCATGATGGCACTGCACCAGAACCCCAATGTTCATGTCTCCCAGATAGTTTTTAAAAATGATTTAATATTTCAATGCCAAAAATAAAATAAATAAAAATAAATAACAAATATATATAAACAAGTATAATAATTAACTCAAATGCAAATGACATAAGGAGATATGTCTTATTGATCATTGATAACATTTTCATGAATGCTTAATATATGGCATTTCCTAATTCATACAACAAAATCTAACATAAATAAAACTATTTAATGTGTAGTATTTTTCAATGCAATTATAAATCTGTTATTCTTAAGTGTATGTTTAAATTTTTTGTTTGAATAATGTTAAATTGAAACACTAAGAAATACTTTCAAATAAAAAAATACAAAATACAATGTGAATTGATAGGATTTTCTTAATATTTCAGCATCGAAATTGGGGGAGAGATGAGGAAAGTAAGAATGGGTCTCTGTAATCACCTAGCCTGGCGCCCACATGCTGCCATTATATTCTGTGTACGATCTCCGGAGTAAGAACAAGACTACTAAATTACATTGCTGAGGAGTATTCAAGAGTTCCACTGAACACACCTGGCATCAGTTAATTGTGATGGGGAAACTTCTGCTCCCACAGCATTCATTCAAAGAGAAGATCACTGACGAGATTCAGACAACACGCAAAGTAGTGCTCAACATCACTGTGGAAGAACACCAAACTAGCAGGAACGAACTGGCGTGGGAATTAGACCCATGCAGAAACGATGAATTAAACTTAATCCGCCGCATAGAAGATGTGCTAGTCATTCACTTTAGAAGAAGTGCAAAGACGGCCATCCATACAAACTGGGAAAGCTGCTGGATTAGATTGGTATCCCGTCGGAAGTTGTCAAGATCAGCGTGAGAGGTAGCCCGGATTTCACGACACGAACACACCGTTAAGATGATGGTACACTTCACAGAAACAGAAAGTATCAAAGTTGGAAATATTCCTGAAAGGAAGGGATTACAAGCCGGTGAAGTTATGACTGCTTTGGTCTAATAAACACCAAGAGTAAATTAGGTAGCGTCTTATGGAAGCACTGGATTTCAAGCAGAACGAGCAGTGAGAAAGATTCGCCTAAGGAAAGAAGACTGACAACACAGGCAAATCGAAAAGATAGTACAAATTATAGATGGCACGGCCGAAAGGCTTAATCACGCTTTCGAGGGAAAATGCTTAATTCCGTGGTGTAGTCTGATTAGGTTCAGCCACAACGAATAACAGCATACCTAGTGTTCACCATAACACTTGATCGCACACTTAAAAGTAGAAGAATAATGTCTGATTTAAAATTCTAAATGAATTTAAGTGGCGTCCCACAGGGTTCGATATTGTCCAACCTTGTGGAATGTCTTATGTCATTTACTTGATGGAAGCACAAGGGGTGGTACTTTATGAGATATGCGATCGATCTATGCTAATTGTAACAGCGGAAATGCTAATGAGCTAGAATTCAGGCACATTGAATCATCAATGGCGATAGACGGAGGGTGCGCAAAATTTGAATTTAAGTACCACCTGCAAATTGAAACTACCTTGCAAAAAGGATCAAAATCCCTAAAGACACGCTTTCTGTTAAAAAAGAACACGCATTACTTCACTGAACGTGTCTCAATGAACACCACAGTCACTGGAATACAGCCTCCGTCCGCATCGTTCCAGGAGAGAAGCCCAATAATACCCACCAGATATAAAGAGGCCTGAAATTAAAGAAAAATGATCAGTAGTGACTCGTTACTGCTACTTGTAATAAATGTTAATCCCCACTTTTCTGAAAGCAAACATATTTCAAACATCATCTATATATTGAAAAGCTTCCAGTTTTAATACTTTTGTTTCACAATAACAAACAGAGTTACTGAATTTTTATCCACCTGCAATCTAAATCTTAATTATTTTAGAAACAAATTTCATTTATCATTATGTTGAAAAGAAAGTCACTAGTCTACTGGTTGTAATAACGACCACAATCTCTTCCAAAATAAGCAACTTCATTATTTTTTATTTAATCGAAAGTGCTGGAAAGATATTTAATTTAATCTTGTAATGTTTTTTATCTTCTTTCATAATATTATAAGTAGATGTTTGTTTGCTAATCGAATTTCTAGTCTGTATGACTTTCTCTGAAGGCAGCACTCAAATATAGAACAATTAGATAATAAAGAAGGTATAATCACTAGACAGTTGTATATACTGAAGAAGACTGAGGTTTAAATCTATTAACACAACAGAAACACTGAATTATTCTGTTTCCCACCTTCAAATATACTCACAATAGCTACACTCTGTCTTCTGGCAGCTGCATAGTCAGATTATGGCACATCATTACATAATAATAATAATAATAATAATAATAATAATAATAATAATAAAACAACAATAATAATAACAACAACAATAATAATAACAACAATAATAATAACAACAACAACAAATAATAATAATAATTTATTGTTTCTACCCTTTTACAAGTATCAAGGCCAGTTCCAGGATAACATTGTAAGTAGGCCTAAACTAGCATAATTCTCAAATAGATTATTACATTATCTGAATAAGAGTAGTTTTACATGATATTACAATAATATCACATAAGAAGCATTTCAGAACTTACAGGTATAACTTACATTACTTCAGTAATACAAACCAAGAAATAAAAAAATTATATTTTTAATAGCTTATCACAAATATTACATTAATTAAGATATAGAATACATAAACTAATATTATTAATAATGCTTTATATGATTGAAGTTCAAAGAAATTAAAGGAGGGTGTAAATGATATTGATTCTAAATATATACCAAGTGAGATATTGAAACCCAACCAGAGACATATCTTTGTATTATAATGCTTCAGCACATTGTGGAGGTTCATACTTAGCCAGCCTGAGTTGGTACATCAGCACTGCTGTTGCAGAGTGTAAGATTTACTGTAGATTACTGAAGGACTTGAATTCAAGTCTTGTGGAAACAATTTTTCTAGTGAAATACTTTGTATGTTCATAGTAGTAATGTTATGGAGCACCAATAAATACTTCATGAATTATGTCATGGTAGTACCTAATAATTTAAGACTTAATGTATTTCATCTAACCTAAATGAAACATCTGTTTGGGGAATTTACAATTGATTAACTTTAAAATATTAGTGTGAAATGAAATTCAGAATATAATTAGATGGAAATGGAATACATTGAAAGATACAGAGTAATTAATAGCAGAAGTTACATTTTGTGAAAACAATTAATCTAGTTATTAAAATGAAATGAGATATACTAAATATGACATCATGTTTGTTTTAAACATAGTTGAATCAAAATTACAATTATAAGCATATAAAATTGGGGAATATTAATTCAAATATTTATTTATTTGGTCATTTAACATCAAAAATTGTTAAAAAATCATGTGATGACATGCTATAGAAAAGTGAATTGTGTACATTGTTTTATCCATGTTGTCCTTCGAATAATACTTCTGTCATGACAACATGGAAACGATAATTTGAATAATTGTATTTCACTGAATTTAGAAGATGTGTTAGAAAAATGAAGCATTTATGTCCAGAAGTAAACAAATGCTATCCAGTATTTGCTCAATGATTAGGGAATTTGATAAAACCTGATCGATAAATATTAATTCAGAGGCCGCAACATTTGTTACAGGTTGTTTATACACATTTCATACAGTCTAAAATGTAACACGCATTATGGCAATTGTTAAAATTAATGTTACTTTCAGATGCTCAGAATAGTCTCAATTGCATAGAACAGTTGCGCAGCAGAAACGCCACTTGGATTTAAACTCATGGTTGAACTTAACTGCTTAATACGTCATCTGCAGCAGCAAATAATGTACATGTATTGTATGTGAATTTGAATGAGCCGTTGATAATTGTCATTCATTTATTTAGTGGATTTCAGCAATGAGTGTTATAGCATAGGACTCGATTTTCTAAAATATATTCCCACCCTTAAGCAAGTCATTTTGACAAAGCCACTGATCCATAAACAATACAGACAAGGTAATGGTAAATTCAGATTAATGAAGAGGAGTTTATATGAATCACGGGTGGATTTCATAGTTATTTGTAAGACAATCTGGCTTTTGCACCCAAAAACTGGGAGCCAGGTTAGCATTTCCCAGAATATTGTTATCTCAGGTGGGAAATGAACATCTTAAATATACACAACTTAACAGTATGAAGGCTGACTGAATTTGTAAGAACTTGAATCAGAGTATAAATGAACTTAATTTTTAGCTCAATTTATTTATGACATGCTTATTTAAGACGACTGGCTGAGACCTAAAAATTATAGTTCTGACATCAGTCAATGGTAACATCCATTTTCAATGGAGCACAGAAGATTAAAATGAAAACCGTATTAAAACCGTTTTCTGCTTACTAATTTGTTATTTTCGAACCAATTTGAAACATCTGATATTGTACTATTTACGCATTTCTTTCTACGCATATTTTATTAGCGAGTGTGATGATCACTATAGAGATTTGTGGGATTGCCATAATTTAGGCGAGAAAATATACTATATACATAAGTATTGAATAATTAGGTACTCTAGAATTATTATAGTTAATCTTCTGTATAAAGAGGTTAAGATTATCATTTAAAACAGTGGTTAGTGAAAGAAGTATTTTTAGTTCTTGAAAGAGTTCATGCTGGTTTATATGGTTCAATGTTTATAGAATTGCTTGGAGGAAGCAACAACATGATGACGTGGATGAATGCAAAGATCCTTCATAGAATTTTTCTAAAACACAAAAATTAAACTGAAAATAATTAAAACAATCTACAGAAACGTGGAAAGAGAAACAGAAGAAAGGTAACATATATTCAAAATTGCAGAATGACCTTGAATTTAATACAATTTTTATTGACTATTATGCAGAAAGGAAAGCAATTGAGAGGACTGCGATACTTCTTCGTGCCAATGGGACGGTTGGGGAACACGATATGGCAAGAATAGTTTCATTGATGTGGCCTATCATAGAGATTTTGAGCTGGAAGCTATTGACTCTGCTTACATACGAATGTTATCTAATAAGAAGAAAGGTACCATCGAAATTTGACTAAGATAAAACGAACTGATTAACATTTGAGTTTGAGGATGAGACAGGCTTTAGGAAATGTCCAGAAAAAATTGCATTGAGGTCAACTAGCGTATCAAGAAAGCTGGCTGTATTTCTCGAGTGAGAGATAAAAACCTATGAAGTGAGAATTTAGAAAATGAGAAAAATGAACTAAAAGAAGATGATTCCTGAAAATTTCTAGCCTATTATTCTAAACAGATGATATATCACCAACTGCAGAAATAAAATCATTAGTATGAAGGATTCCTGGAAGCCAAAGAAGTTTATTTAGAATGTTAAAATATTTGCTATTGGAAAGTAATAATTTAAACAATGCATAGGCAATGAAGAAAAAATGTGAAAGAAATTCCAGAGTGAAATTAGAACATAATGTGGGTGTAGTGAAATTTTCAAACAATATTATCAAGATAAAGCTGTAAAATATAGAAGTGGGTATTCTAGATATAATATTTCTATATATAATGCCTATAGTATGAAAATACTAAAAGATTTGAAATAATTTCATCTGCATATGTATATCTAGCCTGAGGTGGTGTGGAAGGGATCTAATCTCACAACCATTCTCATTTGAGTCGTGTTGGGGTCTCACACTATGTTTTTGAGAGGTTAACTACAAATACCTATATCTTTGTAGTAAAGTCAGTGAAGCTTGCAATCATTATAAAGTATGCTATTATTTTAATCATGATTTGAAACATTATTGTAGAATTTTCTTCTTATATTTTACATTTTGCTACCAGCCCTGAAGGGTGAATAAATGAGAAGTTAGAATGCACCTGTGAAAGCTTTTAGGTATTTCCAACAATGAAAATACAAACACATTTCTTTGATGTAGAAACAGCTTACTTAAATGGTAAATTAAATAAAACTATTTGTATGTGACCTCCCAAAGGTTCTAACATTGAAAAGAAAAAGGTTCTTTTATAAAGAGGTCTATTTGTAGATTACAAGAAACAGGCAGAAGTTGGTGTTTATGATTAAAAGAAATAGCTGAAGCAAACTGCACTACAACCACAAAAAGTGGTCCACTAGTATCAACTTTCACATTTCTTGTTACATTTTCATATAATAACATTCATAAACCCTTTACTGGAAAGCTAATAGATAATGTTTAATCTAGCTGGCTGAGATTACTGTTTTGTACATCCAAGCATGATCTAGATAGTCACTCAGAAGTTCCACATGCTTCATTTTAGGCATCTTATTTACGAGTGGGAAATGTTGCACTAGTCAAACAGGCCAAGGGCACAACTTGAGTAAAATAAAAGCACCATGATCTATACACTCCTTTTTAAAATGCCCATTGACATTAATTTGTCGGGTCATTCAGGTGATTCAAATCACTACGTTACATTAAGAGCTATAGATGCTGTGCAATGAGACAAAAGTATTTGTTTTTTTGTTGTACTCACAGTTTCCATCTGAAACATCATTGATGCTGTTGAACTGGATTAACTTCACTCCATGAAGGTCACAGGAGGGCAACTAAGGAAGTAGTAATTCAGATGAGATCAGAAATTTATGGCATCCGCTTGTATGCTCAGTGGTTGTGGTGCATCTATTTTATTCTAAACATTATCAGTTAAAGTCTGCCTACACATTTGCATTGTTGGCTTGGTTATAAACTTAATGGAGAACTTTGACTAAAACTATTTAGGGGTAGGACTCTGAATGGGAGACTTAGGAAAGCACTGGAAAACCCCTGTAAGAAGATATGAAGAGGAAATCTACTAACACAGGATTCATGAGTGTGATTTCTGCCTAACCAAGGGACGTATTCCTGTGACTTTGAGGTAAAGCTAACAGGGTTGAACAGTTTTTAAATACTTGTATTTGAGATATATTTTGTATTAAAAAAAACCTGTATTTTTGAGTTTTTTGGACATGTATTTTAGAGATGTATTTAAATACACAAAATAGGTGTATTTAAAAAGAAAATACTTAAAATACACATGAAAATAATGAGGATAGTTTCTTTTCAGTTGATTCTGCTAGTGAATGAACCTCATTTAAACAAAACTAATAGCCCCTTTCAACTGTTGAATTTGAATACTCTTCATTTTTAATGATAAATTGAAATCACTAAAAATGCTCGGCAATTAGCCGAGAACAAAAAATGCGTTGATTCTTTAGGTTGTGTTCATTTGCCTGGTGGAATCTGCTCACATGGTTTTATAATATTTACAAATAGGTTAATATCTGATGATTTTGCTCTGAAACCGCCACTTTAAAAGAATTCGCTATTGAGCAGAAATAGTTATTTTCAGAAGTTAAGTTCAACAATATAATTTATTGAAATTAGAATTACATTTCACTGTATTGTAAAAAGGTAATAAAATATTTTATTTACTGTATTTTCAGGCAAGTATTTAAATACTTATTTATGCGCTATGTTTAATTAAAAGTATTTTGTCAACTCTGAATCAGAGCAAACTGGAGAGATATGTGATGTGGTTTTCTATTATTTCACCTGAATCGTTTGTGAAATTTAATGGAAACAACTATGGTGCATTGTTATTGTGTGGAGAAAGTAGCTTTGAATGGATCTGTAATTTGTTCAGTTCAATCTTGCAGAATCTCATCCAAACCCGGACAAGCATGTCAACAAGAGTGACTCAAATATGATTTTAAATATAGTTATACAAAGTTATATGAAGTCATTGACCTGTTTATTATTGGATTGGTGGAATTTTGCTTTTACCTGCATACTTATTATTTATATCATTTCAGTTGAATTAGTATTCACAATAATCCCAGATATTTGTGATGGGTTTCATAGTGGTGCCATAATTTATTTCCTGATTGAATAAGTGGAGTATAAAGGTTTTTGATCTCAAGATGAATATTTTCACAGCAGTTTTAAATGCTCTGTAGTTGACAGTCACATAACTCATTATAACTCCAGTGTGTAGGATCCAAAGCTCCAGGAGAGAGCTCAAAACAAGTGATATGATTTGTTCATCTAACTAGATATATATAAGATAGAGATCAAAGTTTTGAATCGATTTTTCTAAAGAGAAAAGCTGTCACCCATTTGTTTATTAACAACTGAAACAGATTTTATTTCCATTATTTAGATTTTATTACATTATTTTGCAGTGACAGATGAACATGTCTTCAAAAATCTATTTCACTATCAATCCTTTTTATTTGAGGAATGGTAACTGAGTCCAGTCTGACAAAGCATTAATGCTCAATAAAATTTCACTTGTGAATAATGAATTATGCACCTGATTCCTGACCAAATGGAGAACAGCATTAGTTAGAAGTAGTAGGGCTATTGCATTTGCAAATTGATGGAAAGTGTAAGACTCAAAGTGCTTACTTTGTTAATAACAATTATGATCTTCTTCAATGTGTACATTCTGATCAGCATAAACTTCATTTAAATAAACTGTATATGGGGCACATTTCTTTAACCCTGAGTTGACAATTGAGATTTAAATAGGGAGGACCTGGAGCAAAGTAGGGAAATGAGATGTCATGGACTAAGCCAGAGAAAAATGTAAGTGACAAATGGTCAGATATTTTACATATTTGTTAAGCCCTGATGAGAAAGATGGATTTCATAGTATCAAGTTATGTGCCTATGACAAAAGTGATGAGATATTTCAGAATGGGATGTTCTGAAAATTGTTTACTGAATCTTCGATCACAGGCTGGACATAGAGCATTGCAACGATTGATATCCCAGCTGGAAAACAAATTGCCTGGAGAAAAGTATTGGGGAAAATCCAGAGGAATTTTATAAGGTAAATGACGGTAACACATTGCCAGGTGAAATAATGCAACTTTATGCACTATGTAGTGCAGTCCAGTTCTAATAGTTAAATAATTTCTCTTAAAAACATTATATACAACTATTTGTTGCATTAATACAGTTTATAAACTGCAATGACTACAATATGTTGTATGAATATAAACTGTAATTGAACTTACTAATTTAGTTATTTGAGCAGATATAAATTATTAGAGGTTAAATGTGTCATCTCAGGCATGCTATGTCATGATTATATACACTATTCATTATAAACAAGACAAAACGCATTAGCATTACACCACTCATAGGTGAACTGATAAATCCAATATCTCTATATTTTCATACTACCTTGGAGAAGATATTCTTATACTGAACAATGATTACTTGAGTTTATATTTAGTTTGTTGATATGACTTATAAATTTGTGGAACATTGATTAATTACATTTAATACAAATTACTTTTGTTGTCATATATTTATGATTGTCTTGAGATCAATGCATCATGAATTTGATTGATTCACGCAGAGTGCCAGACAACAAAATTAATATCTAATGTTTACAAACCTCAGATGAAGTTAAATGCAACAATAATAAAATGTTATAAATGTTATTAGATAACAGTGGTCCACTAAACATGATGAGTGTGTTGTTACAAAATCTGTTGCTGAGCTTCTGACCAAATATAAAGAAAAAGCCCACCAACTCTCATTTAAACATTCCAAAGATTCTGAAATAAAGAGGTGACATGTTTGACTCTGTAAGGTGGTTTAACATTTTTTAAAAAATAATAAACTTACAAATTATAGTTGGTAATTTAAATATTTGGGGAAGGAAACATTGTATATTATAAGATCAACTTAAAAGATGTCAGAAGATTAATGCAATAAGCAGCACTTAAAAGAAACAAAGATGTGGCAATGTTAACTTAAGGAGAAATTAGTATATGTCAGTAGTGTCGTAGTCGAACACGCTGAGATGAAGAAGCTCAGAATACCCAGAAATGAAATTACACTTTATCTCAGTGGCGAGAGCTGGCTTATCCGCGCACATTTTTTTATCTCCTGTCACTTGAACAAAGAGTGAGGAGGAGTTAGTTGCTGATATGAATTTGCACAAACCATGAGAACCCGACAGACGTGTCCTGCCTCTTCCTACACTCTTTTTCCCCATCCTCTCCCTTATTCCATCTCTCTTCCTCCTGCTCTCCTTTTATCCTGACCTCTCTTTTCACTTTAATTTTCCTTCTGGCCTCCCTTCACTCTTCCTCCTTTCTTTCTCTCCTCTTTCCACTTTTGTCCTTTCTCTCTTTCTCCTAGCCATTTCTCCCCCAGTCATTTACCATTCCCTTTCGTTTCTCTCCTCTCTGTCCTCTTATTTCTTTTCTGCTCTCCTTTCTCCACTTTCTCCCTCCTCCTTTTTCTTTTCTTCCATCTCTACATTCATCTTTCCTTTTCTTCCTCTCTTCTCCTCCTTTTGCTTTCTATCTCTTCCACCTCTCTCTCTCATCTCACTCACTTTCCCTCTGTAATTTCTTTTGCCTTTTTCCCTTTTCTCTTTCAACTCTCTTTTCTCCTCTCTCTGTTTTACCTTGCCTTTGCTCTCTAATTTCCCTTTTCGTCCTCTTTTTCCTCTTCCTCCCTCTATATTTTCCTCCTTTCTGTTTCTTTTCTCTCTCCTTTTTCTCCTCTTCCTCTCTTTCTCCTTTCTTTTCCATCTTTTACATGTACTTTTTTCCTCTTTCCCTCTCTTCGCCTCACTTTTCATCCCCTCCGTTTTCTCTATTTCCTCCCCTTTCTTCCTCCCTCTCTCTTTCCTCCCTTCTCTTCGTCTTGCTTTTGATGGTTCCTCCTGGGCCTCGGCCTCGTCCCGCGTCAACGGCAACGCCCATCAACACGTAGTTGGTTCCAAGATTGGGAACTACCGTTCGAAGCGCCATCCAGTTGCAGCGCCTTCTAGTGGAGCAGCAAAAATGTAAGCAGCATAAAACCTAAGGTTACAGGGATGTGCCAATCTTCAGTGGAGATCGATCACAACGTCGCGCGACATCCCCATAAAGCTACCAGAGAACTCATACTCACCGCCGAAGGCCTCTGGCCGAATATATCAGAAACTGTCTCTAGCGACAGTGACATCATTTACGCAATGAGCTACTGCTCCTGGTCCCCAATGTTGATTAGTTGGAAATAACAATAACATATAAAGAGTTACGAGAGTGAAATTTGATAGCAAGAATGTTGTTTTGTTTACATGAAATAGAGCTATTTTTGCACCGATAAACAAATTCAGAAATTCGACATTCAATCTTTTTGTCAAACCTCCTAATTTCTCACGGGAGTAGCGGAGCGAGGTCTGAAGAAAACGCTCGCGATACCACAGCGTGAGCTCATCTGGTGACCCGTGATATCATTGCTACATCCCGTGATAAACATGAACTAGCAATTATACAACATACTGAACTTATTAATCGACGCGCCCGGAATCATTAGTCAATTAACAACTAACTTTATACGAGATGGTCAAGAAAACGTGCGGTAAATAGTCGTGAATGAGGTCACCCGAGGGGCCGTGGATATCATTGCCAGATCCTGCGATAAAACATGCAATTGCTAATTTACGGCAATATTTAACTTTTAATTGACGCCTGGAATCATTACTAATCAATCAACTTAGGTGATGAAGCCAAGAAAACGTGCGGTAATAGTCGAATGAGAACCGCCTCGGAGGCCGCACATCATTACATCCCAGTGATAAACATGCACCAATTTACGGTATCATCTGATCCTAATGGATGTTCGAATCATTATTTAACCAACCAACTTTAGGCGATGAAGCTAAGAAATGTGCGAACAGTCGAATGGAGAGCTCACCTGAGGGGCCGGAGATCATTATACATCCTTGCGATAAAACATGCACCATATTATGGTACTACTGAACCTTAGGAATTGGATGCGCCTTGAATCAGCGAGTTACTTAACCAATTCATCCTGTGGTGGCGCAGAAAACGTGCGCGGATAACGTCGTGCAATGAGAGCTCAATTTGAGGACCGTATGTCGTTATGACGTAGCCGGTTGCCATGTCGGAGGCGTGGTGCGCGTTGCAGTGTGGGCGTACAATTGATGACGCTGAGTTCCAGAGCGCCTCGCACCATGATCAGCGCCTGCATGTGGCCGCAGAGGAACTGGCAGGCGCACTGCAGGTCCGCGTCGCCAAACACACCGTCAATAGTGGATCAGGTATCCATTGCGGCACCCGCCAAAAATTCCGACCAGAGCCCGATTATGTAAGTTGGTCAGTCGCCGGACATGTGATAGTGTAATTACAAGAGCAGGCGCAATAAGTAGGGGAGGGATAAGTCGCGATGAGGGAAGGAAATCGCCCGTGGTTCAGGCTCGTTTTCCGCGTTGTAAGCTCAAGAGCCATCAATACTGGGCAGAAACCGCAAAATCTGATGGATCAGAGCACACGCTGTTTCTCTGTAGAGTGCTAAGTGACTGATTTAATTGAATGAGCGTAGAGATTTATATCAGTGGTTTACAGCTGCCTCTCAAAGTCACGATGCCCGTCACAACGGTGGAAGGTTTTTCGCGTCTTTTTGAGACGTGCCGCTAGGTGTGGCATATTCGCTACCGTAACAAGCAGTGTTGCAAATGAAGCGGCTCTAGCGGTACGACTGTGAAAGGCGCGAAAAATCTTTCCTAAATGCCACCCGGGTGACGGATCTTGAGTGACCTTGAGAGGCAGCTCTGTAAAAACCGCAGTATAGGGGTGCAAACCCGCCAGTGGTTGCAGTTTCGTCTCTACGTAGACAGTTAGGTCGAATTCAACCGCTATCTGGAGGAGAATTATGGCGGCCGGGTGCTCTGATCGGTAGTTTTCTACGGTTTCTGCAATCAATCCCAGATGAAATACCAGAGCTATACAACTCTAAAAAGACGGGCGACGGACCACACACGATTTTTCCTTCCTCTTCCTTGTCTTATACCCCAATTACTTTTCACAATTAAACTCGCATGTATTACACTATCATACATGTCAGGCGACCTGTTGGGAGCTTAGAGTTTTTTCCGGCTGGGGCGGTGCCCTGTTGGAGAGAGATAAACCGGTAGTGATAGCTCAGTGCATCAACTGATGTCACTGGTGCGCTTCTAACTGGGAGGTCCTAGGTTCGAGTCCCGTGATTTTCGATACCAGCTTTTCAGCTAGGTCGAATTCAATCACTGCCTGAATGTGAAATCCAACAACCGGCTAATCGGTAGTTTTTCAGGTATTTTCCAATTATCATCAGGCGAATGCCGGAGCAGTACCCGAACAAACGGGCCACTGGACCACGTGCGATCTTTCCTTCCTCTTCCTTGCCCTATCCTCATCCCTTACACACATTCACTAACATGCACTACACTACCACACAAGTCGGAAGACTGGTCACAAACTGAGAGCTTCTATCGGCTGGGATGGTGCCCCACTGGTGGGAGAGTCCTTGATTAGGAGAAACCTCCTGTCGACGGTAGGTCGAGCTGAACTTTTCAACCAGCGGGGAAGATTCACTCTATCCCGAAACATGCACTACACTAACGGAACCAATGAACGAAGCAGTTGACGCGCCCGGAAACACGGAAAAATCTACCAATCAATCTAATACTCCCTATTCTGTAGGTGTGCATTGCGAATTTAATGTATATATACATTATATATATATTTTACATAAGCAATGAAAACACAAGTACAGCTACGCCCTGGAAGAAGGGAGCTGCGAGCTCTTACCGAACGCCGTGCAGCCCGGCTGGATGAAGATGCCGTCGTTGACATAGTAGTCGGCGATGCCCACGTCCATAGGAGAGCCGAACCTTCCAGCGTCCGAATGCACGCCGACGACGAACTCAGCGTTAAGTCATCGATACGCTGCGTTGGATAGCGCTACGGTACCGAGGAACAGTGTCCCGCGGGGTCCAGTGCTACAAAACACGGAAGCAAAACAAACTTAAAAAAATCTTTGTTCTTTAAGACAAATGGCTCAGTCTTTCTTAGGTCGGAGTGATTCATAAGATTTTAAGTAACTGAAGTCTAAGTGACTTTGACTCAACGTCGCAGCCAATCAAAGACTTATTCTTTTGACCAGAGGCTCGAAGACTCTTAGCCCTTTTTGGGGAATCAAACGATTCCTGAATTAAGTTTTTATATTTCGTCTCCTAATGTCGCAGCTAATCAATGACGTTTATTCTTTTGATCAGGATCAATACGACTCTTAGCACATTTTGGGGATCAAGCGAGTCCCGCTCATGTCTTTTTATCTTTTGTCTCTTATCGTCGCAACCAAACAATGAGTTTTATTTTTTTGGCCAGTGGCAAGACGACTCTTAGCTCTTCTTGGGGTATCGAGCAAGTCATACATCTTAAGTAATCTACCTTAAGGTTTTTCTATTTCGTCGCAGCCATTCCATGATTTTTAAACTTTTGACTAGGGGTCTTCACTGACTCCTGAGCCCTCTTTGGGGACTGGAGTGATTCATACATCGGCATCAGGTCGTAAATTTTATCTTAAAACCACAATGATCAACATAATATTAATCCTTTCCGTCTTTCCTTTCTGGGTGTGATGTGTCTGATCTAAAATCTCTGATAGCTCTGAGGATTTTAAGGGGAAACGAGTGCGGAGTCAGGGGAAGTTGCCCGTGCTCGTAGGAGCCCCGGCTCCCCAGTTGGGCAAGTAGCTCAGTGGGCGCGGCTTGACGTGTGGATCTGTGCCCCAGTTTGAGGATTTAAGGGTAAACGAGTGCGGAGCAGGAAGCTGCCCGTGCTCGTAGGAGCCCGCCTCAGTGGCAAGTAGTCAAAGGGCGCGGCTTGATGTCTGAACGAGTTCCTGGTGCTCTGAGGATTTTAAGGGGAACGAGTGCGGAGTCAGGTTGCCCCGTGCTCGTAGGGGAGCTTCCGGCCCCAGTTGGGCAAGTAGCTCGTGCGGGCGTTATTTGACGTGTCTGTTCAGAGCCCTGTAGCTCTGAGGATTTGATAGAATGAGGTGAGTCAGAGAAGTTGTCGTGCCTGTAGGGAGCCAGGCTCCCAGCTGGGCAAGTAGGGCTCAGGCGGGCGCATTTGATCGTGTCTGATCTAGAGTCTCTGGTAGTTTGAGGATTGTATGGAAACGAGTGCGGAGCTGTGAGAAGCTGCCTGCACTGTAGAGCCCTGCTCCCAGTGGGCAAGCAGTCAGGGCGCGTTTGACGTGTCTGATCTAGAGTCTCAGCTCGAGGATTTGGCGAAACGAGCGTGAGTCAGGAGAAGGTCAGGTCGTAGGAGCCCTGCCTCAGTGGGCAAGTAGTTCGTGTGGTGGTTTGACAAAACATCAGAAAGTTCAATAGCTCTGAGATTTCATGAAACGAGTGAGTCAGAGAAGCGCTCGTGCCAGAGCCTCGGCTCCTATTTGGGCAAGCAGCTTCCGCAAGTGGCTTGACGTCTGATCCAGAGCCCCAGCTCTGATTTGGCGGGAAACGAGCAGGAGTCGGGAAGCTGCTCGTATCGTAGGGAGCCCCAGTTCCCAGTGGGCGAGCTCGCGGGAAGCATGACGTCTGAGGAGAGTCCTGATAGCCTGAGGATTTGTGAAACGAGGTGTGAGTCAGGGGAAGTTACAGTTTCGAAGGCGCGCTGGCCTGCAGGCAGGCGCGAGCTCGTGCGGCGCGTTTGACGTATCTGATCTGAGTCCTGAGGCTCTGAGGACGGGCGGGCCCGAGGAGCCAGTTGTCCAAAGCCCGTAGGAGCGCCTGGCTCCCCTGTACGGGCAAGTAGCTCGTGCGGGCGCGGCTTTACGTGTCGGATCTAGAGCTTGCTAGCGCCTGAGGATTTCCGGAAACGAGGCGGAGTCAGGGAAGTTGCTCGTGCCGGGAGCGCCTGGCCTCAGCCGCGGGCAGCTCGTGCGGGCGCGGTTTGACGTGTCTGATCTAGAGTCCCCACTAGCCTGAGGATTTGGCGTAAAACGAGTGAGTCAGGGAAGCGTCTGTGCTCGTAGGAGGCCTGGCTCTCAAAGGCGCGGCCTGGGCGGCGCGGTTTGACGTCTGATCTAGAGCTTTAAGAAATTGAGGACTTTATGGGAATGAGTGAGTCAGGGGAAGCGTTCGTGTTTCGTAGGAGTGCTCTGGCCCTGTGACGGGCAGTGGTCGTGCGGGCTTGAGGTTCGATCTAGAGTCCGATAGTCTGAGGATTTGGCGTCGAGGCGAGTCAGAAGCGTTTCAGTTTCCGAAGGCGTGCCACCCTGCAGGTAAAGTAGCTCGTGCGGGCGCGGTTTGACGTGTCTGATCTAGAGTCTCTGATAGCTCTGAGGATTTTAAGGGGAAACGAGGTGGAGCTGTGGGAAGTTGTCCAGCGTAGGAGCGCCTGCCTCAGACGGCAAGTAGTCGTGTGGGCGTGGTTTGAGGTCTGATCTAGAGTCTCACAATGGAGGATTTTAAGGGAAACGAGGTGAAAGTCAGGGTTGCCGTGCTCGTAGAGCGCCTGGCTCCTGAAGGCAAGTAGCTCGTGCGAAGTGGTTTGACGTGGCCTGATTCCAGAGTCTCTGTAATAGCCTTGAGGATTTTAAGGGAACGATGGAGTCAGGGGAAGTTGCTCAGGCTGTAGGAGTGCCTCTGGCTCCCCAGCTGGGCAAGAAGTAGCTCGGGTAAGTGGCTTGAGGCCTGATCTAGAGTGTCTCTAGTTAGCTCTGAGGATTTAAGGGGAACTGAGGTGAGTCAGGTTGCCCAAAGCTCGTAGGAGCGCCGGGCTCCCCAGGTGGGCAAGTAGCTCGTGCGGGCGCGGTTTGACGTGTCTGATCTAGAGTCTCTAATAGCTCTGAGGATTTTAAGGGGAAACGAGTGCGGAGTCAGGGGAAGTTGCCCGTGCTCGTAGGAGCGCCGGCTCCCAAGTGGGGCAAGTAGCTCGTGCGGGCGCGGTTTGACGTGTCTGATCTAGAGTCTCTGATAGCTCTGAGGATTTTAAGGGGAAACGAGTTCGGAGTCAGGGGAAGTTGCCCGTGCTCGTAGGAGCGCCGGGCTCCCCAGGCGGGCAAGTAGCTCGTGCGGGCGCGGTTTGACGTGTCTGATCTAGAGTCTCTGATAGCTCTGGGGATTTTAAGGGAAACGAGTGCGGAGTCAGGTCAAGTTGCCCGTGCTCGTAGAGCGCCGCTCCCTAGGTGGGCAGTCGTGTGGCGGCTTGAGGTCTGATCTAGAGTCTCACACTTGAGGACTGGCGAAACGAGGTGGAGCTTCGGTTGCTCAAAGTTCGTAGGAGCGCCGGGCTCCCCAGTTGGGCAAGTAGCTCGTGCGGGCGCGGTGTGACGTGTCTGATTGGAAGCCAAGTAACGAGTGTGTCGCACCACTTACCCGCAAGGAAGGGGATCCTGAGAGCGGTGAGGAGGCGGGCAATGTAGCCGCAGAGGTGAGCGCCCAAACTGTAGAATTACTGGGATTAATGAGTAGGACGTATTGCGCCGCCGGTGGTCAGCGCAGTTGTCGGAAAGTCGCAATCGCGTTGCGATGCCAGTGTTAATTCACAGACCAACCACGAGTACCTTTGGGGTAGGTTACCCACCATTACTGTGCTGTAGAGCCGCGACAGGCACGCTTATTACAAAAACTAAGGCCCTTCACAACGCAATTACAAGCATGGCAAGTGGGCATAAAATTAGGACTGGCGCCCAAGTGGACTCATCTCACAATGCGTTCGCATAAGACAACACGCACATAACTTCAAGAGCCTGCAAGCCTGCTTCAGCTTATGCTTTATGTCAGATATAAGAAAGAGCCAATCACAGTCTGGATAACCTGCAAACTATAACTAAGTCGATAGGCGAACTATTCGTGTGCTGCAAAGTTGTGTTTGTCGTGGCGTGTTTTGATATCCCTGAAATCACCCTATATCCAACTGGCGAAGAATAGTAACTAGAAATCTCATAGCCAGGAACTCTTATTTTGCCTATGCTTATGTTCTGACATTGTGAATACGCTAACTCTTCGCTTATGTTAATGTCTATGTCTATGTGTTATGCTTATGTTTGTGATTGCATTGTCAATGAGCCTTTAAGCGTAACTTGGACAGAAACATTATTCCTTGCAGGGCCGGATCCAGGCGATCTTTTTTCTGGCGGGGGGGGGGACCATCATAGGGCACAAATCTATCCCATCTCTATGGGGAGGAGCTGTCAGATTTTAGTTAAAAAATAAACATATTTGTTATTACTTATTATATTATAGAGGATGCGTCACGTAACGGTGGCACTTCTTGCAATTTTTGAACGGTTGAAGTTATTGCAATGTTTTTTTCACAGGAGTGTATAAGGGAATGGGGCTAGTTTATACATGCTTCCATTTCCATTTAATAACTTTATTTGAGGAGATGTTGAGGTTACTTTGATTTTTCAAATGAAACAATACGTTTTTTGAGTCTATCTTGGTGAGCACAAAAAGACGAATCCCATTATATACATATTGTCATATGTTATAGAGCGATTTTCCTAAGGATGAGCCAAAGTGACAGCTAGTGCTGGCAACGTAACTGAAGGTTCTGTGGTCGTCGTGCCCTCGAGCCCAATGGACTCTTCCTGCATTTGTCTGCTCTTGCACTTGGCCAACTCGACAAGCCTTTCTGTGTGTCCTCGTCCGGAGACAAAAATATAGTGTGCCGAGAAATAACTGAATTAGAAGTGCAGTATGCTCTTTCTGCACCTGTTTTTGTATATTAGCATTGAATTTACTTTTTTGTGTGATAAATATTACGTTCATTTTAAAACCGAGACTTGAATACATGAGATGTTCCGGCCTTGAAGGTTGTGTATGGAGCTGTACTGAGAGCTCATTTACATTCGTGGCAGGTTTTTACTGGTTGTGAGATCATATTAAGAGATTTACAGTGATTAACCCACTATTTCCTGACCTGCAATGCATCAACAACCTCTTAGACTTCTGGCGTTTTATAACCAAACACTTCACGAAGCGGGCTGAACAATGTTCGCGTAAGACATTTCTGTTCATGGATGTCTACTTGTTTTCGAGGACCGTCACTTGGTTTATCCTTAGAAAAATCGTTCAGATAAACGTTTTTTCGGAGAAATTTTGATTTTTGTGACTTAAAAGTTTAATTGATGTTGTAACACAGCACTGTTAGTAGGGAGAGTGTTGCGACCTAGGGTGGTGGACGGTTACATTCAAAATATCCGTTAAACGAATCCGTTAAACGATCCGTTAAACGAATCGCAAAAGATAACAAAATTTATTCAAAAAACGTTTATCTAACATATGACAATATTGTGACGTAACTGAATATGTGACCCTTGAAGAAATATATTTATCTTAAAATAACTGCAGCTCTTCTGACCGGGAGGTCCTAGGTTCGAGTCCTGACGGCGGCAGGATTTTCGACACTGGCTTTTCAGCTAGGTAGAATGCAGTCGCTGTCTGGAGGAGATTTCAAGCGGCCGTCTGCTCTGATCGGTAGTTTTCCATGGTTTCTCCGAACAACACCAGTCGAATGCCGGTTATGAAACAAACGGGCCACGCCGGATCAGCATGATCTGTCCTTCCTTCCTGTCCCATCCTCTCATATACACACCATACCAACATGCAATTACACTACCACATATTCCGGAGACCGGTCAGAGCTTTAGTTTGTCCTTATGGCGTAGCCCGCTTGTGGAGAGTCCTGCGATTAGGGGAAACCCACTGCTTCGACGGTGGTCGGCGCCGATCTCGCCATCCAGCGGAAAGATCACATGCATATCCCGAGAAAAAACAGGTAATTACACTAACGGACTAATGAATAAAGTAACTGACGCCCGAAACACGAAAAAATCAAAATTAAAAATAACTTCACATAGAGCAGTGTCGCAACCAGTCGCTTTCAGAGGACGTGGTCGAAGTGGTTGATTCGTCCGCGCAGCTGCAAACGCGATCTCTTGGCGCCGGAGAAGCGAGGGGAGCGGTGTTCATCCTTCGCAACCCCCGGTCGCGGGACCTCCCCGAGGACCACTAACTGCGCAGCTTGGAGGAAACTGGGATGACCGCCCAGAAGTGTTTTTATGGGGCAAAAGGAGAGGAGGCCGCTGAAAATTCCACCAACATAACCGGACAAAGACGCGTAACTGATTGAGCAATATTATTTTCTTGGCGTAGTAACCTCTAATTGTAATAACATCGTCTTTCAAAATGTCAGTAGAAATTTCTAGTATTCACGAAATGGGGGAGAAATTTGTGCGCAGGATAGAGAAGGGCTGAGGACGAAGAGAAATGTAGAGGTCTTGGACAGGATGGGCCGCATTGGCCGCGCGCAGGAGTACTGAAGTTCTGTGGACGCGGAGAATAGTACGGTGCAGCGCGCGTTGCTTGGGAGATAGTCGGTTGTTGGCAGCGTTTTATTCGCTCATCGAATGGCAAGATAGTCGAGGCAGCCACCGTATCAATTTTATTATCCCTGCCCGTTCACGTCCACGCTGAGTGTCGCAATTGCGCGCGACGATAAGTGGTGGAAGTCGGCATAATTCCTCCTTACAAATATGGTGTCTTTGTTTTTGGACGTCGGGACCTCGTGAGCTGCGTCATCGATCACCGCAGCACTCTGTCACAGTGCCGACGTCACCGTGGTTGGCGCTTTTCTGAATGGTTGACGATGAGAAGAACCTCCTTGTCAACCCTAGCTGGTCGCGCCGTTCATAAGAAAGGTGTCCAGCGACCTTTTGGAGGCCGTTCACCCAATGAATTTCTGCTGCACATGGTGGATTTCAATACTTGTCCAGCTGCACATATAAAATAACTGGTTATCATTGCCCTTCAGGCCAAAATTCATTTAAGATTTTGCCTGACAATATTCAACCGCCAGAAAGTACACTGACAGCGCATCATTTCTCTTTGTAATCCTCAGCTTAGCCATCTCTGCTTATTTGTTTTTTTATTTGTTACAAACTATAATGAAGATCCAGTTGTAATTTTAATTAATTTAATTTGATTCAAACCAAGGGTTTACAGCTGAGCTCAGACTGATGTGATACAAATCATTTTTATTAATTTTCTCTTTAAATATTATTTTATATTTTCTTTAAATTTGTTTTCTTTCATCACGTAGCCACGTCCATCCACTGTCCAACTTTCAGGGTCTACCCGCCTCCTGAGCTAGCCGGCAACTCGAGCCCAGGTAGATACGAGTGACAGGGTAACGTCGCAATATGTATATCATTGGATTCGTCTTTTAACGCTCGTCATGATAGATTAATAAAAAACAGTTAATTTGAAAGAAGAAACAAAGTTACCTCAATATCTCGAAAATAGTGATAAACGGAAACTAATATTAACATCAATAGGCCACATTCCCTCGTGCACTCCGTGAAAACTGTTTTGCAATAACTTCAACCATTCAATAAATTACAGAAGGTGCTAAAGCTATACACCCACCCTGTATACTTGAAAAGAAGATTTGGCCAATATTTTTACTATTATAATGTTATTATACAATATATTACTATACAATATTATTTAAATACATAATTCTAAATATTTAAATCAGTTTTGCCAAATATAAAGAAAACAACAAACGAAAACTCTGGGTCTTTTGGCGTGCATTCCAATGCCCTTGATCCGCCACTGATTCCTTTCATTATTATTATTATTACTGTTATTATTTTTATTATTGTTATTATAATACGTAATATTTGACTCTTCAACCGGGAACTCCCGGTATATGTCCACTTGCTGTATCAGGGTACGTTTCTCGGCTGAGACAGTCAATTCTTTGAACAGTCAAACATTTATAACAATCACTTCGGCTAAGTAGCTATGGGGTTGCAACACTAGTTGGCAGTTGTGAAACGGAAAACATTTCTTCGCAATTCTTAAACCACAACTGTGACAGTTGGTGAAATGTAAAGTATTATTATTATTATTATTATTATTATTATTATTATTATTATTATTATCATCATCCTACGTTTCCTCAGCTATTTTTGCTGGTAGAAATGCTCACCTTCCCGAGTTGTTCCTTGGGGATAGTCTGGTCACAGAAGAAGAACTTCATCTTATATCTGGACTTAAGATAAAACTTTAAGACAGTGGCAGTTTGCAGTCAAAACTGGTGCACTATCCCACAACTAGAATTGTTTAGGTAGTTTAAGTTTGTTGAGCTGTATGGAAGTTTTTAATGACCAGGCCTTCCGCCGATATCACGAGGGTATGTTTGCAGAATTTAATTTCCAAATATGTTTGAATTCATAAGATAAGCTATACTGAAATTTTTTCTATTTCTTCTGCTTGATATTGGGGATAATGGTACTGGCGATGTCTATTATTAGCCCTTCTTCTTCTTATCTTATATGAGAATATCTGGCCTATTGTAATCGACAGCACAAATCGAAGTTGTGTAAACCGGTCTGTCCCAGTACAAAAGGGGGTGGAACTACTTCAGCACTGGAGGAGGTGTACTTATAGAATGGCGGTGTTGATTCATCCAATACCCTATGCCCCATTGCAATCTGCCCAGTGCACGATTTTTCGCAACTCATTATGCCTTCCTAAGTAAGCAATTATTCTGAGAGGTGAGTAAGTAGCTGTGGATGTGTCTTATAGTTTCTCCTATAGCCCACACTTCCTACATTTCATTCACTCACATCTTCTTAAATAATACTTTGAGTAGTTTCTGTCTCTGATAACTCATTGATATTATAAAACTGTCTCAGGATATATTTTGTTTCTCCAAAAGCCAATTCTAATGAGGAACGTCTGTCTACAACATCCTGAAACAAGAGTTTTGGCATCTTCCATGTATTTCTTGTTATTTTCATCGCTGAAGTCTGACTAGTAGAGGATGTTTAAATCATAGCTCTGTTCTGGAGGTTCACCTGAGGAAGCCATGGTCCCATTAACTGTTAATTTCATTCAGCAAAAGTCGGTGGAGCTAAAAGGAACTGCTCATTTTTTCCTGTCTCAGGCAAAGTGTTTTATATTAACCAACCCTCTGCCCATCGTTCGAGTATAGATATATAATCTTTACTGAGGAGTTTGGATGTAATATTGTCGAATTCTATGTAATAGTCTTCTGTTGATCTGTCCAGCTTCCAGGTCGATTCAGTCCACGGACTATTACTCAAACAGAAGAGACCTGGCACAGCCCAGGTGTTGGATGAAGGAAATCAGATTAATAAACAAGTGCTTAAATAAATCCTTGTTAGCCGCTTTTGATATTTTATCTGTGTCTCTCCTTGATAATAGTGGTCCAGTTTCTGATGGTCTCTGAGGGCTCCCAAATAGCGATGTTTCTTCAGGTGATATCTGCTTAAATTCACAGAAAATTTCAGTTTGTGTTTTGCATACTTCCTTTATGAATATTATGCCACATTTATCAAGACTGAACTTCATTCCGATGTTTAATGCTGAACATTTTTGCTATAATTTATAAGCGATTCTAGTTTATCGCATGTTTCATGTAGAGCTTAAGGTCATCCAAGGGCTATAAATGTAATAGTCTTTTGTGTTTTCATGTTCAATCGAGAGCTAAGATTTAGTGTATATTCAAAAGAGTTGATAGTGGGTTTTAAAAAGCTAGTAAAACCATAGTGCTGATAGGGAATCGCCCTGAAATATACCTTGACACTGCTTCTTCTCAAGATATTACCTTGAATCGTACATTTCCAGTACGCCATTTATTCATTAGATGTTAAGAATATTTCTACATTTGGACAGATTTTGGTATTTCCAGTACTTTGTTTAAATGGCTTAGTAGGGAACGGAGTCAAAAGCTATTGTAATCATGTAACAGATGTGGAGATTTCTTTCTTTGTTTGAATAGTTTTACACTACAGAATCAATGATGAGTTGATACACCTATAGCTCCCTTTAATACAACCTTTCTGTTCTTCAAATATATTATTATTTACAGGAGGTGTATTTTACACAATAGAAGTGAAGAGGTTGTATGGCGGTTGATAAGCATATTGGTCTATAATTCATTGGAGTTTGTTCATTTCCTTTGAAGATTAGAAAGTGTCTCCTTCACTCAGATAGTCGGGCATTTTATCAGGGTTATTGAGCACTTCAGTGAAACAGCGTGCAATGCTTTCATGAGCATGAGTAAAGTATTTCAACCAGATATTTTGGATCCTATCTGGTCCAGGAGATTTCCAATTTTATTATTATATTCCAGATTTATTATTATTATTATTATTATTATTATTATTATTATTATTATTATTATAATGTCTGGAGCGGGTAGCGAGTAACAACTGATGTCACTGTAACGCATCTAACCGGGAGGTCCTAGATTCGAGTCCCGATGGCAGGATTTTCGACAGTAGCTTCAGCTATAGGTCGAATTCAGCCGCTGTCTGAGGAGAATTCTAGCGGCTGAGTGCTCTGATCGGTGCTCTTCGCATTTCTCCAATCAACACCAGGCGAATGCCGACAGTACCATACCAAACGTGTCACGACCGCGCGATCCGTCCTCCTTCCCAGTTCGTCCTCTCCCCACATTGCTATACTTGCTATCGAATATACTTCACACTCACCACGTTCCGAGACCGGTCGGGAGCTTTAGAGGTTGAACTGGCTAGCGGTGTCCCGCCAGAGTAGTCCGTTAGGAACCCCACTATGATTCACACCAGCGGAAGATCACCTGGTATCCCTGAGAAACATGCACTACACTAACGGGACTAATGACCAAGGCAGTTGACGCGCCCGGAAACACAAAAAATGAATCTATTATTATTATTATTATTATTATTATTATTATTATTACTATTATTATTATTATTATTATTATTATTATTATTATTATTATTATTATTATTTAGAGACAATGTTCGTAATATCCTGTCGAAGGAACGAAAAAATGGATAGGGACTAATTATGAGAAGTTATGGATTAGACCAGGGCACGACAGGACATGATTGAGCAACCAGGAAATGAGATCTCAAGAAATGCCTTCCACAACACTCAAAGAGCTGGAAAGGTAATTAATTAAAGCTGCAAAGAAGAAAAAGTTCAGGAGAGCGGATGAAATCTCCATGGAATTACTAATAAATATGGTGGAGGAAGAACCTAAGGACATGGATAGACTTTTTAATAAAGTCTGGGAAGAATGTTGGCAAAAGAACGGCTGACGGGTGTCAACAATTTGCACAAGATAGGAGCAAAAAATATTGTAACAATTGCAAAGCAATAACTCTCTTACGTATAGCATAAAACCTTTTTGCCAACACACTATGAAACCTACTTAACGAGTACAGGAAACATTACTGAGAGAAGAACAAAATGGATTCGGAAGAGGAATGAGTACAAATGATGCGATATTTACATTACAAACAATCCTTGACATATGCAACGAAATGAATCTATCGACTTACCTATTATTAATAAATTTTGAGAAAACATATGATAGAGTAGACAGTGAATTAATGTGGAAAATACTAGAAGAAGGAAACATATCTATAGAAATTGGAAAATGAATACAAAGTCTTTACACTGACTCTCGTATGGAGATAAAAATGTACAATGGGAATGTGTCAACATCTTTCACAACAAACTACGGTTAAGACAGATGTGACCTGCCACCATGCCTGTTCAACATTTATGCCAACCATATAATCAAGGAAGGGAAAGAAACTATAAGAAAGGGAATAAATATCAGAAAAAACAGAAGATACAAACAAACCTGTATGCAGGTGATATAGTCTTAATCATGGAATCACATGACTTGCAAATTGCAGCACATGAAGTGAACAAAATAGCACAGAATGCATGCGGGAATTTTACAAGACAAGCTAATAGTAATAGTTAAATGGTATCTGATCTGGAGAAAAATGGAAGTTTTTTATCAACGGTTCTATATGTTTTAAGAGTTGTGAATTCCAATTTGATGTTTGCCACCTCAAAAAACGTCGGCTTCATAGAATAAATTGAAAAAAAGCTCTATTTGTAGATTTCCATTTGTATCATCAGAACTATGCGTTTTAGTGAAACAATTGTCATTTACAAAGTTAAAGCCGATAAACTTTTCTACAAAGCGCAATTATTAACTTTAGTTTTCCGAGAAACAGTTTAGGCGTTAGGGCGCGCTAAAAAACTGCAACTGTTGAGGTCCCTGACCAAAGTGAGAGGAGAACTCTTTCCAGTCATCCTACATCACGGCGGCGTACTAGTTTCACCTTATCGCCTGACAAGCGCCACTGTGGAACAATAACATAACTGTTAAATGGCACGTTAAATGGCCATCACAATTCATCCAATAACAGAGTTTAACTAAAAACGTTGTTATATTTTGAACATTTTGAAAAAGTCCCAGGGTCTTCATGTAAAGTACTCCTCAAATTTAAAATATCGGTTACAAATTCAAAGGGCAGCAACATCGATTGAGATATATCGATGTTGGAGAAAATCGGCTGAACGGTTTAGCCGCTAGCGTTGTACACAAACGTTTCGCCATCGATTTTTCTCCTATATGACGGGTCAGAGGATTTTTTTAAATTTAGCATCTGGATTTATCCACTTTTTAGTTGCCTGGACCCTGTAATAAGAGTTTTCTGCCGAAAACTCGTCGCTTTTTCGCGCAGCATTATATAACTTACCGTGGTATGGTAGCGAAAAGCAAAAATTCTGTATAATTAACAACCAATATATTGTTGGATGAGCAAATTAACTCAATTACATTTATCAACAAAAGAAACTATTAATTATTTTTTCAGCCCTGGTGACTTTTGTCCTATAGCTACCACAAATTTTGCTGACATTTGAAACCAATGTACTTTTATTATACTTTCATTCTAAAATAAAAATCAACCAAATAAATTTGAGTCTAAACTAACATACATTTTACTGAGTTTTTATGCTGGCATTCGAGGATATTATCAAATGGAAGGCGCGCATGACGTTTTTCATTGGTCCTTTCGCTAGAGTCACTTGATCTGCAGCGCGGCTTTGTACGGTCGCGATTATGCGATATCTTGCGGCAGGATTAAGAAAGACGTAAAAGTGCCTTATTCCATCTTGAAGATAATACCCTCAGATGCCACAAAAAACAAGTATAACTAATCCATGCTAAATACATAGATGTTTACATAAACATATCAATGTTTTTAAAACATCGACATCCATGTCGCATCCTTGGACACGCTAGGCATTATGCTAGGAGGTCCTCTTGAGAAGGTAATAAATTGCTGTTTATGAAGTAAATCTTATGATGTCACAGTGGCGAATTCCCCGATACACCGCGTTTACCGCCGGTTTACCTTGTAATTCGATGTGTATATGAAATATTTCATAAATTTGGTAAAATTTCGCCACTCGGATGTCAGCCTTTTTATCCCAGCCTTAATATACACGCAATGCAGCCTGAGAAATTAGATTTCACCTGATCCACTACTTTCAAACTGTAGTCGCTAAGGCAGTTTTTCTGTCCACCCGGGAATGAAGCATGCTGTGTTGTGAGATTTATTCAATGACCTCCTGTGAACAGGTTGTTCATGTTCTCCAAAGTTGCTACTTGGTAGTCAGTGTTTTTGGGCCTGAGAAAAGAAAGAAAAAAAGTCGAAAAAATATCGCATTTTTTTGAATTCTAGAACTGAATTCTCTGAATCTAAATAGAATCTTATTGTATGATTTCAATGAATCGTAATAGTTATTTACAACACTGTAGACTTTACTTGGCAAGAATGTACGAATCATACATATCCATTACAAACTAAGTTAAACTGTTTCATGAATTTTAAAATCATGGCGAAGTAAGATAAATTTATATAATTGAAATTCTCTATTTCAGATTGCCAATTAATCCTGATGACACCTGTCATTTGGTAGATTTAAATTCAACCCAATGAAATTAGATTTACAAAACGTTCAATATAGTTCCTAACGAAAATATAATTTCGTGGATCTGTATAGTTAAAATCTTTTCTGTATTAAAAAAGTGAATACATGATTACGAGCACATGATTATGGTAGTAGCTATACTCACCATAAACAAATATATCTTGATTTCTGCAGCTTGCGCATCCACTGAAATGAAAGATGAATATCATGAATGGGCTGTTGTACAAAATCAATTAATACGATATCGTAGCTCGTAAGCCGAGTTGAGCAGCGTCCGTAGAGTGTTGAACAGTTGTTGGGGAAAGCGATGGGGCTTTGACCGGACATAATGCCGAGAACCGCGATATGTGTCGGTCGAAACGTTTCCCAGCCTTCGACGTGGCGTCACCCGGACAGCCCAGATCATCGATTAATACATCAATTTAAATAAGTTGTAAACAGTGTATTGATTAATTAAAATAATATACACTCTGTAAATATAAGTTATAAATCAATATATTTAAAAATATTTTTGTGTAAAATTATATCCATATTTCATGAGTTAAGGGCCACGTTGGTAATGTCGAGAAACCATCGATTCAAAACCAGTAGCCAGGGCGGATGAAATGATAGGCGAATAAGGCGCATGCAACATAAATAACACCCATGCGTAACTGAAAGGCTCAAGACGCCATCGAAGTTCCTTCAAATCAATTGTTTGGGAGATTATAATGTTTGAGGTATGCAATGGCCATGAGTCCGATAAATATTTAAAATTTAATTATGTATGGGAAAATTTAATATGCTCACAACTGTGTAAAAGAAACTTCGCTACAATGTAAATAGAAACAAATGACAAAATGATCCAAAGATCACAAAAGGATGCGTCGACGCCATTTATAAGTTAACCAACTGCAAACGAACGAATGCTTGAAGGGAGTCTAATGGGCTCAAGGGCACGACGACCTCAGAACCTTCAGTGACGTTGCCAGCACTAGCAGTCACTTTGGCTCATCCTTAATAAAATCGCTCTATACCTGGCAGTCCTCTTGACAACTGACTGTGACGAGACGTAACGGATATGACATACTATTAATGGAGGTTTACTCCAGCGCTATTATTAATTGAGGATTACTCTGAAAGTGCAAAACGCTCAATGACCAAGGGGCTTGGAGACGCGTTGCGTCAATTGTCGACTGTAGTAAAATAAAAAAAACAACATAAATTGCGTTTAAATTACCTTCACAACCTGTTTTACAAATAAAGGTGGAGTTGACGAAGCTGATAGAGTCCATCACAACTTTTGAAAAGACTGAGTCCGATGAGAACATCTTCAGTAATAAGCCAGAAATAGAGTTGCTACAAGTTCCTGGAAATAAGAGCACTTGTTAACATACAAAGAAAAAAATCAGAAAAATTAGTAGTTATTATTAATATTTCAAAGTATATCGTAAGATTAGCAAAACAAATTTCATTTGACACACTTCGCTCAGATCGTGTGGAATATTGTATTGACTGCCTGTTGATAAGCCTTGCAAGTGAAACAGCGCTGTGTTCTCCATCTGTGAGGTCGCTGTGCCTGGGGCTCTCTGTTTAGTGGCTAAACAGTGTTAGTTTCACGAGTAACTTCAGCTGTAAAGAGAATTGAGATATTTTGTTTTAAATGACTGGTGACGTACTTCACATGCTGGTGAATATTTATATTACTCAAGCAGTGGAGTCTGTTGCCACTTGACATCCTATCCTCCTCAAGGAGAAGACCCAAACATAATGTCCGTTCAAATGTAACCAGAAGGTAAAATGTTAAAACTCATAAGAAAAGTGAACATCCAGAGTATGTTCAACAAGATCAAATGAATACTGAAAACAAGTATGGTTTGACAACCAAAGATTATAGAAAATTAATCACTATTTCACTCAGATATAAGATTTAGAGCCTACAATAGCAAAACAATGAATTGTGTAGTTTTGAGGTAAAATCATAGGTAAGAAACGAATAGACAACTATAGTACAACAAAAACAATTTTGAACTAGGACTGAGACCTTTAATTCTACAATGAAGAGTGATCATCTCCAATGTGGTGTTCTGTAGTGCTCATGTTATAGAAATGGAACTTTCCAAATGAAATGTAAGAATTTGTTCTAAATATCACTTATAAAGCTGGAATCAGTGACCCTGATATTCCTAACATACTATGAGCTTCTGAAGGCAGGTGTTTTAGAACTAAATGATATTGATAAATTAACAACACACTCCATATCTTTGAAGATATAATATAGAAGAGATTTTTCAACAGATAATGTTGTTCTCATATGTAGTCAAGCAGGCCATCGATTAATCAGTGCCCCACAAAAAATATTTCACCAGATGGGATAGAACAAATTGATCATTCAATAAGTGAAACTATTCAAAAAGCATCACAGAAAGTAACTGACAATAAAACAAATGCAAATGAAGAATTAATACCTAATGATAGAAATTTCCCAGTAATCAACAGAATTCAAGTGACTGATGTAACATCTAAATCTGAAATAGAAAATGGTGCATATGGCAATGATAATACACAAGAGGAAAATCAAAACAATGAAATGGAAACTGTCTCTGAAGACTACAGTCAAGACCAAGAAATGAATTGTCAACCAGATAAAAAGGACAACAAAGTACCAAAAGAAATGTTTAAAGGAACAAAAAGAGCCCACTCATCAACCAATTCACAGGTATCTACAATTACAGTGATCTCACCCAATGAAACTGATGATGAAGAAACAGAACTACAAAACCCAACTACTGACTTACAAGAAATTACCTCAAAAGTGGAGACAGATGAGAAGATACAACAAAAAAAAAAAAAAAGAATAAAAGAGCAAAAAACAATGATCAAAGATCTGACAGATGAATTTTGATATTTTTTACGACTGAAATGATGAAAAGTCATAATACAGAAGAGATGCAACTTAGTAATTTATCAGGTGATGAAGTGAAGAAACAAATACAGTGGAAGAAAGGAAAGAACAAGAAACACTGACAACAGGATAGAAGAACAAGTGTGGGAAGAAATTGGAAAAGAAATAAACTCAACCAATGAAGAGAAAATTTATCCTCTAAATTTAGACCAATTTAGTAGCCTCTTGGACAGAACAAAAGGTAACCAAAATATAAAACAAATAGTAGATGAGTATACAGATAAAACCGAAGATTTAATCAGAATGTGTAAAGATTTACATGGGAAAATGAACCCACAAATGAAAAATAAATGTACTCGGCTTTCAAAACAATTACAACAATTAAGAAATAACAACAAAGAGACAATGAGTCAACCTTCAACCAGCTCTTCTCTCCATTAAAAAATCTAAGTAATGGAAATAATACAATGGAACATAAACGGATTCTATAGAAGACTAGAAAACATCAAGTTAATAATAAACAAATTTAATCCAATATGTTTATGCATTCAGGAAAAAAATTTCTACAATGATCACTGTGCCTAGACTGAGGATATTGCAACTTCCATGAAATCATTCAAGAATCACAGGAGGAGTGAGCAAGGCCTACTATACTACACAATCTACCTGAAGAGATTTCATTGATTACACAAACAGAAGCAGTAGCTATCAGGATAAAAGTCCCTAGTAAATTGACAATTGTGGGGCCGTATATTTACTCAACAGCTACAATTTTAATGAGGAAGAATTAATCAATCTGACTAATCCAACTTCCAAAACCATTTGGTCATGCTAGAGACTTTAAGGCCACCACATGTACTGAGATCCCAAAAAAATGAATTAAGAGGAAATATATTAGTGAAGGTGAAGTTGGAGAAAGAAACTCATTCTCCTGAATTCATACTAACCTACCTACTCAATAGCAGTTAATGGCCATACAAGCAATATTGACTCTATAGCATCAAAACGAAATAACCCTAATTACTAGGGGATTGAATGTCTAGAATATTTATATGACAGTGACCATTTCCCAATAAAAATTAAATTTGCTGAGCATGCAAATGCATCACAAAACAACATTTTATTAACAGGAAGGTGGATATTTTACAAAGCAAATTGGGAATTGTTTAAAGACGAAATTGATATATTACTAATTGAGATACCAGACTTACTGAGATAGTACTACGAGGTCCATAAATGGTCCTGTGAAACATTTTGATCTATTCTAAAGCAACAATAAAGCAATCCCAATCATCTTGATATCCCCAAAAAGAAATAAATTATGGTGGAACAAAGATTGTGCTCAAGCAACACTAGAAGCAAAGAGGGCACAGAGAAGGTACAAAAAAAATGCATATAATGACCCAGATTTAATGTACAAAATTTAATACAAACAGAAGAGAGCACTAGCGAGAAGAATATTTAAAGAGAGTAGGAATACATCCTGGCAAAATTTTGTATCATCATTAACACCACAAACACCTATTGCAACAATTTGGAAGAAAATAAATAATTTAAAGAATGGTCAGTATAAATCAGATAAAATTGTATTGGAAGATGCTGAAGGTAAATTCCATATGGAACCCTCACACAATTCAGATCTCCTAGCGGTAAACTTTGCTGCAAACTCTAATTCCAACAACTATAATAAAAAATTCTTAATTTATAAGGAATTGGAAGAAAACAATAACAATTATGATACAGAAGATAATACAAACCACATAAATATAGAAATTAAAAGACATGAACTAGATTTAGTACTCTCCCAATTAAACAATTCAAGCCCTGGTCTGGACTGTATACCTAATTTAATGATAAAACAACTTACAGACAAAGCACTAAAATACCTTTTAGCAATATATAATTTTATATGGAAAAGACAGGAATTTCCAGATACATGGAGAGAAGCTACTGTAATTCCCATTCTAAAACCTGACAAAGTGCCAAGTTCACCTTCCAACTACAGACCAATATCACTTTCTACCTGCAATTTGTGTAAATCATGGAGAAATTTACTGGTAGAAGAGTTAGATGTACCTGAGTACATAATATGCTAGCACCTCTTCAATTTGGCTTTAGGGAATCACATTCAACAAATAAATAATAAATAAATATAATAAATATAATAAATGTAGAAGCAGAGATATGTGAAGCCTTCTTAAACAAAAGTCATGTAATTGCAGTCGCCATTAATATAGAGAAGACTTATGAAATGGTCTGGAAACATAGAGTACTTAAAATAATAGAGAATCTTAATCTAAAAGGAAATATTTTAGCATTTATTAAGAACTTTTTGAGCAACAGAAGTATTAGAGTCAGAATCAATAAAACTCTCTCTAAACCAGTGCAAATAGAAAATGGTCTGCCACAAGGTTCTGTGTTAAGCGTTATTCTGTTTCTGATCAGTATTAATGAAGTGCTTCAAACAATCCACAAAACCACATACTTTGATTTGCAGATGATTTGAACTACACCTGCACTGGAAATATTCAATATACAGCCAGGACTCCATTCAAATCTCATACCTCCAAAGTGGTTGACAACACTGGTTTTAAATTTTCTAGCCAAAGACTGAATATATAATATTCTAGAAGAAAGAAGAAAAGCGTGACTCTAAAGTTGATGACAATATTCTTGTATGTTCAGCTTATTAAAATATTAGAATGTGTCTGAGATAGGAAGATTATAGAAGATCTATAATATTAAGTTAAGAACTGATTGTTTTGTGAAGAATTTAACACTATAAAAGCCCCATCCAATATATATGGGCTCTGATGAAAATGTTCTGCTGCTAAATGATACCAAGCCATTGGATCAAAATAGATTATGGATGGACGAGGCGACTCAGCTGGAAGAGACCCTAACACAAACTAGAACTATACAAAAATACTGCACCATGAGTTCAGCATTAGGTGCATTTAAGATGTCCCACCACTGCACTTAAGAAGGAGACTACCATGATAATTCTTGCCAAGAAGAAAAGAACAACACCTGCAAACAAGATGTTAGTAACAACTGTGATATTCATAAATATCCTAAAGAGAAATACCACAGAATAGAATATTCAGTACAATTCATAGATTAATAAAGCCTTGAGTATATTAGAGCATCTCTATAATGTAAAGAGCTAGAATATGACACATCCTCACTACTATCTAAAAATAGCTTCACATTAACATCCTCTGGAGTAAACACTGCCAATTAAAGTGTAAATATGGATCTAGCAGAGAAGAAGAGTAATGCCCCAAAGGAATATTTAGAATGTTATTTTTAGAAATAATATAAAGTACAATGATTATGTCCTATTACACAGATGGATCAGCAATGAATGAGAAGAGTGATGCAAGAATGTCAATAATAAACATAGATTCAGATTACATGACACCTCTATATATACCTGTGAAGTTGTTAGCTCAACTTACAACAATAAGCAACAATAGAATGAAACTAAACATGCACCTTCAGATCCCAAATCAGAACTTTGAAACATAACAAACACAGTAACTCAAATCACTTAATAAAGGAAATTAGAGAATTAATTACTTATTAATGATCAATAAATCATAGATAGAACTAGTGTGATACCTGGCCACTCAGGAATCACTGCAATAAAGAAGCCTGGAGGAAGAAGCCAAAATGCAATTAATGAAACTCAAACAACAATAACAAGTTCAATTACAAGCAGTTAATGAATGAGGTAATAAGATAAAACTAAAGACTTAATTCACTGAGTAAAACATTGACTAATAAACTACAGGAATAATAGAATCAACCTTTGAGAAGTCTGTTATAGTACTAAATTTAGAAAGGAACAAGTGAAGAATAGAAGTAAGAATAGGTCAAGGCCAAATCTGACATATCCATTTAATTAAAAATGAGAAACTTATGTGAGTAAGTGATAGCAGCTTGACAGTCAAGTCTTCTTATATACTGCTGGCAATTAAAATTGAAAGAGACCAATCTATGAACTGCTCTAAAAGCATTAGAGACTGTTTAAATACTAAAGCTGATAGATGACAACAGTTTTCCTGAAGTTTACAATAAGCATAATTCATATGGAGGAATAAATAATATGAATATAAATACAAAATGGCTAATGTGAAATAGGCTAATGTAAATATGTAAACTGCTTGACTGTTAACTAAAGATATAAATCATATCCTTAATGGAAACTGGAATACATATTATATGTGTGTATTATAAAATGTAAACACATTAATGAATGCTTGATACTAATAGCTGCATATATACAGACAGCATATTCCTGCCATCTAACTAATACAAACCATGTGAGAGATGTAAATATAATATAAATGTAATTACTAATAACTGATAAATTATTAAATGTAGCATGGACACATACAGAATACTCCATTATGTAATCCAAAATATAGCTTATGTGTAATGCCAAAATTTAGTGCAAATCCAATGTAGTAATGACTGATGATAAATTGAATGTATATGTACATATTACAAAATTCTTGAGGTAATAAGTATATATATTACAAATACAAAATGTACATGTAAAGAGGTTTAATGTAACATGTAACTGTTTGACTGCCAACTATGACATCTATATGTTATGTCCCTAATGGAAATCAAAATACAAATTTATATATGAATGTAAAATATATGTATATTTAATGATTGTTTGATGACTAATTGAAGGCATAAACACAGACAGTATATTGTTATCTAATTAAATACAATTATGTGAGAGATAAATATGGCCATAATGTAACATTACTGGATAACTGATAATTTATTCAATGTATGCATGACACATACAGGTTAAGCACAATATTTCCATATGTAATTAAAGATAGATCATGTGTAATGTAATATTTAGTGCAAATTTCAATGTATTAATGACTGATGATAAATTGAATGGACAAATGTCACATAAAAATTTCTCTAATGTAATTCTGTAATGATGTCGCTGATGACAATAGTAGTTAAAAAGCGACAACAAACAAAATTAAATTTAAAAAAAAATTAATTTGATTTGATAATCTTACTATGCAGTATGAATGTGCTCTATAAGTCAGTTTTTTTTATTATGTGATAGGTTTTGTATTTTTGATATGCAAGTTGTTACGAGTGATAAAATCTCAAACTGTATAAATTTCACAGTACTGAATTCGAATGAAGCAGCATTTTATCTCATTTTAACAAATTTTATGTTTCAAATAGAAAATATTAATTTTAAATATACTGCTTGTCGATCTTTAATAGTAAATAGTAATAAAATAAAATTTGTTAAAGAAAAAGATGATAAACTAAATGGACAGAAAGTAAAAAAACAACTTATTCTTACAAGAAAAGTGGAACATGCTGGATCAGTTATGTTCTTGTACTGAGATAATCTCTGTTAAACTTCGCAGATATCGAATCACATGGAATTCGAATATTCTCAATGACTGGTCGAAGAAAGTTACTCTTCATTCATTCTGCCTGAATTGCTATATCCCCTGACTTCAAAATACACTTGTATAATAATGTAAAGTGACAATAAGGCATCGTACCAATCGTCTCGTATATTATTCTCAGTAGTATACATACCTTTTGCAGCTCCTGGCGGGTAACAAATATTTATGGAAAGAGGTCTCAAAGAAAGAGAATTGCCAGAAACATGACGAATTACACTTTTACTTTAATAATATGAAGGATTTGATTGTTTAAAAATGCATGTCTAATGCAACGCGCAACACGCTGTGGAATATTCTAATCGATATCATTAAATAACTTCTAAACGAATTGTTTTAGGCCCGTAAAAACAAAAAATTGAAACTAATGAGATTTTCTTGAACATTCTATTGCATGTTTGCTCGTTCGACGCCTTGATTCACCTCACCCGTTCAGAAACTCCGTGGAATCTGCAACTGCACGTGAGTCTAACTGGTTGATTTGATATTCATGATTTAATACACGGTTGTACCTCCTTGGTCGTGCCATAACGCAACAAGAATATCGTGCTGACAAGGGCATTGCATTGTTATCACTGCTGGCGATGCTAGAAACAAATGGGAGCGGTAAACCAGTGCATCAACTGATGCCACTGCAAAGCGCTTCTGGACCGGGAGGTCCCCAGGTCGAGTCCTGAGGGCGCCAGGATTTTCGTTAATCAGCTTCAGCTAGTCAGAATTCAGTCGCCTGAAATCAGCGGCCGCCGCTCTGATCGTAAATGGAGGCCCACACAGCCACCAGGCGAATGCCGGAGCAGTACTCCAACAACGGGGCCACGGACCGAACCGGTCTGTCTTTCTCTCTATAACCCATCCTTTCCCCTACACACAATTCTGCAGGAAACAATTGGGAGCGGCTGCGCGCACGGAGCAGCCCCGCGCGGCACAGCCCAGTCCGGGCCGAAATGTTTCGCATGTTATTCAGTTAGACGCCACCCAATGCGACCGGCCGGCCCGGCCCGGCCCGGCCCGGCCCGGCCCGGCCCAAACGCCGTTTTCTCAAAAATGGCTTCAAATGTTTTCTTCAAACTTTTCGCACGCATAGTGGTAATGGCACTGTTTAATATCACGTTAAGTCCATTTTAGAGTACTCTTTTATTTTTTCAAAAATTTCAATGTAATTTTTTTAAAATTTGTGTCACGCCTTTAATATGCACATTTCCATCGATTTGTGTACATTATTGCATTTAGAGTTTCTGAAAGTGTTTGAAGAACTTTAATTAAATTTTTCAAACTCAACATCTACGAACAAGAGTCAAATTTTCATTTATGTAATTTATCATTCATTTTTTAAACGGCTTCAAATTCTCGAAATTTCTATTTAGGACGAGGTTCTACCTTTTATTATTATTGAAACTATATTTCGGTTCACTTCATTAAGAAATCGAAAAGGAGAAAATGTTCAAAAATGTTCTATATGACGATAGATGTAGCACAAAGAATGAAAGTCCTTAAGGCCAGTCCACACCAAGGAAATTAGAAAAATTTGCTACGAGAGAGTCTGTGCCGTTCTGAAGTTCCTCTAGTTACTTTCTGGTATCCGTAAGTACATACGGAGTAATTTACATAGAACAGAGAAAGTAATGTGATGCTGCGAGAGAAAAAAAGTGGATTTTCGGCAGAAAAAATTCACTGCCGGGCCTTGATAATGAAAAGGTGGATAAATTATGTTGCTAAATTAAGAGAGAAAAATCCTGTAACACGTGTAGCTAGAATCCCTGTCTTGTGGGTCCTTGATGCTGTCGAAAAAACAACTGAAAGCGAAACGTCCGTCCGTCCGTCCGTCCGTCCGTCTCCTGCCCGTGTGTGAAGACTTCCAGCGCCTAAACCATGCTTAGGATTTTTTCAAAATTAAAGAACCTCTGTTGGAATTTGGAGGTACTTTACATGAACCCCCCCTCGACATTTTCAAAATTTTCTCAAAAACGGCACCAAATTTTTTCTTTAAATTTCTTATACGAATAGTCTAAGATACACTTATAAGAATGGCGCATGTCAGATATTCAGTTAACTCTGAATTGTGGAAACTTGCAAAAGTTTGCATTTTTTGCCGTCTTCATATTACTACAAAATTAAAGATAGAGATTTTTCCATGAAATGAAATTTGTTGTGCATAACTATTTCTTTAATTAAGATCCTGTACAATTTTTGAAAATGTTAGTCGTTTTCGCGCAATATTGCGTGTAATATTTGCATTTTTATAAAAATTACATAAACAAGATTTTCTCAAAAAACGGATTCAAATTTTTTCTTTTTACTTTTGCTAAGGTTAGTGCTAAATGCACACTCTAGAGAAAATGGCATGTATGTCATCTTATTCTTTTGTTTTTTTCAAAAATTACAAATATGTATTTTTTGACGGTGTCCTTCACGTCGTTAATATTTACAGCAATTGCCCTATTGTCGAATGATGAGACAGTTTTCTTAAACAATGTCATATAAAGTGTCCTTGAAAGCTCAACAGAAGCTTGCCTAAAATGAGCTCAAAATTCGGCATTTTCAGAAACACTCAAATGCCATTTTCTCATAAAAGGCCCTAAATTTTTTCTTCAAACTTTTCCAACGGATAGTGCTAATTTCACTGTTTAATATGACGCAAAGTTCATTTAAAGGTCAAAATATTGCAAAAGACGTGAGTTTCTATGGCGCAGATGCGTAGAGGGTACACCATAGCAACGCGAGTTCGTCCTGAGAAGTGGATTTCTGTGGTGCAGACACTTGTAGGTACACCATGGCAACGTTGAAACGCAGGAAAAACACAGCGAGACGGAAGGGTGGACTGGCTGGGAATAGGGCACCTGACTGTGTCGTAGTGGTGAGCGGATCGTTGCAGTGGTTTCTGAGGCATGGAACAACTGGACTTGTAATATTTCGTGAGAGGAACATATTGAACTGGAACTTAGAATATTTATTATTGGGGTGTGGCAACGGGGAACTTGTAAAATTTTACTTGTTGTAATTACTGTAATCACCATAATATTTTCATGAGTGAACTGACAAATGAATCTAGAATATTTTCATGGTGAAGTTACAAACTGACTTAGAATTACCATGAATTGTGAATTGCTGTTAGTGATAGAAACAATATTAGAAGGATAGTTATTCGACTAAAAGCAATCAATTTCAATAGGTGCCCACCGAGGCGCAAGATGTAAAGAGTAGGCAGTTAGGAAGTGGTTGACTTGACTGACCTGATCAATGTTGACCATCAAAGTGGACTTCAATATGAAGGAAGATTGATCTACTCCCACATCTAGCGACGTTCGCACAAGAGGCAAAAGATAAATGTTGATAATGCTGCGCCAGGCATAACGAGAAAATGGTCATGACTCCAACAATAACTTGTAATAATTGATAGACTGATAACTTTTGACATTCAGAATAAATTATAATTCATAGTTTGAAAGAAAGCTGATTCTCTTTTGCCATTACGTGCAATCCTAAAGTAGACATTTTAGAATTATTTTCAGATTCCTCGCCAGTCCGTATGGATGGCAGATTGAGTAATTGGTTGCAGAGTAAGTAGCAACAAATATTTCATAAGAACCCGATGACCGAGCAAGCGGGATTTACATTTATTTCTAGTATATTCGAAGACAGTAATAGATAATCAGGAATAGAGTACGGAACTGATGATTCGTACATGCAATTTTAAAACTATGACTGTATTGTTATTTGCATATGATTTCTAGATCTTTGAATATTTCTAATTCTTGTTTCATAATTTGTTAAATTTCTCGAGACTCCTTATGGATGGGCAACACCATACGCACCCACGATAATAAAAATTACTACTGCTTTATTAGTGTTGAAGGAAGTACATATTAGTAATATCTTGAATAAAAGAAGGTACTGCATAATTCCAATCTATTTAGGCAAAAAGTGATCTCTGCAACACCTCTACTTATTCTAGAAATTTGTAACACTGGCGTACCCGTGCGAGAACTCTCGCATGTTAAACCCGAACATTTTTCCAGTTTTTCCATTTCCGTATTAAGCCTGTAACGTATATTTTTCTTCAAGACCCTGTTATCCTCCGTCACTTGTTCTATATGGTTTGGTTTGGTTTTTTCGTGTTTCCGGGCGCGTCAACTGCTTTGGTCATTAGTCCCGTTAGTGTATGGCATGTTTTTCACGGGACATGGCGGTGATCTTTCCCCGCTGGATGGCGAGATCCGGCGCCGACCTACTCGTTTAGCGGGATTTTCCACGACCGAATTTCCTACCAGCGGGCACCGCCCCAGCCGGGACAAGCTCCAAGCCCCGACCTGTCCTGAACATGGTAAAAGAAGTAAAGCGAGAACCAGAGCCCCGGCCTGTTCGGCAGCCAGCCCGGCGAGGCATGCAGCGCACGCAATTATTCGCCAGTCACCCATCATGGATGGTTCCAACACTGAACCACCGGGAGCCATCGGTTCCAGTAGCGATGAAGAGTTAAATACTTTCGATGGAGGAATTGATATTTGCTGCTGAGGAAGAAGAGCGGGAGCATGGAGGACAATGTACTCAGCGGAAACAAATGCCGTCAAAAATATTAGTCCGAAACCGTCAGAATCTTTTCCAAAACCAGTATAAAATCTATTTGATTTTGCTCAACTTCAGGCCCCACGGTTTTAAAGGATTTTTTTTATATTTTAGGGGAACTTTATAAAAAGCTCATACCAAACTATTAATTACATCATACATTTAACGAGACATCTGTTGTACATATAAATTATTGTATACCATAATGTGTAATATAATTTAAGGTTATTGGAAGAAAAAATGCGTATCACCTCTTTTAAAAAATTATCTTCCTCTCATAATCATTATGAATCATTAAGTATTTGTATTATAGAATTTAGCTCTTGTTCTAAAAACATCCATTTAGAAAAGGAAGACTTATACATTTATTGCATTATAAAATTAAGATTTAGCATTTGTGGCAGTTTTCTTGAGGAAAAATTATTAGTTATGTAAGGTCTCTTCGAAATAAAAAATATCTTCTGGTATTTTGATTTTCATGAAAAAATTAGAAATACAAACTAATTAATATTTCATCAATAGAACAAATATTTAAGATTTGAATTTAAATTAAAGAATAAATTCCTGTCTTGTATAGAAATATATGCTTCTATGTAATATTATTCAAAGGAGAGGAAATAAATAAGTCTCAATTGAAAATACATATTAAAACAAATACATTATTTTAAAAGGGTGTGTATTTTGTTAAATGAAACCAATTTATAAATAACTATTAATATGTACACAAACAATGTGAAAATTAACTGAGATATTATCATTGCTGGTCTGATATAAACTTATTTCTTCTATCTGTAATAATGAAACCAGCACACTAAAATCGTTCAGTTTATACTCTTGGCCGTAATTAATGTTATGTCAAAATGTCAAAATTAAATTGTTTCTAAACATCGCTGTCGAATCTGTATGCCTAGTTAGGAGAGACTAATGGGAAGAAAATAATGAAATGCAATTGAGTCGCAGATTCACGTCCATTTTGTTTGCGGATACCAGCATTTATCGCAGATTGAAAACCTTCAGAATATATTCCACTGATTGCCAAACATACAATTACTAGTTTTGAGGCTTTTTGAATATTTCATTTTTTATCAATTGCTAAAATCGACCATCTCAAAGAATTTGTGACTGCATTGGGAATAGTGAGGAAGGAAGATGGTGAGAGACACCCGATAACAAGCGCTTGCAAGACCCATGCAACCGTTAGTTCCTGGAAGGGCTTGTCAACCCCTCCCAAGGTTACTGTCACGCGCTGCCCTGGTCGGGCTGCCTCTACCGGATTTTATTCTCGGGGAAGTGGTTCTGGCGGACGACTTCACAAAGGGTGGCTCCGGCCAGATATACCAGAAAGTAACTGAAAGTAACTAGAGAACTCAGAACGGTTGCACCTCTCAGGCAAATTTTTCACTTTGGTGTGGACTCTTTCTCAGCTTCATGGACTTGCCACATTCTTTCCCTTCCTTTGCCAGCTACCATCTATATCGTCGCCCAGAACATTTTTGGATATTTTCTAACTTTTCGATTTCTTATTAGAACTGAAACATGATTTCAGAGATAAATAAGAGGAACTCAATTTAAAGGTGAAATTTTTTCATTGAAAATTCTGAAGCCATGAAAAAATGGTGGATAAGAATTACCAAATGTAGAACTGAAGCCTTTGTCTAGAATCTATTGAGAGTTTGAAAATTTTTCATTAAAGTCATTGAAACACTTTCAAACTCTAATGCAATAATACACAACTGATGGAAATGTGCATATTAATATGACATAAACCTACAAAATATACTGAATTTTTGAAAATGTGAGTAATTTAAAATGGACTTAATGATATTAAACAGTGCCATTACCACTATGCGTTGCGAAAAGTTTGAAGAAAACATTTGAAGCCATTTTTGAGAAAACGGCGTTTGAGCGTTTCTTAAAATGCGGAATTTTGAGCTCATTTGAACAGAAAACTGTTGAATTTTGAGAAACTTTCCTTGGCATTATTTAAAGCACATGTGCAATAACGTGAAGAATTCACTTCTAATGTAAATATTATGGACGTGGGAGACAAAGAAAAAACATTTTTTGTCGGCCCGGTGGCCGAGATCGCTAAGGCAGTAGTGTCGTAGTGATCTCGGACCGACGGGTCGCGGGTTCGAGTCCCGCCTGGCATATTGTATTTGTGTTCACTTTTTCACCCTTTATCACTACCTATCGTTTTTAATCCATGATAGTTTTACTGATACTGTTAATAGCAATAGCATGCTAATGACCCAAGATGCTTGAGAGATCTGCAATGTCAATTAAAAACAAAACATTTTTCTAATGTAAGACATTTTTCAATTAAAGAACAAAATAAAAATAGGGATAGCATCTATATTCATGTCATTGTATAGGTCGATGGGTAATTAACACTACTAAAGCTTTATGATGAAAACGTTGGAGCCGTTTGAGAAATTTTATTTGTAATAATTGTTTAAATTAAAGCTTTACAAGGTATTGCACGAAAATCATAAACATTTTCTATAAAAATTACTTACTTTATGCAAGAACTATTATGGACTACAATCATTTGAAAAATCTGTTCAATTTGTAGTTTGAGGAAGACGCTGAAAACAGTAAGACGCGAAAAGACAGACGGGATGGATGTCTTTAAAGAAACACTTTTTGGTATCAGACCCTAAAATTTGTTTTTCTGTTAATCTTGAAATCAATTTACTGTAGTAATAGCAATTTTCTATACTACGTATATTACTCCGTGTATACGTATATATACAAGAAAGTAAAACTGTGCACCATCTGATGCGGTTATATCTAACGGTCAAAATATTAGTGACTAAATTTATTTAATGATATTAGCCTTTTAATATAGTAAATAATGTCCCTAGAAAATAAATAATTCGTATATATTTAATATAAAATATATAGATGTATGTAATTACATACCTCTATACAGTTGTACATACATGAAAATATGCAAAATGGGACAAAAATTTCTATTTTATTTTTTAAACATGGCGCACCAATCAGAAAAATCTGAAAAAATTCCAGAAGATAGCTGATTTTTAGGGCAACTTTTGAGAATTTTCTCGTGCACCCGGCGTAGGAAAAACGTTATTTAAAAAATCCAATATTTTCAAATCCATTTAAAACTTTGAATTTCGAAGCTAATAAGATTTTAAAATTTATTTTTCAAAAATTTAGTAAATATCACACAAAGAAGTTATATTTTATCTGGAAATTCATGCTGCCAATTTAATGAAAAAACAAAACAAACACGTTTTCGTTAGAAGATGTGAAAGAATTTAAAAGTCCGCTGAAAAAATGCTAAACTGTGGTTACAATCCTGGGAAACGTTTATTCTCAATTGCTAAAAGTCATCTTATTCATAGAGCCTTGTGCAATTCATGCTCAGTTTGTCGTTCAAAAATTCATAAAGATTTTTCTGCGCTTGCTATATGTTCTAGAATGTTATAAAATTTGAAACTAAATTATAAACTATGCGTTAAAATGGCAATTTGAATAAAGTCACTGAAACCTTAATTTTAGACAAAAAATTCATCAAATTCTGATTGAGGTAAATTTTTCTGAAAGATATCACTGAAAAACAAAAGAAAACAGTTTGTGGCAGTGTAATAACAGGGATTATCACGTTTACAGGCAACAAAATGCATGGTTTACTGTAGAGGGTTCATTTTTGGTGTTTTTCAATTCTTTGGTGTTTCTATAGACTTTTTCTTATGTTTATTTTTTTATTTTCCTCACCTATTTTTCCCAAAATATCTCACCGAGCCTTGGTGGGGGGAACGGCCCCTATGCGACCTTTTGGATCAGCCATTGAAACGGAAATGAGCAGAAATAACTTATAAGTGATGCAAGCTTCTGGATTGACTGATATTTGCACCTGGTGTGTTGGCCATCAACTGCTGCGGCTTCGCTAGTTCTGAAAGTGTAGCGCATGTTTTTATCATTGAAGGTATGTATTCTTCCCAGATTAATGGTGTGATCTGTTGATCACGTCAGCTAACGGGGAAATTACCTCGCGTCTCCTCATCAGCGGGCCAACGCCCAGCCGGGACAAGCTCTAAGCTCCCGGAATATGTGGTAGCGCAGTGCATGTGAGTGTAAGAGTGTGTAAGTAAAGGGATAGGAAAGTACAAGGACGAGAAAGGAAAGATCACACACGGTTCATGATCTGTTTGTGAGGGAACTTCTCTGGCATTCGCCTGGTTTTGATCGGAGAAATCACGGAAAACTACCGATCAGAACAGCCAACTGCTAGAATTTATTTATTTTACGTCAAAAAAAAAAGTTAAAAACTGCGTATGACGTGCTATGAGGAAAAGTGAATTTTGTGCACATTTTCAAAATTCTGTGATCCCTGCTAATTGTCATGGGCACTCATTTAAATTTTGAAAGGAAAAACTCCCATGGCCAAAATCATTTTCAGGGATAAATATGCACAATAATCTTGTTCTTATCCATGTTGTCCTTCGAATAATACTCGCCGCGACAACATGGAACAATCGTAGTTCCACTGAATTTGTGAAGACGCATACAGAAAATGAAGTTACAATATTGTCCAGAAGCAAAACAAGGGACCATCTCAGCATTTGCTCAATGGATCAGGGAAACTGGACCATAAACCTGATCGAGATGCGAATTCTCCTCCAGACATCGGCTATGTAGCTACTGTTTGAAAATCTGCCCACGTCTGTTAGCGAACCTAGGACCTTCCGATCAGAGTCGCTGCCAAGACAGCGGTAGCGGTCTCGGAACTAGTACATGCGTAAGACGCTGGTGACCTCACTTACCGAAAGTCGATAGAGGGGGCCACGACAACTGCGCAAAGACACATGGTGAAGCGAAGGCAGCGAATAGCAGAATGTAGCTCATGGACGCCATTGTTGATGCAATGCCAAATTCTGTCGATGCCGAAACTTTTAAGCAACCGACAAAAACAGTTTTTGTTCATGTAAGTCGTAAAGAAAAATAGCCTAACTTAGTGAGTCACTTATCACTACTGGGTGAATATTGTATTATCTGGCTTTTTTTGCTTCCTCGTAAGAGTAAAGTTATACTTTAGAGTACTTTTTAAACTTTTTTAGTTTAAATAACAAATAATCTAATCTCATAAAAAACATCTAAAACCGTTTGACAATAAATACATAAATAAGAAAAACGTTTCCGTCTACAACCACCTCGAACAAGTATATCGACTAGCACTACGTATAGTAGAAAAACGATATTAAATAAATAACTTGTTATGATAAGAATTACAAGCTAAATGCATTCATCCATTATATTTCTTAAGTAATCGTCTATTTCGAAATGCAGGGAATAAGAAGCAGAGTGTAATTATTAGTATGGTAATTCATTGTACCAGTATCATGTTTTTGTGGAAAATATGTATTTGTGAATGATTTACGAGTACATTTGTGACCACGTGAGAAGGAAAAGAAGCGAGACCAGAAATAACCATTATTTTAATACATAAATAACTATTCTTACGGAATGATAACATACGGCTGATTCGTGATACTTGAATTGTTTGTTTTTTTTTTACGATATTTTCATAGTTATGTACTTCAAGAATGATAAATGGAAGACGATATCTGTTAATAATAAGACATGGTGACTTTTTCCCTTTCTACGTTTGTTGACTTGTTAGTGCTTTGTTGCAGATCTGGTGTTTAGAAAAACACAGCAAATGATAGTTTGGGCACAGAGTTTTCCCGACAGACCTATTTACTTAAATATTTAGAAATAAAATCTTTGAATCTAAATGTTTTAATTCTTCTTTAATGAATTTTTATTATGTTGCGATGAATAATCTTTTTTATCCATCTTCAGGCTACTAGAAATATAAGGCGAAAATTTTAGTGAACACTGAACTAAACGAAAGAAGAATTTCTCAAAGTTAAAATACAATACAAAACGTGATAAAAATACAATAAAATAGTACCTCTCGACATAAAACATTATATGGAGATTCATACTTTTAAAAATAAAAGATATTTACTATATTAAAATAAACATTAATAATTAGCTTTATAAAGCACTTTCATCATGATGGTCCTACAAAGAGGATGAAAGGCCAATTGAAAGGAAATTAGAAATAAACTTGTTAAAGAAGAATTAAAAACTCAACTGTATGATTCTAAGATTTTATTTAAATATTTATGAATATGTGTGATACAGGAAAACCTGAGGCCAAGTATCTGATGAATAATCTTAGTGGAGACATTTATGCTTTTTATTAAACCTTGACTCTTGTAAAACTGATCAACTACTCAATTTTTAACTAAGTGATACTAAAATAGCTCGTACTTTCTCGTCTTTAGAAATGGTTATGTAATACTATTGAATTCAGTTAAACCTTAATTCATCAATTCAATTCAGTCAAACCTTAAATGGAACGTCCATTTAAATGAATTGAACACACAATTAAGTTCGCTATGCTGGCGTTCAGAATTCTTGTAAATTCAGTCAGCCTTCATACTGCTCAGCCAGGTATACTATGAATATTCATTCCTGCCTGAGATATGGCATACATTCTGTAAACATCTTATAGTTCCCAGACTTTAGATTATATAAAACGAATTGTATTTAATGTTAATAATCACACCCACGTGATCTTATAAGCCCTCTTCATTAATCTAGAATTCACCATTACCGTGTCTTTTATTTACGAATCAGGGTTTGTAAAAATGATTCTGCTCTGGGGCAATATGTTTTCAGAAAATGCCAGTCTACATTATAATACTTGATGAGAAATCATATTCATCAGTGACAGCATCAGCTCATTACAAAAATTCATATACAATACATACATTATTTTTTTGTATAACAATACCACGATAAATGTCTTCAGAGTTCTGAATCGTGCATAATCCAGTATTTTATCGCACGCCACATGACGTCATCGCCATTATTAAATCAAGTATGACGTCATCATACATTCAGCCACGTAGCGAGAGAATCGTGTGAGGTAGAAGGCTGATTTGAACAGCTGATCATCGTTTTCGCACGGATGTCAACACGCTAATCTTGATCACTGATTTGTAGGCGTTGGACGTCAAGCATCTGAGACGTCAGAAGAAAGTTGCTTCATGAATTAAGTTTGATTCTCTGTAAATTTGTAGCAGTTATAAAAATAGTATAACTTCCGTTTAGGTAATGTTGCTTTATTGTATTCGTATTGGGGCCTGAAACCTCGCTCCTAACGTCGCTTCGGTTTCAAATGATGTACCATGCACAAAGCTTAACATTATAAACCAATTGCATGAACTACTATTACAACACTTGTTCAGAGATGACATTAAACGATTAAATTCAATAGAAAAAGTTTAAAATCCCAAGTGAAATCGTTTCTGCTGCATAACCAGCCGCAATGAGACTATAATTACATCACAAGAAAAAGTAACATTAATTTTAATAATGATACATAATGGCTATTTACCATTTGACTGTATAAATGAGTATAAATAACCTGTAATAACTATTGTACTACAGCTTCCAACACACCTCTATCCTTGACTGTGTTTTTCGTCCAGTTTCCCTGACTGATAAATGCAGATGGCCCCTTGTTTTGTTTCTGGACATAAACGTAACTTCATTTCTCAGTACGTCTTCTTAAATTCAGTGGAAATATAATTATTCAAATTATCGTTTCCATGTTGTTATGGCAAGAAGTACAGCATTAAAAATTTATTGCTTATTTATCCTGAAAAATAGATTTTATTACATGGAGTTTTTGTTTTTTTTTCTCCATTCAAAATTCAAAATTTATTATTTATCCTTGAAAATAGATTTTACCATGGGCTTTTTCTCCTTTTAAATTCAAAGGTTCTAAGTGTAACACTAGTGTAAGGATCACAGAATTTTTACTGTGCACACAATTCACTTTTCCCCATAGCACGTCATACGCAGTTTTTATCTGTTTTTTGACGTAAAATAAATAAATAAAAATAAAAAATAAATAGATCCCTTCATAGGATTGTGGTTCACTCTCAAACCACATTGCTTAGCCAAGGCTAGCAATTTTCAACGTTATTGCTCATTTCGCTTTGCAGAGTCTGCTTGAATGTAATATGATTCTTGCAGAGAGTGTGATCGCATTAATTCTTAGAAATTTAGCTGCTGGATCAGGTCGTTGTCGCAACCAATGCACACAGGCACTGCTGTGGCATTTGTTTATATAGGGTCGATGTGATTTTCGTGTTTCGCTTCTGGATATTTTTGAGAACAGGAAGTCTGGTCATTTATTAATTGTGTTTACGTGATGCTTTTTAGTATTAATATAATATATGATCCTGAACACTCCACTCTTTTACGTCAATGAGGTTAATTTATATTTGGTAAGGGTAGTCAGAAATACGCACAACAATCAAATATTGCTTTGTCTTTTTTGAAATGAATTTTAAGAAAGTTTTAAAACAACAATTATGGTTCATTAATGTAAGATTTATCGGTAAATAGATTTGTTTTCCGAATACTTGTGGCTTACATAATATTTGAATGATTTATCTTCTTATATTTGCTCAGTGTTGTATTTGCATAGTCTATTCTAACATCCATATTCATTACTAGCGGTGTTCTTTCTTATAGAATGGCTAAAATTTGAAGTTTCCATAGTTTGGAACCTATTACAATAGGAATTTAACAATTACTTGGGGAGTAGGTTTTTCAGGTCAGGTTTTTCGTCCAGTTTCCCTGATCCATTGAGCAAATGCTGAGATGGCCCCTTGTTTTGCTTCTGGACATAAATGTAACTTCATTTTCTGTATAATGTCTTGAATCTGTGGAAATATACCTGTCTAATTATCAAGTTTCCATATTGTCGCGCCAGAAATCGGTCGAAGGACAAGCCATGGATAAGAGCCAAATTCTGATGGGCCTTATCCTGAAATAGATTTTTATTATAAAGGGAGCTTTTTTCCCAAAATTTAAGTAGTATAGTACATTGTAGGATCAGACTTTGAAAACAATTCACATTTCCCCATAGCACGTCATACGCATTTTTAACTGTTTTTGACGTAAAATAAATAAATAAATAAATAATATTAACGAGAATGTTGATGCGGCCATAGATTCGAGGTATGGAGAGGATTATGATGCAGAGGGTGCAACATTAATAATGCAACTAATGAAATCAAGCAGCCCACGTTTCCTTCGCCAATATTGATTTCCTTAACCAATGATTTTATTATTTTAGTTTGTTGTATAGAAATGTATATCATATTAATTTTCATTATTTATGAATTTGCAATACTTATTTTCAATTTTCTTGTATTTGTATTTCATGTCTATTCCTATTTCTATTTCTTCTACTTTGTAATGAACATGCACTGGTTTATTTATCACTGGATATGAGTTTTTTATTAAGAGTTTGTTCTGTACGCAACCACATCCTTATTATGATGAGTCCTATAGTGTGATGCGTAGCCCTAAATGGATTGTGGTCGTTATGACCACATTTTTTTCTTATTTATCTCACATTTTATTTATTCAAATCACAAATTAATAGTTTTCTCATATTTCTAAGATCAAAATGAAACAAATAAAAGAGAAATTAAAATAATTCTTGAGAAAAAGTTACCCGGCCTATAAACGGTTAAACCAGAATTTCTTTCCGAATTAACACATTTCGGTCATATTGTTTTTTGTAAAACTCATTTGAAACCGTAGAACATTTGGTGAGAAAAATAAATAGTTTCAAGTAATATATTTGTATTTAAAACATTAAATGAAAATATATTTCTGAAACTGAATTCATTGTACAAGGCGAGCAGTGTATTCACGATGAGTATTTTTACAGTATTCTGCGTAAGCAGTATGCGAGAAAGTAAAATTAAAAGTTAATAAATAGTACGATATTGTTAGCGTTGGCAAACAAATGCAATAGCTCGAAAAATATATCACAGCAAGTATTAAACACTGTAGCATTGTAATAGTCTCCAAAAATGCTCGTTTTAACACGAATTACACGTTCCTTCATGTCTAAACATGTAATATTCAATGCTCTACACGTTTTCACGCCGAAGAAAATTTCTCCAAATTGTCTTATTTAATCGAAGAACAAACGTTTCGCTTCCATCTGCATTCAGAATTCAATAGCTCCGAGAAAGCCTGTGCCATTCTGTAGCACCTCTAGTTTTGTATTATATTGCCTTTAATAACCTTTTAGCGTTGCCATAAATTCCTAAATATATTCCAAGATATTTATAATATTCGTAACCCTTTTTCTAATCACTTGTTTTCTTATTTGAATATATTATCAGTAATTGTTTTTCACGTCAGAAAACACTGATCTGTCTCATTCCTAATATGGAAAATTAATTTATCTTCACGGAAATCTTTTTATTTACAAAATACTGTATGGTTGCGACGTGTCATTATTTGTAAATATGTTCTGTTTTTATTTATTGACATTCTCACAGTCTATTTTGGGCACATTTCTTTAGAATATCAATAAATTTGAGAAAACAGCTTTCATTCATGCATTTTCACAATTTTTGTCCTAATTGACATTCGAAATTAATGAGGTTTTAGTCCTAATACTATGTTTCTGTATTTATTTTGGACGTTCCTGAATAGACCGTCACACATGACACGGCTAACATCTGAACAATAAAAATCCATAACACATTGGTGTGCAGAATCGTTGATAATTCTTCTGTATTTCACATGTGGAGTTCATAATATTCCATTTGTTGCTGCTAGTTGTTTTGCAACAGTTATCATGTGCGTAGATGCATCGAAATGTTTTTTTAATTTTAGGAAAAGACCAATCTTCGAAAATCTTTAAAATTTTAATTTTTATATTCTTATCATAAGTGTTTTTTTTTTTCAATTTTTCTATGATGTATTCTTCATTTGCTTGTTTTCTTCTTTTATCTCTTCTAATTCAAATATTTCTCTGTCTAAAGTTAGTCTTATTTTATCCACTTTTCGACGAGGATAGACTTTTTGACTCAGTTTTTTTTTTTGATAGGGGTTTCACTTAACTTTGTTAAACTTTCCTTCACTTGTGATATTTTACACTATTGGCAGGCGAAGCTTCTGCTTCACTCGGAGATAGATCACCATCATCTCTCATTTCAATGTTCAATTTCGAATTACTGTCTTCTTCTGAATTTCTATCCTGTCGACTTGTACTAGGTTTGCTGCAAAATGTTTTAACGGTTTCTTTAGAAGTTTTACTTGCATTTATAAATAATTTTAAAGTTTTCCATCTGTATATATTACAAATTCTGGTTCATGAATTAGATATATTGTATGCCCAACTTTGAAGGATACTTTGTAAGTACGTCTTAAATTCTTGCATTTTGTTCTGCCAGATTTTAGTAGATTGAAAGGATTGAACTGATAATCAAATCTTCTTTGTATCTGCCCCCAATTAATTTTTACCATTACACTTTATCCATGTCAGATTATCGAACAGGCTGATAGTTGCAGCCTGAGGCAATTTTCGGGGACGAACATGTGGATTCAAAATTTTTATGTACTTGAATGTTTTATAGAAATATTTTTCTATTAATATTTTGTAATGAAAGAACATGTTAATTTAAATAAATACATATCCATTACATAAAATATAGATAAATGATTTACAAAATATTGTATATTTATTAAACTAATATCACTGTAGGTATTTAAAGCTGTATATTAGTAATTAATTATTTAGGCATGTACACAATATTTTCCTCCATAATAATGCATAATAACTTTTATTCAAATTATTATAACAGCTTTAATGTTTAAAAAGCAAATTAAGAGGGTACTGTAAACATTTGACAGCCCAGATGCAATGTAACTCAAAAAAGCCAGGCACTGTTTATCCTACACAAAAAAATCTGCACGGGCACTCACACATATGTTACAAACGAGGATAATACTTGCACCGTCTCACTGGTACAGTGGAAGTGAACTGAACGCGCCCTTCTGGCCCGTTCGACAGTAAAGACACTCTTGGATGTAAGCTCATCCCAGTGCTGGCATTGCTTGGCTGACTCTCTGCCAAGCTGCTCGGGTGGAAAGCGATCTGTTGACATCGATGAACGGGCTTGGGCGAGTTGCGCAAGGCACAAGCCCAGTGGAGAAAGACACGAGAGCATCGACAGAGCGGTAAAACACCGGCGCGCCAAGGCGAGCGACGAAATGCTCTGCGCTTCGTTGATTGACTGAGACACTGTGCTTCGGGCGGTCAATGGCTTGGTCATTATTCCCTGTGTAGTGTATGTTTCTTCTCGAGAGATGGCGGTGTTTTCCCCGCTGATGGCGAGATCCAAGTAGACCACCGTCGTACATTGCTGAATCGGGCCCTAAATGTGGTTTTCAGTATTTGCAAATGCCAGTGGATTATAAAAATTCCATCATAGGTCCTTGAGGTCGTCAATTTGAATGTCATGAAACAAAATTTTCAAAATTCAAAATGGCGGCATGAAGTATTAACAGACCTCAAAATGAACCCATTATGTGTAAAAATATTGATAGAATGGTTTCGCGGTCGTCTGGCACGAATATCAATTAAATATCAAAATTCAAATTGAAGCTTGAAAGTGAAGGGATTGTATGTATAAATATGGTTATACGTAAAGTTCTGTTTTCGAAGTGCGATATCACACATTGCAAAGAAATTCAAAACCGCTGCGGTGATATATCGGATTAGCGGGTAAAAGAATCTTTTTGAGAGAAAATGTGATTTAAAAGAGTTTGACTTGTTGGTTCATTGATTTACTTTAACGTATATAAAAGCGAAACAATCGTTGGTCGTAAAGCAGATCTGCACCTTTCCTGTGCTCTGGAATCTATACCTCTTCCTTTCCTACACTATTTTAATTTAATTATGAAGAAAGGGAGCTTTTGGTAACATCTGATATATTAAATCTGATATATAACATCTGATATATTTGAAAATTCGAAATTTATTGCTTATTTATCCTTGAAAATAGATTTTATTACATGGGAGTTTTTGTTGTTTTTTTCTCCCTTTCATATCTGTAATTTGGTGAGAGATTTCAGTGTAGGACTGCTAGAATTGAAATGTGCACACAATTCACTTTTCCCATAGTAATGTCACATGCATTTTAACTGTTTTTTGACGTAAATAAATAAATAAATTAACTGATCATATTTATTTATTTAGAATTTATTTATTTTACGTCAAAAAACAGTTAAAAACTGCGTTTGACGTGCTATGGGGAAAAGTGAAATGTGTGCACATTTTCAAAATTCTGTGATCCCTACACTAAGTCATATTCTACTTAAATTTTGAATTTTTGAAAGGGAGAAAAACAAAACCCCATGCACAAAATCTATTTTCATGATAATACAACACCTTTTTGAATTTTGAAAGGGAGAAAAAAAAAACTCCCATGTAATAAAATCCATTCTCATTTCCATTTTCATTCCCATTTTCATTATTAATTCTACTAATGTTCTCTTCTTTGAAAAGAAACCTCTACAATTTGTCATTTACACTATAGCAACTTGTCAGTAGAGAGCACTTATTATGGGCAATTTATTATTTCATGTCTTATCGTTATACGTGTATCTTCCCATCTTTGACATAAAGGAAAGAGGCAGTGAAAGAGACTCACAACTTAGAAGTGGATTTACTTTAACGACTGAAGACCTATGGAGATCCAAATCATCGCAGAAGAGATGACACAGGAAACAAAGATCACTTTTGATGTGTCACGGTGTCGATGCTCGAGAAAGGAAATAAGAAAACATGCCGTCATTCAAGGTCAAAAGGGCCATCGAAAATGCAGCTGACACACATTTCCTTGTAACATGTGGCGAACAATTATTTACTAAAAATTATTAGATGTAACTATACTCACAATTACGATAATGTATATAGAAATGCCCGTAAAGTAAATATTGACAACATAAAAAACATTTCAAGAAATATTTTTGTTTTATTTAAAACACAACGATAAAATAGTACATCACAATGGCATTTATGTCGTGTTATTAAGTCCATTTAGAACTATCCGTTTAAAAATTTAAAGCCAAAATCTGGAGCCCTTTTCGAGAAAAATTGCATTTGAGCTTTTCTAAAAATGCAGGATTTGGAGCTATATACATTTATAATAGTATAATTATATTGTAAGCAATATTATAAATTATATATGTATATTTATGTGTTACTCAATTGCCAACATTCATGGGAATCAATGTTGTATGAAACAATTTGCTTGGCACTTATTTATTGAAAATATAATATGTTATTGAGATGGTCAACTGTAGTTTGAGATATCATTAAGTTCACTTTTACAATCTGGGAGAACTCTTTAGCCTTGGTTTCTGCTGACAAGCAGGCCAAGAACTTTTCAAGTACTCTAAAAATTTTAAAGTGCTCGGTGGCACGGATTAATATTGTTTAATCATTCTAAAAATGTGTATCAGTTCTTTTCTTATTAAAAATAATTATCAAAAGAAGAAATCGAAGAAATTACTGAGTAAATAAATCCCCGTGGTATCGAAGACACTCCTGGATATCTAGTAAGAATTCCATATGTAGCACAGCAGTAAAGTGGTTAGAAATAAAGTCTATATGTAGCTAAATGGGTGTTATCTGATTAAGAGCAATCACTTGATAATAAAATTGATTGAGGCAGAATACGTAGACAAAAGTAGAATTCACACATATAACTAACATTGTTTACGCCACACAGGTTAGAATTCAGCTGCATGAGTAACAAAAATAATTAGACACTTTTTCTGTAAAGAATATACTAATTTATGAAGGCAAAGTCTTATTCGAAAAACACGAAAAGAATCTATGTGAAAATAATTTAAAACCTGTGTTTTCAATTTTAAAAATGGTCGACAAGAAGCAATGAATTTGTGTTTGAGCAATGGTAATTTGATGAGACCGGCGACGACAAAATGATTGAAATAACGTTCTGGAATAAAGAAGGTGCTCCAATGTCTTCCAAACGAGATTTGATAGGTGAGAATTCCGAACGTGCACTTTGAATTTTCCCATTATGGCTAGGTTTTTGGCCCGATTCAACCAGTGTGCGTCGGCTAGCGGTGTTTCCCTCAACCAGGACTCTCCCACCAGCGGGGCACCGCTCCAGCAGAAACAAGCTCTAAGCTCCAGACAAGTCTCCTGGCAAATGTGGTGGTGTAGTGCATGGTAGTGTGGGCGTGTGTGTAGGGAGAGGAGGAACAAGGAAGAGGGGCGACAGATCGCGCGGTCTGTGGTCTGCTCAGGTACTGTTCCGGCATTCGCCTGGTAATGTTGATAGTTCATGGAAAGCCAATGATGAGCAGCCAGTCTGAATAGCCCAGACAGCGACTGAATTCGACCCAGCTTAAAAGCTATATTTAATCAAAATATTTTTCTTTGCCAACAAAGACTACGTGTCTTTATTTTCATAAAAGATAGCAAAAATTATCAGAGAATTCAGAATGGTTTTGTTTGTCAATTTGATGGTGGAATGACATTGAATTTTGATATTGAATATTTAATTTACGGTGCAAATCTGTTTAAATGAACTCCGTCTATGAAACATTTTAGGTGATGTTCATCGCTTCATTTAGTAGAAGATAAGCATGTTCTAGTTTTGAGCAGGAAGGTAGTACTAATCAGTCAGCAACGTTTGCGTCAGCAAAGGCAGCAACGTTTGATGCGAGGTCCAGGCAATGATAAAATTCCGATCCACCCACACGAATAAGTAAATTTTCTATGCCAATATGCATATTTTGTCAAAAAATTAAGATGAAACATATTTTATTGTCATGAGTCATTCGCCGTTTTAGAATCTATGCAGATGACGTATTATTTGGCAAATGATTAGTGATTGAATGTATAGTAAAATAGTCACGCATACTGAGGAAAAGAAGGTGGTCCACTTTGACGCAACATGTCCCCAAGTCCTTGTTGGGCATTGAGCGCTTGCACTATGAGTAATGACGCCTCTATTAAGTTTCTTATTTTTGTCAAGTCTCGTCACGTCGCAGATTATTTTCACCGCACGTCGCAGTTAGTCTTTTATCCCTTCGGCTAGGCTCGACGCCAGCGATCCGGGTTCCGGTCGGTCACCCGACCACGAACCCGCGAGTCTCGAATGCGCTTAACCTTCGTGACTTCACGGAGCGTAGTATACGCATTCGGCTAGCGCCGCCGGCTAAAACCTATTATTCCGAGCTCAATTTCTTACAAACGGATCTTCGGCTGATACAAATCCGGATTGGAAGTAGATAGAGATGGAAGACAAGGACTGCCCAGAATGTCCCTTCCAGTTGTTCTCGGTCTATTGTATATGCCCGGAAAATACTAACAAAACTTTGATTTTCATTGAACAGTGGTGAGAAAAATAAAATTAAAGGCTAGTGAATGCATGAAAACTTGAAGATATCAAAGGTTTTATGAAAAACCACAACAATAATTAATGAATATCCACGTTTAAAAGGTTTCTGAGGTTTTATACTACTGAAGCTGACAGCAATATTTTTCTCGTATTAATGTAACGGCTTCAATATTAATATATCAAAGCAACTTTAGCTAATTTCTGTAACTAGTAAGATTTTGATAGAGACACTGAGGATGATCCCATGATTGTTTCACACACTTAATATTATGAGCATTTTATTTTCAGCCTCATTTTTACAAAAATCAACCTTGCCAGCGCTTAAAAAATATTGAGCGTTTGCATTCGCAATTTTCAAAAATTCAGAGATTTTCATTTTCATTCGTTCAAGATCTAGTTTTAAAGAACAGATTTCATCAACGAAAACTTCGCTATTACCAATATTGTGGTTTTCAGTGTGTTTTATTTGTTTGCAATTTTAGACAATACAAAGAGTTCGTCGAAACAAGAGCCTGCGCCATTTTTAAGTCGTAATAATAAAAATAATCATGAATAAAATATAAATAATAAATATAACTTCATTATCTGTTCACGTGTTTTAGAGTTCAATGGGAAATATAGTTATTCAAATCATGGTTCTCCATGACGTAAATAAGCAAAATGCTGAATTTATATAATTTTTATCTTTTATAAACTATTTTTATTTTATCCGGTTCATCTTTTAACATAAAAATGATCATAGCTTCATCACAAACGTAGATGTCAAGATGTAAGTTTGTTTTTAAAGTAAACTAATATTCAAAATATATTAGGTAACTTTTATATTTATTATTATTAATGTATAATTAATTATTTTAAATCAAAATAGATTTTAGTTTAAAACAGCTTCAAAATAATATGATTACTATTTGTCACAACGTATCCTCAATGTGGAACTGAAGCCTTTTTTTGCAAAAGTTATAATTTTTTAAAAAATACTTTGAGTTAAATCTAAAAGATGAACTTTTTACTTAAGTTTGGTATGATAACGATCTAGTATTTGTGCAATTTTCAGATTTTTATCTGGGTCTCAACAGAGATATTACAGTGGAAAAATTGGAAAAAATTACAATTTTTAAGAGGGTGTAATTTTCAAGACGCACGTTACTTGCCAATGATATTTTATCAAAAGTAACTCCACTGTTATGTGTAAAATCACAGAACAAATTAAGGTTGAGATTCTATTCCTTGTTTAAGAAATTACTCTCTAGAAGGGTTAATATTCCATGTTTGATGTCAGAACGTTGGGGTAATGGACATGGTCCCGAACACATTGTATGCATAAATCAGATGAGGGTGTTGATGAATGTGGATCGTTGTGGAAGGACGTATGGATCAAAAAAAAAGAAAATTATATATATACACAAGCGGCTGTATTTTCAATATATGGTAATGATAGTAAGCCGGGAATTTGTTTATTTTAAATTTGAAAAATTGGTCAAAAAGCCCACAAACAATTAATTGAACTTTATTTCAGATGTGTGAAATGGGACATTAAAATTTCGAGGTGCGTAGGAGAATTGTTTGAAGCATAAATGAAGCATCTGAAGGGTTCATGAGAAAGATACACGACTTGCCAAGCTCTTCAGATATAACCTTAGCAAGGAAACATGTATATTCTCAGAAACAAAGAACTCTCAACAATGTTCAAGGCCAAGTAGAGTGTCATAAACCAGAAAATTAGCAACAAATTAATTACGAGTCAAGTTAAAGAAATGGCTCATAGAAAGACTTTCACTCAATAACAGTGATTTGGAGCAAGTGTGAATGCAGAGACCCTGAATATTTGGTGAATCGTGATAAATTTGTATTTGTTATAATTTATAATGTGATTTGCTGTAATTATTTATTTTGAGTAATTTTGCTGTTCAAGATTAAAAGATTTCTAATTAAAACAGACACCTGTTGCACCATCAATGTTAAACTTACGTGTTTTATTTTAAAATACTGTAGATCGGCACCAATCTAAATCTCCACAATATAATTTGTTCCACCCATGGAATGAGGTGAACTTTCAGGCGCAATGAATCTGAAAGTATATAAAGACGTTGAGATCATATAATAAATATAACGAGCATGATTGGCAGCATTCTAAATAAAATTGAAAACTAGCTTAACAATACAAAATTAGATTAAAAACCACACCATGAAAGGGAAGACATTTATTAAAATTAAAGAGAAATGAGCTTAAAAGGAGCATTCTAAATATAAAATAAACCAGATTTAGTCACTTTTCAAGCGGAGTGTACAAGAGTTTTCCGCCGACGCTCCAAAATACAGGAGTATGAGCTGAGGGCCGGTGGACAGTCATAACATGACCATGTCTACGCAGGATTCGGAACTTTGCAGCCTGCGGACAGACGACGGCCAAGTTGTAACCGCAATGCGCCAGTTACTGGTCATATTTCTCTCTCTTCTCTTCTTCTTCTTCTTTTTCCTCTTCTTCTTCTCTTCTTCTTCTTCTTCTTCTCTTCTTCTTCTTCTTTCTTCTCTCTTTCTTCTTCTTTCTTCTCTCTTTCTTTCTTCTTCTCTTCTTTTTCTCTTCTCTTCTTCTTCTTTCTTCTTTCTTCTTTCTTTCTTCTTTTCTTTCTTCTTCTTCTTTCTTCTTTCTTCTTTCTTCTTCTTTCTTTCTTCTTTCTTCTTCTTTCTTCTTCTTCTTCTTCTTCTTCTTCTTTCTTCTTCTTTCTTCTTCTTCTTCTTCTTCTTCTTCTTCTTCTTCTTCTTCTTCTTTCTTCTTCTTCTTCTTCTCTTCTTCTTCTTCTTCTTTCTTCCTTCTTCTTCTTCTATTACATATTATTATTATTAATATTATTATTACTATTGATGTTTGTTTTGTAATATCCACATGAAATATATAAATGCATCATTTTACCTGATTTGTATTTCCCCTAGGTTTCATCAGCCTTCTGACCAGTCATAATTCCTGACTGGAAACGAGACCTGAGAGCTCTGGAAGGGCTGATTTTAACAGTAGAAAGAGCATGCAGGAATCTCCTGTTGCTGCCAGACGGAAGTAATGAGGAGCCCAGCTTAGCAAAGCTGGTGTGTCACTTAGAGTCGATATGCGAGTGATTTACTGGGTCAACATATATTCATAGTCTATGAAAGAGGTTTCACGACCAATTACTGGAAAGCAGGTTAACAGGGTTTGGTCAGAAAAATGTTCACCAGTTGTTTCGTCAACGCTCGGAAACTTTATTTCCATCCTGTGTCTGCAACATCAAGAACAACTCAAACTATTCACTGCACCATCCACCATCTCCAGACCATAATGAGGGATACATCACCCTCACCACCAACACACAGCATGACTGATACCAAATTGGCCAGTATGGATGGTGCAGTGAATGGCTGGAATTGTTCTTTGATGTTGCCAAAAGCCCTGAGGAGGGAATAAAGTTTCCGGAAACGTTGCAAACAACTAGCGAAACATTTTTCTGACCAAGCCCTGTTAACCTGAAAGCTTTCAAATGAGGCCAGAATCTTTGAAATCAGTAGCAACACAAGTATTGAGGTCTGTTGTAATGATTGCCTGAAAGATTTCTAAGTTTTTTAGACAGAAATTTTCTGATTCTCTTCCTCTTCTCTCTCTCTCTCTCTATATATATATATATATATATATATATACATATATATATATATATATATTAGTTATATATTGTTATTATATATGATTAAACACACACAGTCTCATTAAGGAAATTTATAGTACTTGAGGATTCTTCTTGTGATTTCTCTCGTAATTTTTCTCGAGAGTTTGAGCAAAAGTCCGACAGGTCTAGTGGCATGCCGATAGGGGGTCCGGCTGGTATCATATCACTCATTTATCACGCGCCGTGCCGGGAGCGGTTGCTTCAGTTACTGTTCGCTTGACCGGAGGTCTGCCTGAGTTCGTATGATTTTTCGACACAAGCCAGCTGTGTCGAATTCAGTCGCCGTCCGGAGTGAGAAAATGGCTGAAGTTTGATCGGTGTTTCAGAACACCAGGCAGTCAGCCGCAGCCACAATGCAGCCGACCGCGCGCGATTCCCTCTTCTCGTTCTTAGCTTCTCAGCACACCGTTTCGTTATTTCAACATGCACTTGGTCTTCGGGCCGCGCATAGTTCGGGAGCATCGGTCAGAGTTTGCCAAAGCTGCGCAGCGGTGGGTTGAGCTGGTTAGAGGCCTTCACCAGCCGACGGTCTTCCAATCAGATCGAGGTCATGTTTATACCAATAGCAAGCAGCGTTCAGCTCATGCGAATTCCAAACACATACGGGAAACTTACATTGCTCGCCTTCTTCTACCCAATTCTGATGAGAAGGTTTTGACAGCGATCGAGCAGAAAATTAATTGCTCGATGAGCATATCCGTAGTTGTCAATTGACGCTCACCAGTTTTGTTACAGTTGAAATTTGTTCATCAATGCAGGCATGGTAGTCGTCGTTGTCACGAAAAGTGAGGGTTCCTCGAATGCGAGTATATACCTTCAGAATTGAAAAAAATTGAAAGGTAGTAACGCCGAAGCTCAACACATCATATTTCGGTTTAAAATTATACGTCATAGCTTAAGCATTAAAAATAAAGAAAAGACACGCCCGAAAGAATGTCACTCATATGCCCCATAAAAATGCACAACATGTTAAAAGAAAAGAAAGAATGTAGTCATCCTGAGCACAACATAAGGCACAGCATCCTTGTAACTAATCATTACCAACTTTATTTATATTCAGCGAGAATTTTCTGTGTCCAATTAAATTTAAATCCAAAATATCTGCCTTCAAAGAAATTACAAAGAATACGACAGCGGAAGTAGCACCAGAATGCATCTTTGATGAAATAAAAAGATCTAAGCTACCCATTTCTATATTTAGTGCATTTGTTATTCCTACATTTGCAGCGAATTTGCTAATAACTTTAAATGTTGAAACATTCGTTTTCAGTCATGATTAACGCCGAATGACCATAATCCCATAGCCTTGCAGACGACAGTGATTAGTTAAGTGCTAACACCGAAGATATTTCGTCGTCGTGCCTGAGCTCATCGGACTCCTCCTTCATCTGTGTTCACAGTCGTTCAATCCTAAATACTCAACGTTTCCTGCGACGTTCGTCCGATCAAAACAGGGTGCACCTTCATATAGTCAATTGAAATTAGAGCGCAGTAATGGCGTGCTTCCTTCTGTAAAAGTTCTTTCTGTATGTTACTATTTAATTCTTGTTTTCTGTGTGATAATGATAGGTTAGTTTAAATACAGATTTCTGAATAGAGATGTATCCTGCTAGTGCCAGGTGTTAGCGCACAGCTTTCACATACTTGCAGTTTTCTTTTAATAGCTGTGAGAGCATGTTGCTGAGAGCCTTCCACATGTACTGCATCTGGATTCAGGTACGTAGCACGCTTAGCCCAGACTTCCCTGGATTGTGATGTCTTCTCGAGCAGAATACAGCCTGGCGCCTGGGTGCCTCTTCAGAAGCTAACTCAGCACTTATGAAAGGGGCGAACAGTTGTTGTCATGAGCTGATTATTTGAAATAGCTGATGTTCACTGTTTTCGTGAACTGCTTTGTCATCTCAAGCGAAACAGCTCAGACTTTATGGGCTGCCAATGCCACTAATTTGTTCATATTTTGTTTGCAAATATATGATGCCAGACAGCGCTAACAAAGGGAAAAAATGGCAGTGAAGCCCACAGAACGTTGCCAATCCTACCGGGTTGCTCTTGAATCTGTCGTCGAAATAACGCCGTTCGCTGTCAGTGCCCTGGTGAAGATGTCGCCGTTCACCGTCACCGGCGTAGAGGTCGCGTCGCGGCGCCTGCTCTCATGAGAACGAACATTGTCTTGATCAGCGTTACTGCAGGAAAGAAAGTAGGCAAAAGACTGGAGAAACGTTACTGTCGTGAATTGCCCGCGCTGCGGGTGCACTGTACCATTAAATTAGCAGGTTACCTCCTGAACTTCATGATTATTTGAAGACCACATGAGAATAAAACTGCCATTTCATATTAAATATCGATTCAAACAGAATCTCATTTACCTTCATCGCGCAAAAGACGTTATCCGTCGCTTCTGCAAGGGTCTTCAGCAGCAACCTTTCTCCGCTTGCAGGTTCACTACAAATGGAGTCTTCTTCATCATGGGTTTGAGAGAGTTGTCGAAGAAATTTCCAGATTGTCGGCGTGTTGAGCGAATACTGAGCAGGCATAGCTTCGCCTTCTAGCGGTCAGCATGGCTACCTTCATCATAGTAGCGCCACACTGTGACAAAGGCGCATATTTCGCAGCTTTCAGAACGTGAGACAGCAGCCAGCGCGGCGCATGGCTCGTCTTCCACCGCGTTGCTCTGCCGCCGAATTTTCTCGTGCCTGGTCACAACAACTAGTTTGATCCACACCTGGGCAAACATAAACGCCGATTTCTCTGAGCGTCTCTCCTGTTATCACCCGCCCTATTTACAGCCGACTTTCCATTATCGCCACGCGACGACACGTTTCATATTTGCTCGGCAACTTCAGCCAGAACTCACTGCTTGCTTGTCAACAGATATGATAGTTACATAACGAATTAACAATTTAGTACCATGGGATTGCTGTTTAGCACTGTTCTCCTCACTTCTTCCTACTCTCTAAATAACAAATCGTCAGAATACTTCTAAACCCTGCAAATATTTCTAAGCTTACAGCTGACACACCCTCTGATAAAGGCCAGCAATCTCAGACCATTTAATCTGTTAGCTCAATGTTGCAATCAGCTTACAAGACAATTTTAAGACTATTGTTTGCACTAGTCTGTCAGCCACTTCCTGATAGTTCTGCAAAATTCAATATCTGCAAATTAGTGTTCTGGCAAAAATAATTTAAGAATAGTTGTCATGTTCTATGGTAGAAATCACTGGTCTTTACACCTAAATTTCATCTTGAACCCATTGAACACACATCACATAGCCTGGCCATCAACTTCTATCATAATTCCACCACCCTTCACTATCTGGGGCCTGTTAAAACCCCAATTACTGACATTTAGTTCAAAAAACAAATATTCATATCACATGTTCTTAAAATTGCAGATTCAGATCCGGACTGGAGATCTGAAAGTGATTCTCTCCCCTGTTGTATATGCAAAGATTATATTTACACAGATATAAAGCCTGCAACACATTACATGCTTGTTTGTACGAGTTGCAGAATCTTTCAAAATTAATAAATGAAACACAAAGTATGTGATTCAATTCAGACTTTATTTCATACATTGTATGAATAAGTAATGCTGACAATATTTTGTATCCTATTTTGATATTCTGTCACAAAAATATTTGGGGATGACTTGGAAAGAAAAAATGCCAAAAAGCTTCCCTCACATAATATATCTTATTGTGTACAACTGAGGTGGTGAGGAGTCTGTTGACATTCATGTAAATTAGTTTTATTGTTCTTTTCGTAGAATTACATTGTTCACAATGACAGATAATTCATGCTTTGAAGGTTCTTTGTTTCTTCAACACATTTACAGCATTTGTTTTGGGTAAATAGTTCTTTGCTGCTGAAATTAGGTTTTATTCTGTGCTCAAAAGATTGAGTTAGTATGGTGGAGAGTAAAATCGTTTCTCACACAAATGATGGTCGGAATTTAAATAGTGTGCTGCTGCATGAATTGCTGATGAATTTATTCTATTTTACAAGTCTTTATAGCTAACAGGGAGTTTGACTGATTAAAAGAATTTTAATTATTAGTTACTTAATTCTAAGTTTGGGTCCAATCTACTTGGGGGTCAGTATCTTCTTTTCATGCCTGGAGTTTTGATCATGATATTCTAATTTTACTCAACTTTGTTAATTAACATCGTTTGCCGAGAACATAAACATTTATTTACACAGCAATAGTTATTATTTATACAGATGGTTATTGTCATAATATATAGTTACACAGTTATTTAGTAGTTAGAAAGGGTAATGACTTACTTTCATGAAGAATATGTTTATAATTTGGGTTTAGATTATAAGATGAGTGAATGCCAGACTTTTGTCAGCAGTCCTTTGCCTTTTGTTGTTTCGAGTCTTCGCTGTTAGTGCCTAGTTTTCATAGATTCAGCAGAGCTTCTCATCAAGACTAGATACCATACTGTTTGTGCCAAAATGATCTTTGTGCAAGCATGTCTTTGTCAGCTAACAAAAAATAATTTTTCTTCGTTTATCATTAATTTGTTATTATGAAACATGTTAAATTTTTAGCCCATTTTAACATTCAACAAATGAGATTATAAAGAACAGGCAGTGGAGTTAGCTTAGTCGCATTTGAATAATGCCGGTTTAGCTGATAGGTTTTAATATTTGCGCGAATAGGAATACTCCGAATAGCAACATCTCGAGCTCATAGAATTTTAGTTGGGCACCACACCTTTCGCTCGGCGGTTCGAAAGCGCAGAACCGTCACGCAGAGCGAGGTATCTCCGAAGAGTAGCTCGTGGCGAATTACCGGTATTCCTGCATACGATGATCACCACATTAACGGTACCGCGATCAGTCAGCACAAATTAAAGAGGCGACGCGCGTAGATTGCCGACGCCGGCGCATGATGTTTCTTTTTTTTCATCCATGATTATTTTCATTCATGAGCGGTGCACACAACGCGAAACATAATGAGCCAGACGCAGATCTGACTATTGCAGCTTAGCAAAACAAGGGTCATTAGTCCTGTTAGCGTAGCGCTTGTTTGTTTCTTCGGAGACGGCAGCCGTTGACAGCAAGATCCGCACCGATTCCACGTCGGTGTTTCCAACCAGACTTCCACTGGCGCAACACCAGCGGATGCTCCAACTCCCGACCGGCCCCAGCTTATGGTGCGCGTTAGCATAAGCGCGTGCCGTATGTATATATGGTGACGCGAAGATAGAAGGACAGATCGCGCGCGGTCCGTGGTCTGCCTGGTAGGGCATTTCAGTTTCTGGAATCAGTGAAAATTACTGACAGTGTATTATTTTGCCGACAGGTGTTATAACTTGCCAATACTTCGGCATCAGCGATTGAACTGAAGAATCAGCAGGTAATGTCCATTTGAATTATGAAACTTTCACTATTTGACCAAAGTGAAACTGTCTTGAATTGCGAGCCACATGAATCAGCAAATTCACTGAACCAGTAGCTGTTAAATCAGCAGTAGCTCACTTTGCTTGGAATCAGCGAATACACGCTTCTTCCAGGAACTATTACTGAGAACACACAGCATTATAAATGTTAAAACAGCTTAATAAATAAATAAATATAATAATACTTATATCATAATACTATAATATAATACATCATGATACTTTAGTTTCTGTTATTTTTTCCCCTGTATAGCTCAACAGCAGTGATTTTTTGGGTTTGCAATAGTATGTGGTAATATATAGGGAAGAGTCAAAAGATAGTACAATATTGAAGATGATGGGTAGCTCTGATCTTTTCTAAATACACTAAGATGTTCATAAAATGAATACAATAGAATATATTAGTAAAACCTCTTTTATTGTTAGATTAAGTAGTGCAAAATGCAGAGTAATGCAGAGCAAACAATAGTTTACTTATTGTTTACTTCAGCGAGTTGTTTATATACTATTATTTCAATACCAGCATATCACATTTTCTTTTAATACATTTACAATAGTACTAGTAACATACAAAGTTACATAGTGTTTTGTATAATTGCTTCATTTGTTTCTTTTCTGTACTGTATTTTCAATTGTTTCAACACTAGCATACAATGTTAGAATGTGTTCACTGTTCATCTACTAATGTATATTTCTGTAGCAGAGTAGTATTCATTAAAGCTCTTCAGTTGTTAGCCATAGGCCTGATCCGCAGCCAACTTCTGCTCCCATAAACTGAGTCTTCTCTCCACAGAAGGTAAAATTCTGATGTTCAGTAATTTGTAATCTACATTAATGTAATCTTTCAAATGAAATATTCTTCATTGTCGAGTTCCATCAACTGTCCCTGTTCGTTTTCTTCCGCAAACCATGGAAGAAAGTTCAGGCCTTCGTCTTAGTCATGCTTTACCATCATTTGGCCACAAATTTTACAGTGTCAGAACTGTACGGTCATAGTTTGTTCAAACCATTTATTATGAACAAAGCTTTTCAGCTTTCCTGTACTTCCATTTGAAAAGCAACGGAGGTCGCTTCCAACCAGTGTTGTAGAGCACCTGTACATTTGGGTGAAAACACCACTGTGCTTTCTGAGCAGCAGATTCATGATGCAGCAGCCTGTCGAGCAGCAATAGTCTCTGATTTGCTTATTTATAGCCCAGAGATGGTGGAGGAGAATATTGTTTGCTAGTTTGATCCATGCACCACTAAGTTTGCCTGCAGCTTGCTTGGTAATTTTTGATGTTTTTAACACTCTTGTTTCTTAAATTCTGCTCTGTTACTAATGGCAATTTTTTCGACTATCAGTTACTTCACATTAACAAATGAATACTCCTTCAAAGCACATTTCCACCAGATTTTCACTCTGGCAGATATTAGAAACTTGTTTCACAACATTTAAAACAGTTTTAGTCGTGGATACTGAGGCCAGTTCATGTTTCACTCTGTTTGTTGTTTCTCACACACTTGATTTTCCGCAATACCTGATACAACATTGTTATTCATGGCAGTTATTTAAGCTGCCGTGAATTGTATTCTCTAGCTAGCGTTAAGCTTTCGCCGCAAAGGCCGTCAGCGGAAAACACTGAGCTGTTGTAAATATTTCATTGTTTGAAAGTTTTGTTCAACTTGTCGAAGATGATATTCTGCGTATTTTTTTGTTGACAGAAGATCATTACTACGCGATAATTAATGGTGGTCTTGCTTTTACAGTAATGTTTTTCAATGTGAACGAGAGTTAGCGCTCTTCGCTACTGAATATTTCGTGTTTCATTATTTAATGGTTGATGACGCAAAATCTGCATCTTCTCTTCAAAAGAAATGATTTGTCTTTCTCCACATATTTTGTCGTTTTCCACTACCAAAACACGTATTTTCAACACCGTACACGTGAATTATGTATTATCATACACACAAAACACGTATCTTTCTCAATAACTTCGAACACTACAGCGATTTACTTAGATTAGCCGGTCTCCACCCATAGCGCTTGTAGCAAGAATAATACATAGCCTTGAGTCTAGTTACATGCATATCATTGCCGAACATTCTCAAACATTAGTTTATTAAAAAAATTACGAAGACGGAAGCCTACGGCTGAGTTGTAAATTGCGGAAAAGAATGCATTGTAAATATAGGTTTTTTGGGATCAACGAAAATCATGTGTGCTGCAGTAGTAAAACGTGAATGTAAAAATGTTTTCAACATAAAGACATTAATCAATATCTTAATTTCAGAGTGCTCAAAGGTTTAGTGTAATAACAGATTCGTATTCTATATGGGGAGCGAGCAACTATCTGTTCATTTGACAGTTTCAAGACAGTAAAATTGTCCCATGTGCTCGTGTTCAAGTTATCTGGGTAGGGAGAGTTTGCTTACTTGTTAAATAATTGGCTTTTCAATGAAAGAACACTGCAGAGATGTTGAATTAAAGTGTTTTGTGTTGAGATAATGCTCTTTTTGCGAGATAGTGAATGTCTTTTATTTAAACCAATGAAAACATAACAGAGAAGAAAACCGATGTTCAGAATTTTCAAAACTTACTACGAGAAAAATGGCCTGCAGTAATACTCATTTTATGTACATATTATTGACATTTCGGTGACAACATAACAAATTCTTGAGTAGCATTGAAGAAAGTAATGAAAGAAAGGACTCATAATTAAAGATATAAACACATTTCAATGCATTTTTATGCATCTTACAATAAAAATAATAAACATTATGTCAAATTTTACAAAGAATGTTTGGTATTATTATTAGTATTTACAGTTTGTAGCAACTTAATCAAAGCTTCACATTATACTTTCATACTTAAATCATAGCATTGCTTGTAATTGGAAGCCAATGTCAGTAAAGCCTTTGTTTCATGTATGTATAGCAAAGATGGCGTGATACGTATATGAAAGATATATGTGTATAAAAGAAACAAGACTATTGTGTATTGTTTCCTGTGTTCTTTAATTAAAACATGTTACCTAATAAATAATTTGATATTTTGACTGTTGTCCACATTGATTCAGTTACTAGGGATACAATTGACAATGATATATGTGTTGTTAGTTACTAAAAGCCTGTTATTATTTGTTTGAGGTAAAGTAATGGCTTTCATTTCAGATACCAAACACACAAGGGACACATAACATAATATTTGGTAGGTAACATTTTAAAAGACATCACTTTTTCCTTTGTCAGAAAACAAAGTATATTTGATATTAAAGAGTAGAAAATTTGGTACTCTTACAACTCACATAGAAGAGACATAGAGAAAGTTGAAATTCACAGAGTATTTCAGACACACTGAGAAACTTCTTAAAGAAAGTTTTAGAAGATAGCAATAAATATTCGAAGTAAAATTAAGAGTAATTGCCAATGATTTTGTTATCACTAGAGCTTCATTTGAAATATTTTTAAACGTTATTAATGGATAATTAGTTGAACGTTGTTTTGTGAGTTAGAAATTTTTCTCGACAGAGCCAAGCATGATTTGAAATACAGCAGGTAAATCAGAATGGGAACACCAAAGAACGCACGTACAAAGAATCGTCAACGAAAATTGTGATAAAGTATATACTTTTTGAAAATTGAGTGAAGTTTCGTGCGAAAACAAACATTTCGAGTGCTTTCTAATAAAAGAGTTGCGATATGGCTGCAACACAGTAGAGAATTTTTGTACACTCCAATTATAAACCTTAAAAATTTTAAATATAAAGAAGAACACACAGAATTGCGATTGACATACATTCGTTCCTGCGCCAATTATAAAGTTAATATATCTCGAAAATTAAACTAAAAGAGCAGATCATAAACAGGCATCCGGTTTCAGAGTTTTATTTAGGCCTTGTATTTACATATTAGTGCCTCAGTTCCAAAGTATTATTAGAAGACATAAAAGATCAGAAGATACAGAATTGCTAAAACAATAAGAAATCAATATTTAAAAATGAAATATTAGGTAATTGAAAAGAAGAGAAAAACTTCACATCGGTGAGTTAAATCCAGTAGTCATTACTGTGCAATGTGCCACACTTCATTAAATACTTTGGGAAGAGTTGATGATAAATAAGTAACACTGATTGCAAAATATAAACAGTCATCATGTATAGCATTTTGAAACTTAGTATTGTCGCTTAAAAAGTTAGTCAATCATGAAGAAATCAAAATGATTTAATGTCACACTAAAACAGCAATTATTCTTTTAAGATAATAGTTTCTGATGGTTTAATTATGTTGTTGAGACGCTGTCACTGTAACAGTCAAATATTTCAGTATTATGCTTAGTATTTTAACATCAAACAGAACGCTAATGATTCGTGGGCCCACTGAGGAAGTACAAATGTTATGTCCAGATGAAATAATATCTGTGAATACCCAGAAGTATTCTAAACAATTTGTCAAAGAAAAATAAAATAGTATTTTACTATAGATGCTGGCTCAATGTTATTAAAATCAGACTTGGTGAATGAAATGAGATGGTTGCAAATGAAACTGACAAAGGCTGCTATTAAAGATTGTTCATTGCAAAAGCTGTGAGAATGATTTGGCACAGTAAATTGTTAGTGACGCAGTGTCTCGGTCATAGAGAGTAAAACCATAACACCAATTGCTACTGCGGGCTGTGTCAGACAGCATAAAAGATTTGTAGTAGCAGAAAGTCAGCACTCAAGAATATATTGCAACTCAGATGAGCAACAAAATATTCATTCCACACAGAGAGCCACCGAATTAAAAGGAGATCTTGTGCACAAAGAATACGAAAGTCGCGTGAATATGAAAGAACAAGAATTGAGAATTAAGCTGTCCTCGATAAGTCAGTCATCTGAAAGAATCAAATTTCTTATGATATAACAAAATTAACCTGGCTGGTAGAAGGTTTTGATAATTCGAGAAGTTCTGATACCTTTGATAACTCGACACTGCAGTTATTGTTCATTTCAGAGGACGATACAGAAACTCAACTGAGTTTTATTTCAAATAAACATCAGTGACATAACGTTAGATAATGTTAAAACGAAAAATTGTTAATGCTAGTGTTAATTTGTTTAAATATTAATTTTATGAAGTCAATGCCAAGCCAGCGCCTTTATTATTAAAAGATAGATGTTAAACCATCCATCGCCTGAACAAAAAGAAGAATGCTTTTCTCATCCTTCACCCATATCAATATTGCTGAGCGTTTTCTCGGTAAACTAAAATAAATATTCGTCCGGTTTAATTTTCGATTCTTTTGTTAAAGACTTCAGTGCATGTTATAGTGTTACCTCCAAAAGTTAATCACATATTTAATGCAGTCAACAGATATTTTCAAAACAGCTACTAAGCTGACTAAAAGGCATCAGGCCGAGTCTGTAATTACGTCGGGCTCATTTTCATCGTTTTTCAAAAGAGTTAGAGATTTCATGCATGATCGGAAACCTTTCTATCTGAACATTTGCCAGCCAACAGTGGATTTGAAAACTGCTCCGAAACAGTTATATTCTTTCTGCATGTCGCCCCATTAAAACGAGGTATGCCTATTGATTATTTTAGATCTTCGTGCTTTTGACGTCATACCATGACATTTCAACATTACAGGAATCGAGCTGTTTCAGATTGCTTTAGTGTTCGTACTTTAAACGATTCGTGAGGTTAAATACCTTTATTGAATGATGAACATATGCACAGCATCTTTCCGACTTTCGTCGTTGCATGTGGAGTTCCTTCAGCGATCGATTTTAGGTTCTGTCATTTACGTAAATGATATGTTTTCGACGATCGAAACGAAAGAATTATGAATTTTTCGCTGATGATACGAATCCTTTGCACAGCAGTCCAATATAAGATCAGAGCTACTGTTCCGGAAATAACAAATTAATAGTAAACTAAAGAAAAAACGGCTTTAATGCAGTTTTATTTCATAATAATAAACCATCAAACCCATTGACGAATAGCGTAACATTGACCGATTTGTTGCGCAACAAGCCTTTGTGTCTTCACTCCGGCCAGCCTGGCTGGAACGTTCATTTGCAATGAATTGAACACACAATGTTTCATATGTTGCGGACTCTTGCGCTTAGTTATTTTCGTACAGCTGTTGTATTTTCGCATCAGCCTATTCTGCCTGAGAGCATATATATTCTGGCAGGTTTATTATTCTGTTCTGGCATTCTTAAAATGGCATCAAAGAAGGAAGGTCTGTCTTGCTCACGTGAGCTATGAAGTTTCTCTGTTAATCTGTAATTTCATTATTACCGCAAGTCTTTATTTACGAATCAGTGGTTTTTGTAAAATGACACTAGAAATGTTGAAGTTTATTATATAACATTTGATAGAAATCATAGCTTGTTTGTAAGTATTGTGCACACACAGTTTCATTACAAAAATTCACATACATAAGCACATTGTTTGCTAACATTTTTTGCCAGATGACATTAACGATTGGGAAAAGTTTAAACTCATAGTCAGTTTGCTGCATAATTGTTTCTTATATACTAGATCATACTGAGCATCATGTTAGCAAAATATTATAATAACAATGATATTTAATTATTATTTAGCATTTGAACTGTATAAATGAGTATAAACAACCTGTACTCAACTATTGCTTCCGTCACTCATTCGATCAGCGTTGTCCAGTTTCGATTCATTGAAAGAACAATGTAGTCTCTGCTTCGACATAAATGTAACTTCATTTTACTGAAATACAATGTTCAAATTCATAGTGTTAAGATTTAAAATTATTACATATATCTTTGAATATGATTCTTTCTTTGCCTTTTCTTCCTTTCAAAATTCAAAATTTGGTTGTTATTTATCCTTGAAAATAGTATTACATGGAGTTTTTGTTTTTCTCCCATTCAAAAACTAAAATTTATATGACTAGTGTAATCACAGAATTTTGAAATGTGCATACACTCATTTTCTCATAGCAGTCATACGTAGCTATCCTGACGTAAAATAAATAACAATAAATAAAGGTTTTCCTTTACAATTTTCTTTCCAGATGCAAATTAGAGCTCAAACATAGATAGTCAAGAAGTTATGTGGCAGCCCAATGTCATTTATTTGTGATTACATACAAAACACATTAACTGGCAGAATTGAGTGAGACTGGCTGTGTTTGATGTATTACCTGCACTTCACTTCGCCACACATAAACAGCAAATATAAGGTGCTTCTAGTGATTCATGAAAGCAAGGAACACCCCATCAAACAAACAGTATTACAGCAGTTTTTAGCAATTGTACTTTCAAAATATTCAGTGTGCCAGAGTCTCAGTAGTCTGCCGCACTTCACACTTCAAAACTCACTCCTGACTTGCACAATAATTTCTGAAAAACAAAAAGAGTTAATAGTTTAAAACAGATGCCTTGCTCTGCTGTGGTGTGGTTTAGAGGCTTTACAACTTCATAAATCTAGCCTTGATTTTGTATGTCAGAGTTAGTTTTCTGTAAGTCACTTAAATGTTACATTAAAACTTGTTACATAAAGCTTCAAGTACGATGTGTCAGTTTTCGTGGAAGTTAAATTGGTTAAATATGGTCGTTCATAAAATAAACACTACAGTTATCAAGAAGATAAAGTCAGAAAAAGCGAAGGCTTCTGCCTAACGCAACAGTCATCTTTCAGACACAAAGCTTATTGGTGGCATTTTCAGCCTCGCCGAGGAGAAGTTACATTGTCAAGGTTACAAAGTTGTTGCTGACGTCGGTGCGCTCGAGCGCCGTGATCATTTGACAATCAGTGACAGCTGGCGCGTTCACATAGCTCATCATTGTCGCTTAAACTCACACATTTCGACCGAGATATCGTTTAGTGTCACCGATTGAATCAGCGTCACTTCACTGATTCGCATTCCAGGTACACATCGGCGTGATCGGAAAGAAACTCACGAAAACCGCCGACGTGAGCAGCCGTTCGCTATAGCGACGATCTGACCAGCTGAAAGCGGGTGCGTTTAGCTGCCGTTGTGACCGAACCTGTGACGGTAGTTATTTCAGTTGGTGCACGAGCCGCCACTCTCGGCAAGAGATTTATAGAAATAATTGTGAAATCATTGACGGACAACCGATAAAGATGCGATTACCAAGATCACACAGTCGTCTGGTCAGTAACACGGCTGCATTGATCGCCCGCAGTGACCGCTCGACTGGCTCGCCCGGAGAGCATTTAATGTTGCGGCTAAGCGGTGTAGCTGGGAGCCGAGGGCGGGCGGCGCGTGTATGGATGCCGATAGCCGATCAGCAGCTTCTCGAAAGCCGCGGTGTTAGGCGAGCAGGAAAGGCGTAAGTCGTCTTGTTGGTTACCTCGGAAGGTTACTTCGGCGTTCAACATTCGTGGGTGCGCAAGCTGCGGCGTAGATCGCCTGCTGCCTTGCAGGGTTAGCCGCGCCCAAAGATCGCGAAAAACAAAGGCTGCGGCGGCGTAGGGTTATAGCCCGGGAGGTTACTGGTGCCTGCAGCGATGGTTGTGGAGGCGAGGCGGCGGTTTTGCTGGCCCGGCGGTTACTGCGCGGCGGCCAGGTGAGGGGAGAGGAAATGGCAGCTGCCGGAACATCGCCGTGACTGACGGTGGCTGGCAGGTGCACCAGCGACATGGAGAAGAGTTGAGCGCCTGAAGACCTAGGGGAGAGGCCAGTTGGCGCAGTGGCGTTACTTTGGCACCAGCGAGTTTGTGTGATGATAGGTAAGCAGGCGATACAACGGCTGGCTCACCTGCCAGCTGGTATCTTCGTAGTGAGCGGTTAGGTGGAAGTGGTAAGCAGCAGGGCGTAGGTCATCTTGCTGGTCACCGACCACGACGGCGGCTGTGCGGAGGGTGCGGCGACGGCAGGCCCGAGAGCCGCCGGCGAGTCTGCAGGCCGCGAGGGTTGATGCGTTCAGGTCAAACAGTTACAGCCACCCCGGAGGGCTATTTTTGCCGTGGGCGATCGAGGCGGTCGCCCATTCAGCACGGCAGTGCGGCGGAACCGGCGCGGTTCGCCGGCCGGTCACCCGAGCTGCGGACGGCGAGGAACCAGTCAGCCATCCCTCATTTCGATCGCCGTGACCGGGCAGCGGGTCGCCAGGTTGGTCGCCCGGCAGGCTTGCCTGGCTCAGCCGCAGGCCGAGCGAGAGCGTAGAGTTTCGGTCGACAGCCCATACTTCGACCTTGTAATGTCTCATGAGTAATAAGAGATAAATGCTTGATCTTGATACAATATCACGTAAGTGTTTAGTGTAGTCGTTTTCCTTTGTATCAGAATAGCTTTTACCTTTTCTGTAATGAATAAATGAAAAAAGAAAGAAGTTTGATGCACTTATTGGATTCTGAGTGTGACGATTTATTTATTGTTTAGAAGAGAAATATAAAATGTCCCTTTAAATATATTTTACGAATATTTCTTACCCACGATGTTTCCTTCTTGTTCTTTCAAGAAAAAGTCCTCTTAAATCACACTGGGTAAGAAATTGGAAGAAAGAGAAACTCGAATGTGACTACACAACGGAGGTCTTCATCGAAATAAAATCGGAGAAGTAAAGATTGCAGACAGAAAGCCCATGAACATACGCCAGTTGTTTAAATTAAAATATGAACGAGTAACCGAGAAAAGTGAAAATATCTCAGTCATTTAATACAGAAACGTATTAGAAAATTAGTTTATGAAATGTAGTTGTTACGAATGATTTTGAAATTAATATAAAAAGAAGTCTCCTGGGGATGGTCATGTGGTCGAGGGTTACTCATGTTTCCTTGCTTCATGTGAATTGTTTGAGAATGACATCATGCCAGTTCTTCACACATATACGAGTATTTAAAGCTGAATTTTTTCCTGAACATTTTGCCTCTTTAAAGGAAATTATTTTTTGGCCCCGACATGCACACGAGTTATTCGTGAGTTGTGGGCATTAACACTACTAAATACTCAGCTGGCATAGGGAATGACGAGATATGGATTCTCAGCACAGAGCCATACTGTTTATAAAGAATCAGCACAGTACCAGTCAGGCGGAATATAGTAAATACTTCAGGAGAGCTGTGCTCAGTGGCTCAGATTGTCTGCAGTTGTTGTCAGGGATAAACAACAGTCTGCCTGACTGTGAGGCATTTTAGTATGGTGAAATATAAGATTTGGGGATTGGTTGAAGAAGCGTCGACCGATTGTTAAACGGAAGTTTCCAAGTATTTTGTCGAATAAATAAAGGTAGTTTTGTGCCTCATCACAATAAAATGCGACAGTAGAGCAGTTCGTCGCGAATGAGTTACTTGTGAGCAGCTGAGCCTTTGAAATACTTTTCGTGTGGTGATGTTAACGATTGGCTGACTCGAATAGCTTTCGTAGCAGTTCCTGGCAGTGAATCCGCAGGTTTCAGACTTAGTAAGTCGAGTCTCGGAATATTTGCCGCATCAAAAGAGACCTGAGGCCGCGAGCGAATCCCACCATTCTTGAACTTCATGTTATAAGCGTTCACAGTTCCGCTTCTTTGTTAGTAGTCGAAGAGGATCCGAGACTACGTCGTATCAGGGGGGCACTGGATAGTTTAAATTGCGAGAATCAACAGACATAATAGTGCGGGAGCTGAACAAATATGAGTGAAGTAGCGTGAACAGCAAATGTTTCATGTGTTAAAGGTTAGTATGGACGACTGAGCTTCAAATATGTTAGTGAAGAAAGCTTCGGCGCGATGAACAGAATCGTTGGTAGCGTTCTCGAATTGCAGTTTCAATGCACATTTTCTTTTCTCCATTTTGATTTGCCGTACTGACAGAAAAAGCGCCGCCTATTGTTTCTTCTTGAAAGAAAAAAGAGCTTTACAACACTGCTGGTCAAGTAGCAGATCGTCACTGCTTCAGACTGCCGCCTGTGTAGTAGTGGTTGTGATCGGCACCGGCATTACTGATAACAGCGAGCGGCTCATCCACTCCACTAAAGCGAGCATATTCGCGCTTTATCAGAGTAATAATAGTTAAATAGTTGTCGTGTTTATGCCTTAGTTCTAGAAAATGTTTACGATTTAATTGCTCATAGTAGTTAGGGTATAGCCAATACATATTATTTCAAGTTTATTAATGTTATCAGCAGTTCTGTTGGTAGAAAGTCAATTTTCAAGTCATTTTTCACGATTTTTCATTCATGAAAGGTGTCTTAAGATCATTTCAACATTTAATAAAACATACAGTAACAAATATTTGGGGACAAAACAAGAAAGATCAATTGAAACTTAATTAAATCTGATATGTTTTAATTAAATAGTAGGAGTCACAATTTTTATATATAGACTTGAACATTTTTAACATACACATGTTTGAACATAATCAAATAATATAGCAATATTTGTGTAAGATTTGCTCTGAGCTGTTAGTGGTGTTGTGTTTAATAATAATTAATTAGTAAATATAGTATAGACTATTACCATAAAGATATTCTTACAATTCTAAGAGAATAAACAGAGCTATTCTTATAGCAGAAGTTAAAGACTAAGATAATTTTTATTTACTATACTCCTGAAAACTATAAATCTATTTGCAAATTCCCGAGACAACATTGTGAGCTTCTGTCAGCTTGTGTAATTCCGATGTTGTTGAAACACTGCTGTCAGCATTAAATCTCCTCTTTGTACTAAGAAATAGAACATCGCAAACTCTGCATTGTGTCTAGTGTTGTGCTACTGCATGAATGTTGGGTCGGTCTCGAAGGCTATAGCAAACGCAAACATGACAAGTCATGCCTTCCCATCACAGTTTTACAGGATTGTCTAAAATAAGTGAATAACACATCTGAGTGTCATTACAAATGCATTGCTCAAAATAACTTTCGACCATTTATTTCTTTCGCTGAAAGTCAAGTAGTGTATTTAGATAAATAAACAAATAAATAAATACAGAATTATAATGACCTTGGGAGCGCGAAATAATTATTAGTTGTACATAAGATATTTAATAGTTTTCCATCAAAGAAATGCATAGTAATTATTCTGGCTTATTTGTCGTTTAACAAAATCATTTGCATAATATATTATTATTCACCCTTCATAGATTGTCGCGAAGCACCACGAAGGCGTTTTATTATCAGCATGCGAAAGACGCACGAGACAGTGGCCTGTGACCATCCGCGACACCAGACGCAACACTTCAACGTGAAAGACATACCTGCTTTCCGGGTCGCCTTGGCGTGGGATCCGGTAAGCAGTTTATTTATCGCGCGACGCTTTCGTAGTAATCGGAGGCGTGCGTGTCGCACTCAGTGAATGAAGGGGGTTCCCACATTGCCGCCAGTTGGGTCCAAGCTTTTCTGAGCGCGGGCGCGGCCGCGCATGCATGGCGGCGCAGGCGAAGCGCGGCGTCGACAATGCAGGCAACGCCGTTCGCAGTGCGGCGTTCATGCATGGCAGAAAGTCATGGTGGAGAGGTCGCTGGCAACCCGCAAATCTCCTCCCAGCAACTGGCGATCACGCGTGGTCGCAGGGAGTTCGCCAAACGGCAGTCGTAGCTCGCAGTACGAGCGCGAGCGCATCATCTGAACCATCGCATGTGCCGGCCGGAGGCGCGTTAGTAAACGCCACAGGGCGTCTTTCGCCCTCGGTAGTATTTATTTTCAACGATTATGTCTTCAGCCTGGTACATGCGACCGAGCGCCACCATCGTTTTACTCGGCAGCACGCCCGATATTTTCGACCGAGTTACGCCGATCGGCGCTGTTCGCGCTTCATGTTCGCATTATTTGTAATAACAAGCTGATTTCACAGCCTTCGACGGAATACCGTTCTTTTATAAACAGTCATCTTGTAAACCATTTTGTGAATTACCAGCGCGCCGAGCGGTATGCACCGACCGACTCCGGCGCGCAAGCGGAAGCCTGCCGAGGCTCTTCCCGTTCTCAACGCGTGATGTCTGCCCGGAGAACGCGTCGCTTCGAAGTGTCTCGACCCCGAGTCGTGTTTTCAACGCTTCGCGTTGCAATGAATAACCAGTCACTCGAGTGTTTCTTGACGTGTCTTTCCGCACTGTTCCAGTTGGCAATGTTTTAGCCCGGGATTTCAGCTCCGTAGCTTTCCGGTTGACTTTCGAACATCATAGCTGGCCACGAAGTTTTCGTGACTCGGAGTTGGCGGAGGTGGCACTGCTGCCTTCAGGTGTTTTGTTAGCGTGTTTTCGAGGTTAGGGACAGGATTGAAAGCCCTGTTTGGTCAGAAATTTCATCACTGGCTTCTTACGTTAGCTGAGCGTTCTCGGTCGAAAGTTTTTATTTTAACGTCTTTCAGCTGACATAAGATTGGAGCGGCGACAGACGAAACGAGGTCATTGACAGTCTTCCGCGCGGCAGATGCGCTTCCTGTGTTCGCATTACGCAGGCGACGTCCGACCATCGCACTCTGTACCCGTGACCGGGGGATCAGCTTGATTGTAAAGTTCTCAGAGCGTAGCAGCGTGCTAATCTCATAGCGTTTGCGCTGCGGACGCCGTGTTATCAGCGTGTCTTCAAATTGACCGAAGATCTGACCGTCTCCTCGACTCTCAGCTGGAGAATTGGCTTATAGGCTCTCGAGTCATGGTTCTAACAATCGCTTTCGCATTGGAGTTGCTTTCTGGTCGTCGTGCATTTCATATCGAGGTTACAACAGATCTTCGTGATTGCTCTGTCTGACGACACTGTTACGGTGCCCGCATGTAAAAGGTTTAGTGTTTCGCAGGGCGATCTGGCATGCGTGTGGTCGCATAAAATAGCCTTCGCTCAACGTTGTCTGGTCTTCTCGAGCCGCGCAGGCTGAACGCCAGCTTCAACATGCGTAATGGAAGTCGTTTGACGACGAGAAGATTTCGGGACGATCACGAGAATCTTTACAGGTGAGTACATCGCGTCTCCGGCGATATTCTGCCGCGGTGAACTCGGCGTGATGCCGAACTTCCATTCGTTTGACCGACCTCATCGTCGTCCGCACGATCGGTTACGCCTGCTGACAATGGCGTCGTGCGCGACCGAAGCTCGCGACCGCCAGCCTTCGCCGCTTTTCGCCGTCTCGCAGGGCGGACGAGTCGGACGTCCGATATGCATCTTTTCATGCGGAGCTGTTAGTCGTTCATTCGCCGGTTGTTATGCTCTTTCAGGTGAAGTCGCGACGTTCAGTGATGGATGCCGCAGCAGACGGAGCACCGGAAGCTACCGACGCAGCTGAGCCACGTGCCTCTCAATGCCAGTGTTTTGCAGATGTGCTCTTCGATTAGCACACAGCCTGCCCGACTCCGCCGGTTTTTCCGCTCAAAGAGTGTTTCCGTCGCTCGTGAACAGCAGCACTATACTCCAGGCCAGCGCAATGAGCCTGTTCACGACGGATTATGGAACGGTGTTTTTCCGGAAACATGCCGCGCGATGTCGCATGATCGCAGATTGCACCCGCGATCAAGCCATATCTCGCAGGCACGACTCCGACGTGACATGCGAGCGTCGCGCCATTTTTCTGGTTAGCACTGACACCAGCATCGTTAGGCAGGCTCACGAAGATGAGGCTCATCCTCACAAATTTTTTTACACCAGCCAGGTAATAAATCACACATGCATATGTCTTCATGCTTTGTTAAAAATGTGTTTTAATCTCTGATGGAAGTGTTGTTTGAGCACAAAAAAATAAATAGTGTCAGCCATATAAGAGGCCACTGAATGAATTATGTTGCCTGTTTCTAACAGGCTTTCAATTAAATACTCTAATAATTGTTAATGAACCCAGTAGTTATGTGGGCTCATTTAGTTTAGGTCATGTCAAGCTGATTCAGCCACCTCAGGTAAATAAAGAGCTGATGCTTCCTCTTCCATACAAACATAATGAGGCCTGCAGACCACATTGAGTTGGAGAAGAATATATACTTATTGTATGCTACAATAATACATGATTGTTCTGAATACATGCAGACAAAATGAGAATTACACAATTCCAGTTATTGAAACAATAATAATAAATTATGAGCAATTAAGCCTTCAAAATGAATACATTTTATTGACAGTCAATAGCCATTGTGTCAAAATAAAAATATTTATTATGTAAAATTGGTTAGTCCTCTTCTCAGTTTTAGTCTTTAGCATCGCTCGTTGCGGTAGTGAGGTCGAACTCAGCAAAGGGACACACAAGATTTTCACACGTTAATTTGACTCAGTATCTAAGAAACTATTCAACCTAGAGCTGTAAAATTATATATGCAGCTAGGCAGAATTGTCTGGTAAGATGTCATACTTTAATGATTTTTCTGATCCTGGGCATTTGAAAGCCAAAGCGCGCTTTATCACAGTCCGCCACAGAGTCTCAGCTACGAGTCTCTTCTGACTGTTTGTCCTGGTTATATCACCATTGCCAATAGATTCGGGCAATTGAATGAAATCAGTTACTTGGGCAGTTTCATAGTGACACGTTTAAACAAAGCCTGGGTAACACTATGAAAATAGTCAAGCCTGTCGTCATAACAGTAATAAACACGTTTCAGCCGCATAGTCATAATGATAAAGTTGTAGCGCTGAAGAGTTGTCGAATAAACCCTTTCTGTGTTTGCGAAAATGTTTTCAGAGCGCCCGTTCAAAAGAGTATGGCGGTTCGAGACTCATAAACAAAGACTGCCATTGTTATTTAGTAAGCAGCATATAACAAAATTATTAGCAGCGTATTTCACAGTATCATTTGTTAAAAACTGAATATTTCAGAAATGTTGCAATATAATTATTTTGCTTTGTTCTACGTGTTAAAGAATGCAAAGAGTCACACCTCAGAGATGTCAGCTTCAATGACGTTGAAAACATGAAGCAAAGCATCTTCATGGAACGTTGTATAGTCACCATTTGCCTGAAGACGCCGCAGGTCGCCATTACATGTTGCACTATCTTCTCACCTGCTACTTGTGAGCTCGATCATTTAAATCCTGATGCAGCTAATACATCCAAAGCCGTATTTGGCCTTTGAGAGAAGTTGTTCGGCACCAACCTTCGATTGACAGCTTTATGGTCAATCGCTGTTAAACAGTTAGTCACACGCGAAGGAATGTTTTATTCTACGGAAGACGGCAGATCACCCTGTCAAATGACGGATTTTAAGCGTCGATTCACATCGTTAAGCCAGTGAGTTTTCAATGTTGCTCGCTCCGGATCGACTATATGTGGTGGCGGGGTGCATGCAGCATAAGTGCGTGTAGCGGTGGCAAAGAGACAAGTGAAAGACGCAAACATGCAGATTCACCTTGTTTGATCGAGAAACTCCTGAAAACAGAACTGAGTGTTCTTCTAATACTTTAATCCCTAACCTTCTTCAGAATAAAAGATCCGCTAGTTAATTTATCAAATATTTTTTAAGTATTCAAAACAAGTCTGCATAGCGAACTATTTACATTATCGTGGAAAATTATTTCGTTGAAAATTGGCTTTCAAATGGCTTATCAAAGGGCTGAGTTGGTAGGAAATCGATATAATCATCATTAGCATGTAACAATACTTTCGTTCGAAGCTTATTATATTAATATTATAATTTTCGTTTGTAATAAAAAAGTTCACAAACCAGCTTTCTTAGCTCTACCGGTCACGTCGCATTATTATATTATTTGAAAAGCGAGCATGTGGAGTGTACTGCGGCAGCAATAATTGCAAGCTGTGGCCCAATACCTGTTTGATACCGTATTATTTCCGACGAGACTTCAGTACGTCGTTGCACGCGGAAACTGTAGAAGTTGATTTCGTCGTCGTTCACGGACCGCGCGCGATCCTTCTTTCTCTACTAATTGTGTCTTGTTCAGCATGAACCATACTATGATTTCCGGCGTTGAGACGGCATGCGGCCGAGTTTATGTTGATCGCGATTGATTTGTCTTTCTTCTGCACAATGCACTGGAGTCAAGTGACTGTCGATTTTAAATGAACTTCTCGATAGCCCAACTATTGCAGCTAACAATGAAAGTTGAAATTCAGTGTCTTTAGCATTCGATTATTGAATGCCGAGAGATGGCGAGCATTATAACAAGTAATGCGTCCAGGTGTTTGTAAAAGAAATGATTGAAGCTATTTGTGATATACGGACGTGTCGTTTTTCCAAGTTTTATTTCATTAATTAATATTGTTTTGATTCAGTATAGTTCAGCTATTTACACATCGCGTAATTATAGTTTGTGTTGTTAAAATAGCGTTTAGTATAAGAATTAGTATTTTTAAATACTTTTGGATGACTTCTAGTGTTTGAAATTATCTAAACATATTACAGAGTTTATTGGAGGGGAAATATTTTTTTTCCACATGCACTAATAAGGCGCAGTATCTTATTTGAATTCGATTGTAGATGAAATTTTAAAACGAATACCTTGAGAATAGTTTTCAGGACAGTGTAGCGATGCACAGCTTGAAGAAGAAAGCTGAAAAATAAATTGATCTGCAGACTGGCAGTAAATACACGGCAAAATGTATACACAGCAAAAATTACCATGTGTTCGTTACTGAAACAAAGTTTTTCGAAAGTAAAACGGATTTGAGTAACCCTCCCAAAGAAGAACTTGTAAAAACGTGCATATTGGATGTTTGTGATGTACTGTGTTCAGAAGCTAAACAAAAAATTGAAAATACAAGCCTATCTCGGTAAACTATCGTCCTGAGTTGAATGAAGATGCAACGTTAATATTTCAATCATCATTTATTCACATTAGTGCAGTAGTTTATCGTCCGTTTTATAGTAATTCATCTTAATCTAAAGTTGCGATAGGATATTATATCTTTATTGGTATATCACAAGAGTCAGAACTAGAAGTTTTATCAATTGTTCTTGTATTTTCAGGCCTAATAATCATTTCATATTTATTCATAAATGTTACTTAAAATAAGTTTTATAGCGCAGTATACAAATTGATAATTAATATTTTCTAATTTCGTTACTAAGTCAGTTCATAAAAATTCTTCTTTCACCAGGCAAATGTTGCCATGCCTGCCTAGTTCAATGCTCATTATAATGGGATTCAAAGAGGTGCAACAGTTTTCATGATACGCCTTCGCGTTTTCACCATGTCGATATTGTCGCTTGATTCTGCAGTACCGCGCTGATAGTGGTTCACGATCATGACATTTGGCACGACGAGGAAGTCCTCACGCGCCAGTAAACTAACTGTGGTTCCCGAGAAGTAGTATATCTGCAGAGTTCTGAAACATTAATATTTGATTACGTGATTGCGGAAACAATGTCCAATCCGTCGAGAAGCGACAGAGCATAGCAGCCTTCCGTAATCAGCGCATTCTCAACGCTTAGGTCAAAGTCAACGAAATCAGCAAACCAGAATTTCTTTGTGTGAACGCAGAATTTTACCTTTCGACCGATGCTGATGATTTCACGATGCCGCGATCGCAGTGTTTTGGCGTTGCAATACGATACCAGGTATCGGCAGCGTGCGACAGTTCTCGCGTCACCGCGATGCAGATCATGCATTCATTTCCGAAGCAATTGCCATAAAAGCGACGGTTTACCATCTTACGCCGAGTTTGCCAGATCGTCCGATTCATACGGCAGTGCAGCTGGCTCGGCGTGACCAGTTCGTCAGCGTTGCCGTTCATCCACCAGGCAGAGTGTTCGACTTCGGCGAATCGATAACCTGTCGCAGTGCCGTCGTTTTGCGACTGCAGTGGCTACGCAGTAGCATGTAAGGTCATGACCCCGAACTGGTCGTGATATTAACGCCGTTGGTACCGTGCTCTTTCCAAATTCCTTCTAGTGTCACTCACAGCAATGATGAGCTAACTTTAAACTTAGCGGTTCGCTAGTTCATAAAGCAGTCTCCGAGTGCTCACGGCGAAAGTTAGAGGCGACGATTACTCGTGGCCTCCACCAAAAGCGTCGAGTTGTGCTAATTGTGTTTCATTCACAATATTAGCGACATATAAGCAGCTCGACAACATTACCTCATAGTTTGTCACTGCAACATACGTCCACTGACCGTTATCGGGCACTGTTTCGCCAAACGCAGACGCCAGGTCTACAAACAGAAGGAAGAGTAGCGTTGACAGAGCTAGAGAGTAGAAAGTGACAATCCTCAACAGTGACCGGCCGCCATGAGGTTCATACTAGCCCCAGGGGCTTGTAAGGCGAATGTTTGTGTGCTTTCATACATTTGTTAATGACTTTCACTTGATGACAATTTGGTAATTGGCTTCCATTTAAACATTCAGTATGTACGCAAACTGGTGTTGAAGTCATTGGCTGAAGTTTACAGTTTGGCATATCTATTACCGCGCCTTTTTCACCACGTGTTTAGAGAACTTACTACCACTAGACAGAATGAAATTCGAACCCGAGAAGAATACATGCCTTTACGTCCTTAATGCCGAATTTCAGGGACATCTTGACAGCTTTGTGCTCGCTGCCATATGGTGTCGGAGGCAATGTGTTAACATATTCGAAAAAATAGAGTGTTTCACGAGCTAATATTGGTTGAGCTTCAGTAGCTTTTTAAGTTTCGTCGCAGCAGTCACTAATGCCTCGGGCATTAGTGACTGCGGCCCTTTCGTAAATGACATTTTGTTAAAAATAATATTAAAGATATTCTTTCCATATAATGGATGATCGATTGATTATTGTTTATTTGCCGTGAACCATTTGTTCATTAATAGCATGTACAATGTGATAGTGCAATTTTAGCAGAATAGTTCATACACACAATCAAAACATCGTGTGTTTCATAGTAGAGCCCGACAAAATTCTGATTCACTGAAAATATTAACAGTATGCTCATATGGTTGTGCTGATGGGCTAAATAATGATATATCAGTTGGCTACACGTAGCAGTATGTAGTAGAATGTTTATTGTGCAAAATAAAATATTCATTGATTATTTCTGCACAACAGTAGAAGTGTTTCACAGCCTCGTTGATGAAGATAACGATAAATATTTTTTCAATTGTTCATAACATTTTAAAAAAGAAAATTAGCCATTTCATGAAAGTAATTTGGTAACAAATAAATTATTCTCTATTTATAAGATTATTGTTAGTTCTACATTTTCTTCCTCTACTTTTAAATAATAAATCATTGTTAAGAAATCTCATAAGGTACAAGATTAGCGATCAGATATTTTGAATTTAAATAATAAATTAAAATTAATTTTTAGAATATAGTACATGACTATTATTTACTGTAGGTCCCAAAGGTAATATTTTTTAAATATAACGATAGAGCGTGAATCTATCAGAAATCGTGGCATTTCCGCCGTTAATAGTTTTCGAGAATTCGTTACCTGATAAGTTCGCGTCTCGTCGATCACATGCTTCCCGGCTTAGATTGACTTACGCTGTTCGAAACTTCTTCCTGCGAAATTCTCCTGTCGGCAACCAAAAATAAATATTCGCCAGCCAGAGAATTTTCGGGATCGTTGTTAGTGTTGTGCGCTCGCCACGTATTACGCCAATCCTCATTATATTTAGTGCATCTTACTGTGAATTCTTTCGTATTTTCAAATAACTAGCATTAAGCCGTTCTTCAGCGCTAAAATTGTCGGTCTGGTTGCCGTCTCTCTAATATTTTTGAAAATGACGAGACGCTTTGCTGCTTAGTGGAACCTGATCTCGTGAGCATCACGAAAGCTTTCAGAGTCGTTAACATGAAAATCAGCCATAAGGAAACAGACATTTCTTTTCTTAGATGTCGCTCATCCACGATCAATTTAACTGGGACAGGTTTGTGAGCTGCAAAGTTTTCGTGATTGCCTCACACAGGTTTACCCGGTACCATTTTCTGTGAACTGTATTACTTAGATTATTATGCTCGTGTTTTAAACAATATTTAGGGAGAAATACTTCCGCCTGAATGATGAAGACGCGCATGTCCTTTCTGATTGCATTGTGGAGTCTCGCAGGGATTGACAATCTAGGTCTCTTATTCTTTCCTACTGAGTAAATTTATACTTTCAGCGCCTAGCTTTGCATGACAGTGAAGGATTTTGTACAAAGAAACAAAATGAACAATATCGATGCCAAACTGATTCCTTAATACCATTAGTGAATGAAAAGAAAAGTTAAACAGAAGCCTTCATCGTCTTCTGGTCATTTGTACCAACTTAGTGAACGTAAATATCGACCGCAGGTAACACACTTTGCCTTCAATCAGTGAAATTTATGCAACGTTCATTTAATAATAATAAGAGCAGTTATGCGAGCTCAGAATTAAGCTCAAAAGCGTCCCCTGAGCAGCCAAAGCTCGTTGTAAAGGGTCGTTTCAACAGATGAGAAGCCCCGCCTGTTGTTGAAGCCCTCAGTTACCCTTCAAGCGATACGAACAGCAAGAAACTCTGTCAATTACTTTGCATTTTTTTACAATATTTTAAAGTGCTTTTGATTCAATTAACATTATTCAAACAGTGGTTTCAACATGCAGTGTTAGTGCAGAATAAAAATATAATTACATTATTGCCAATTAAATAGTTTTGTTTTATTGAATTTAATATGCAATTGAAACGTATCATCAATTCATATTATGTGTCACTTATGATGCGCACAGCATCACCATTATGTTCTTTTTTGCGTTGCGTTAGTTCTTATTATTTTTATGTGTTTTTTATTTTGAAAATTTAGTATTAAATATTTTTAAAGAATTATCAGCGTCTTCGTTGGTTGCATATTTAAATATTTCGCTTGATATGGCATAATATGTTTCAGAAATATATTATTAAATTAAATGAGTCATAAAAGAATTTTACGACATCGTTAAATGCAATTTCCTGGCAAGCTCATTCCTACAATCTGTATTTTCGCCCACTTGATTAAGGGCAATATTTTACTATGTTAAACTGACGTTTGCTTGAGCGAGTAATGGTAAACATACGTAACGAAACATCGAAATATCTTCATTTGTCTTATTCTCTTTCAATCGTTGGAACTGGGGTGTGAATAATGCAGCATTGTGCGTGATTGCGCGTGATTTGCCATCTGATATCAGAGCGCTGAGAGGCGATGGTCAAAACAGAAAACATGTCGCCTGTTTACACGTGTTTTTCACACAAAGTTTGTTTGTCATCACTGCCAAGAGCTTAGCAGTGTTTTGCGTTCCTTCAATGGTTGTTAGTCGTTATCTGCGGCACCAGCTACAGCAGCACAGACACCAGCGGCACTGGCTGAAACTTAAAAAAATCGTTTTAAATGCCAATGCGGCGATTTGGCTCAGTGACCTGAGTTCCAGCCGTAAAACGTAATATATTGTTCGATTCGTTAAAGAATAATTGGTAATATTAAGGCATTTCAGCCACTTTGATTCGCATTGCACATCATGCAAAGCAATGGTTTTGACCAAGTAGATTAAAAATCATTCCATGCTTAGACGGCAAATATATTTAGAGCTACCACCATGTTCTTCTAGCACTGCGTTATCTGACCATATAAGATCAATCATTGTGATGACTTGTATTAATGTAGTTGCTTGCTGTCAAAGAGTTGTCAGGATTCATAAAATTACGAATTCTACAGCATATAGTCACATGGCATGATAAAAATGCTTGAACTAAATTTTGTTTTGCTGACCGTAGTAGTTGTGCCGCAATGGAAATACCTAAACAGAATCCAGGAATGCCCGCTATTACAAACAAAGTAGGGTTACATCTACGATAAAACAGTGGGCAAATTGGCGCACTTTGGGGAATAAAATACATTTTTGTCTTCATCAGAAAGAACAATATTAAGCATAAGAAGCGAAAATGATAAAAGAAACAGACTAACAGCAAAAAGTCTCATTAATGTACAAGAGTTGGTCGCTATATAATTTATATCAGCAGAGCGCAAATATTCTAATTCTTGCCTTCATACTATTCTGTCGTTAAACAGCATGGCATGGATCACTTAGATTACTGTTGGGGCTGAAGTTTCACGCAGCTGGCCGTAAACCTGTGTCAAGCAAAAATTGGGTGATCACACTACAATACAAATAAGTAATAAATGATCATTACCACAGTGCCTGCTAGTTTTTTACTCACAATAGTGAACAAGAATTTTTACATTCGCAGTTACAGTAGACACTTGAGGTATAGCACCTAAAAATTTTAAACAGGTTTAGCTGACATAGCATTGGTTTTCAATGTTTCTCACTGAGATTTCTAATAAATGATTATAATAATATATAATTAAGATCACACTGAATATACGTACATCATGATTTTATCTCATATTCTTCTCTCTGCTCTCTTACATAACAGCTTAAAATTTGTAACGTGCTGACATAATTTTTCTTTTTAGTCATCTCATTATGTAGAAAGTTCGGATTCTTTCAATACATGTGCTATTCGGATAGTCTTGTTTAATCATGCTTTTTCATTTCTGCTGAGAAAATGTAGAAGTCTCTTCACATGTAGTCAATATTGAGTTCAATCAATGGAGAGAGCAGGTATTCTACTAGATATGTTTGCATCTAGCAGTGAAGGATTCGCATGGTTGTACTTTCTCATTTAAAGGGTGTTTAAACATAGGGAGGTAGCTAGATTATTAATGTGTCTGTCAGAGAGCAAAGCACTCCTTAAAGCGTTTAAAACTATTTAATAATGTTGAAACAGACAAGATTAGGTGCTGGGGCTTATACTCTTATTTTGTTTATTGAGGTTTTGCCTTATATCTGAAAATTCAATATATTTGCCGATAACATTTATTTTATGGGGTTAGGCTGGTGTAAATAGATTGTTAATGAGTTATTTGTCTCCAGGCACATAAACTATATAAATAGTCAAAAACATTAAATGGGCGATAAGAAAAGTTATATCAATAATGAGCAAGATGCAGTTTGTAGTCTACTTCTATTGTGTCATCCTCTTCTGTAATGCCGTAATTTGAAGTACTGTGGGTCATGTATTTACATAAACAAGCTACAAAGTTGTAAGGATCACAAGACAGACAGCCAGAAGACAGGAATAAGTTTACATGCATACAATTGCTTGCAGCAGTAACACGTGTCGCTCTGTTAGCAAGTCACAAACATGTTGTGTACTACCATATGCCATAGGGACACAAGGTCATCATTTTGATGTTTCCAGCTAGTAATTATGAATTGGGGTGATTCAGACCGATAACAGAGCAAATATAATGGCTTCATATAGAGATAGATGCTTGTATAAATTAAGGTTGTCAACACAGATTGTTACTGCCGAGTACTTCGTGATAAAATAGCTTACTGAAAATTAGGCGTGATTGCCGTGAATATACAGTTATGTGTGGAGTTTGTGAAAGAGTTGTGAATATTTGCATCAGAAATCAGGTACTATATAAAACAGAGCAATGAATCTTTTTCATTACTAGTCAGTTATGAAAATTCAATTTGTCAAATCTTCAGATGTCAACATTAAAGTTTATGAAAATAGTAAATAAACTGTACACCAGTTCTGTCAAAGATATATCATCAGTCAGTGCTTGATAACCATTTGTCAGACCAAATCTTTATGTCTTTTCAAATTGTAGTGGTTCTTACTCAACAAATTTAAATGAAATGAAATATTTAAATGGAACTTAAATTATATCAATGATGATGCAAATATAAGTAAATAAAATAGCTTAGTAATAAATTCATGATCCAGTAGATTTAGCAAAGATTATATGTGATGTCATACTCCAGACATCAGAAAGAACATGAGAAGAGCAGAGTGATGTTTAAAGAATTGAGAACAGTATAAAATAGTATTCATTATTTCATTTGGCCTTAATAAATTTGTTCTTAAATATTTACTGAAATATTCATACTAATGTTTCATGTGAATGGAAGTAGTATGTAATAATATTAATAATAATATTGTTATTATTTTTATTATTAATAAAATACATAGCTAGAATGTAACATGTATAATTTTTGTTTTCGTTTACAGAGCGTAAATGTTTTTTCAGGTAGGGTTCTTACTAGGTAGTTACATTTTTTCAGTGCTTGGTCAGTTTTTTCACACATGATATGAAAGCTACATCAACAGAGCCCCACAGTCTCACAAAATAACACAATGTTAGAATTTTATGTATTAGAGAATATCTCTGTATTGTAATTTTGTTATTCTTTCTCATTATCAGTATTTAGTACATGTAGCCTTTAAAAATCATATTTTAATTCATTGTTAATTTCATGATTGCCTCTTTGAGCAAGCATACGGAAGTTCATTTATAGTATTACAAATGATTCACCATTATATTCTCAGTCTTCACTTTACTACTTAGTCGTCTGTACATAGCAGAGTTGTTACCACCACTAATGAATCAGACATACTATAAAGCCAGCGTTGGCTTTTTAAACGATGGAATTAATTATTGTATATTACCGTTTTAATGAAAGTTCATAGTCTTTTCACAAATTCTCAATAGTGTTTAAAACTTCTGATACAAATGATTGATATTGCCATTTATGACAGATTTCATCCGCTTAAACCACTTCTCTGTCACTTCACAAATTGTCAAAAGCTTATAAAGATTTTTCAGTATTGTTGAAAGCCATTGCATGATATTTCAGCTGGCTTGGAAAATATTTACAGTATTATTCATAAAGTTTCTGACATTTTACATTCACATGGAATTATTTCCCGCTTGTGCAAAAAGTAGTTTTTCAATTATGAACTTTGGTCCGTGTTTATTAATGTTAATTATGAATTTTCCTAATTTTGTCAACTTCATGTAGTTTCTGTTGAGAGGTACTTTGTAACATATTTTCATGAGAGTTACCGCATAGTTTTCGAAGCGAACACCCTGACCTTGTGTCATTGTATTCAATGCATTTTTGCCGTGTCCCATTTCCTTGCGAGGGAACATAGCTTTCATGCAACACGACGCAGACAAACTAAGGTTGATGTTAGGAGTGCCAGTTACAGTTGCTCTCCATATACAGATCTTTAACACTTTGCACCGTTGTAAGCTCATGGTTTTCCTATACCAGCTTCCACAACAATTGTTAGAAGCTTACACTGCATATATCAGAGTTTTGATCATTTTGATGGGGATGCACTTTACATCAAATGTGTTCGACTTCGGTAAGTGTGATCGCTGAGAAAATGAAAAACATGAGATTTTGATTTATAGAATTCTGTTATCTAGTTGACCACACTTTTATACCTCACTATAGAACTTTATTCATCAGTGTCGTTTCCATCAGCTGCACATCACATATAAACAATACATGAAAGTTACTTAACAACACACTGCCAGATGACACAGAACAATTAAAATCTATATCCCCACTAAGTGGCAAAGAAAATATTTTCTGCTACATTGTTGCATATATTCAGTTAGAATCTACATTGACCATCAAAAAGGAAAACAGAACTTATTAAAATGAGAAGAAATCCTTTTATTTCAGCATGTCACTTAATGCCTGGGCAAGAATTTTTTTTGTTTGTCCCATTGTATCTTTAGTAATGATGCTGAATTATGCCAGCCTTCATGGATTGTTTATCCACATCACTGTGGTAAAAATAGTCTGAAATTGTAAAATCTCGATATCTTTGCTTGCAAGCTGACGGTTAGTTAATGAGTTTCATCTATTTACAAATGAGATAACCTTCTTTACACCTACGATGTGAATAATAATTATTAGTATTGTGCACTAATATCATTTCTTTTCATATAATGAAATAATGAAAAATAAATATTTATTTGTTTATTTTCAATTGCCTTTAACAAACAAAGACACTTCATTTGCACATTTTAAATGATGTCGTGTAATTTTTACTCAAGACTTAAATCCTGTAATATGTGAGCTATAGCATTGATGTTCAGATCAACATCTTCGCTTGATTGCGGTTTTGTCATCTCTCTCATCTATTGAAAGAATGTTGCTCACCCTAACTTTGTTTTCGACATTTTAGTTTGTGGCTCAGTCAAACAGTGCAAGCTGAGCTCTTTCTTTATTTTGATGTAGGTAGCTGAGGCGCAGGTTGCTGCCTTGTTAGTAATAGAATGAACCTGCAGTTTTTACCGAGTAAATAGATTTTCATATTTCAGTGCGCAGGTTTTCCGTCTTCGAAATTGAAAGGTGTCTCATGTTTCTAACCTCATTTTGCTGCGTTTCTTTCCACAACCTTGTTGAGCGTGGTGTACCAGCAGTTCCTGCCATTATTTCGAGCTTGCTTCGCCGTGATAGTTGTTCTGTTGTTTTCGGTTTAATTTACCGCCGTTTCGTTATCGTAGGCGAGTAAAACTTTCCTTTCCTCGTGATTTAGGCGCATTTCTATGAGCGCACGCCTAAAGTTACGGGGGCAATTTGTAACTTCATTTTGCACAAAGCACGCGTAGTTAATTAGTAATGCTCTTTTCAGATACAGTTTGCATTTGAAAGAATCGTAATGACGACGATTCCTCGACGAACCAGAAATGCAAATGTTTATTCATGACAGTAAATTCGATACGCGATATGCTGGGGTCTGTGATAGTGATGAATATTCGAAAAGAGCCAAGAATGTTTTCTAAATTATTTTCAAAGTCGCACAATAGATTGTAAAGTCGTAAGAACACATACAGTTCTTTAAAACGTAAACACGCCTCTGAACAAACATTTTGTGCTTGAAGACAATTACTAATTCGTAAACTAAAGACACACGAAATATACTTCGCATTTGTTGGTTTCACACAGAGCTTTAGATGAATGTTTTGTACTGAGTCAAGTTAACATGCCAAAGATATTAGATGGGCTTGAATCTGGGCTTAAGTGTTTATAATTATTGCTTGAGCATTTTCGTTTGTTTTTGTGCAAATGTAAAATGAAAGGTGAGTATCGCATGCCTGATTAAGGTTAACCATGTATAGTAAAGCAGTGAGATATCTGGACCCAAAGAATGCTCAGCCTCCTCATAGCCAGCCGCTTTCACAGATTTACTGAGTTTTTGATAAAATAAATTTTAAATCGGGGTTCAAATTAGCAGCTTTTCAGCACACAGGAATTTCTCTACGAATGCCATCTGTTTTTAGTACTTTCGTGTTCTGTTATAAAAGTATTCATCATTTAGCAACGCAATTTACATTAGCGCTAGTAACGATCTACTGTCACATTTCAGGTTCGAAGAATAGCCACCAAATATTTTCGGGAATTATCACAAGTCAATTTATTAGCAATAAATGGTTTTCAGGTTTAACAAATATGTTCTGATGACAAAAGCCCGGTCAATGTCTTTCGTTATTATTTGAATCAATGCCTGCGTCAGACATCGCAGAGAGTGTCGAAAGTGAGCGGAAGCCATCGCTTCGGCGCCTGCTGTTTATCAAATCTTCGTTTGCGCTTAATTGTTATTCGCGAATAAGCTACGACCATTTCACGCGCTTACCATAAATCCACCACTGCATTCATAATAACCGCAAAGAGCCTGTCTTAGTTTGCTTATAGCAGGCTTGACACCAAAGTTTATGTGGGCTGTGAGGCAATCTGTATTTCGACCATGTTTTTCTTGTTAGCTACTAAAGATGAGATTTGCGCTGTCTATGCTTTCTCAATACCATTGTTCGCCGCATCTTTCTTTCAGAAAATTTAACACGGGAGTGGAAGAGTGGATGCTTCACGACGGTAATACAAACTGATAAACATTTCAACGACAGAAATTATTCAAATTGGCTTAATTTGAAATATATCATCATCGCAAAATTACGAAGTAACAGAACACCATATTTCGACCAGAGTGACTGTATTCACGCCATTCGGGATTTGATGACTTACTGTTCTCAACATCAGGTCTTCATCGTTATTTTCACTGATTCAAGTCTGCGGTAGTTGGTCTTGCGAAGAATATGTATAAGAAGTCGTCTTCGTTTAAACAAAACTATTATTTTGAAGAAAAGTGAATTTATAAGGTCAAATCCTGCCTCTTGCTGCCAATTTCTTTCATGTCAATATACTGCGTACCGTTACAGGGATCACCGGTACCATCGGGCAGAGCCGGCAATATATATTTGTAGCGTTGCTTACCTTCATTGTTCTCTTCTTTTCACACTTTATGTCAGGTAATATATCATCTGCAATAGCGTGATACTTTCCGTAAGAAGGGATTATTACACAAATAATGCTGCTGCAATAATGAAAAGTGAACACGAATTGCACCATCGGCATTATCGCATGCTGGTAGCGGTCAAATCACATTATTGGAAGATCGTACCATTTGTACCGCAATTAGCCTTTATTTTGATGCATAGTCATATCAACATATTTTAAAATTACTTGAGCAGTTTCACTGTTTGTAGTTCATTGTTTGTGTGAAAGTTTCACTGCTTGTGTGCTTCAATTGCTTGAAATATAATACTGGCAAGTTGAGAACTAAAGTGCCAGCGACACTGGTTTATGAAATACGTTGCTGTAATAATGTCATTAAACCATCACCCAGCTTTTAAACCTCATTATAATTTTCGTAGCCAAGTATTGTTTAAACGTAATATGCCTGGTCAATGTAACAAGGAGCATAAGAAATGTGGCGTGAAGAGTTGTTTGTGTTTATTTTCAGTTTTTGAGAAATTTTTAATCTTTTTTAAATCGGAATAGTAGTAGCTCACGCAATAGATTGCATTCAGGTATGAATAATGATGTAACATGAGTTATCGCTTAGTATTTGAGCAGAATTATATTTCTTCGACATGATTTTGTTTCAACGCCAAATTTGTCGTGAATTGTCGTTTGGGAAGATGGCGTGTGGTCACCATTCTCCGCGCATATCTGAGCAAAGTGTATCAGAGCATTAAGTCACCTTCCAAGCGAGATATTCGTTTACGAAGGTACACAACGCTTTGCTTCTAATTAAACATAACTATCTTCAGTTAATATTTTCAGCTCATTAACAGCAGACACGGATTTTTTCGCTACATATTAAAGCGGAAAACATCAATCATGTTTACATTTATTTCTAAAATATTTGATGTAGTCGAGCATAAAGGTCCGGCTGTTTTGGATCATCGACATTTGCTCATCTGCTTCCATTGCGGCTTTTCACTTTAAAAACGATGATTTTGTTAACGTTGCAAGATCGCACAGCCATTTGTAACATTGGGATCTCTTATTGATTTTTCGTTTTCTCCAATTTTTCAGCAATTGCAATTGTTGTAGTCGGTGTAATGCACTGTACGGTCGTGGGTCAAATATGTTATTTCGTAATAAAAGAACTTAAATTAAGTTTTCATTTCAGTTCAAGAAGTTCGAACAGGTGATCATGTGAAGATTTATAATTCAAGAATATGAATATTCAGGAACACTTGACATCTGGGACAGCCATTTTACAGGTTGGCACTATAGCGCAACAGAGTGGGGCTGGGAGATATAGTCTGGCCGTGAACATTTTATTTTGTAGTTCTTAACACTGGAGAATTCTGTGGACAAGAGTGGTGAGCTAATGGACAGGTTGAACTGAGAGTGGTTGTGAAATTAGCACATAGCAACATGAGAGGAATATACCAAGTGACTAGTTTAAATGTTCCTTCGTATACAGTAGTGCAATTGCACTGTCACTCATGAGCTGGCAGTTTTAAAACTGTAAATCAGGGAAGTCTCATCTCTCTCCTTTCAATGCCAGCTAGAGAAGGGAGAGCATGATTGAAACATGAAAGTTCAAAGAGTTACGCAGCCAGCTTAGCTTTATGTTATGAGTTAGTGTGAGTTGAATTGTTGAAAAAGTTAAATAAATGGCAGCTCCTTTGTCAAGTCATTTGCTTGTTTGGCTTTGGTACAATATCTTACATTTCTGCAGTCATGTTTATATATACATTAAGTTATATATATAGTTGTTAAGTTACTACATATACATATACATATATACATATATAGTGAACATCATGTAATACTTGATAAAGATAAATAAATAATGTCTGTCATTACATAACGTTTGTTGGCGGCATAGAATTAGCATTAGCGCTTCAGGTCTCATTTGTTCTCCTATCATTTTACATTACTACGCATTGTTACTTATATATACTATTACTATTATTATTATTATTATTATTATTATTATTATTATTATTATTATTATTATTATTATTATTATTTTCATTATTAATATTATTAGTTAAATGTTACACACACTATTATTACACACACACTACTTTCAGCAGCAGTAGCAGCAGCAGGCAGCAGCAGCAGCAGCAGCAGCAGAAGCAGTATCAGCAGCAGAAGCAGTATCAGCAGCAGAAGCAGTATCAGCAGCAGAAGCAGTAGCAGCACCAGAAGCAGTAGCAGCAGCAGAAGCAGTAGTAGCAGCAGTAGCAGTGGCAGTAGAAGTAGCAGAAACAGAAGCAGTGGCAGTAGAAGCAGCAGAAACAAATGAGTTAATAAAAATGCACTACTACACTGCAAAGGCAATAGTCATATAATAAATGATATATTTATTTATTATCGTATGGTACATAATATATGATATATATATATATATATATATATATATATGTATATATATATATATGTATGTATATAAACACCTGTATTTGCAGAAATGTAAGATATTGCACTAAACCAAAACAACAGAATGCAAATGAGTTAGATAAAGGAATATGACATTTCAGCAAAGGATTACTATAGGGCTCTTCCTTTTCTTTCGACGCAAAACAAACAGCTGCGTGGCTTTCTCTTTGAACTCGTGACCACGTCAATCACATGCTCTCCTTCTCTAGCTGGCATTAGGGGAGAGGGGATTAAGCGGACTTCCCAACAGTTTACAGTTTTTAAAACTGCCAGCCACTATCCGACCCATGATTGACAGTGCAATTCTCTGTGCCTGCTGAAGGTTGCATTTTAAACTGATCACCCGGTATATTCCTCTCGCATGTTAACTACATGAACCTTAGAATTTCACATTTTTCCGGCATGTTTTTTCTCGTTTCCCGTATAATCCCCTTCATGCTTCCACCCACATCTTAATCACAAATTCTCCGGTGTTTCCAACATTGTAGGTCCCAAATTTCTAGTAAGTGCAAGATCATATTGTTCAAAGACCTCCAAAGCCCCCCCTCCCCCCAGTGCACTCTCAAATGTGCGTAACTCTTAAAATGGTATCCCAGATCTTCCAAATGTTCCTCAGATATTCCCTTAAATGTTCGCCCAATTCGTCTTCACATGATCACCGCATGTTCCCGAACTTCTTGAACTGGAAACAGAAAAACTTAATTTAAGTTCTTTTTTATTACGAAATAAGTTTTATGAACGTTACGACGCCGTACAGTGCAGTACGTCCGCTGCCGGATACAACAGGAAGTTCTGAATTGCTAGAAGAACTCAGAAGAGCGAAAAGTCAATAAAAAGTAAAAGAAGGGTCCCAATGATTTTTTCGTAAACATTGCGATCTTACAAAACGTTGTAAAATCATCATTTTAAAGTGAAAAAAGCTCACAATGGAACTAGAGATGTGACATAAATGTCGATGTTTTCAAAACATGGATGCTTGTATAGATACATCAATGTTTTAAGTAATAAATGTAAACATGATTGATGTTTTCCGCTTTCGATGTGTTTCTGTATGAAAAAAATCCGATAATCATGTATTGTGAAACTGAAAATATGAAATAACTGAAGATAGTTATGTTTAATTAGAAGCAAAAGCTGTTTGTAGTACCTTCATGAAGCAGACTATCTCTCGCCCGAGAGGTGACCCCAATGCTCTGGTATTTTCTACACTTTTTCTCGAATGTCGCACGCGGAGAGGTGGTCAAGCCATCTAAAGCTATAGCAGCGCCCGGCACGCCGCGAAAACCACCTTCCCCCAAAGCGACAATTGCTACAGTAAATTTGTGCGTTAAATTTAAAATCACATGTCAGAAAGTATAATTTTATACTCAAAATACTAAGCATTAACTCATGTTACATCATTGCATTCGCCTTTTTATGATCTGTCTATTGCTTGTGAGAAAAATACTCTGTTCCGTTTAAAAAAAAAGATTAAATTTCTCAAAAGCTGAAAATATTTCAAACAATATCTTCACGCCCGCTTATTATTACTTACTCCATGACCGCATTGTTGAGCGTAAACTGCATTTCGATATCGCGAGCCGTTTTGAAGTTATGTGGGTTTAGTTAGTAGGACTATAATGTGCGTGTACGATAACGAGAATTGTTTCATAAATTTGTTATTAATCGCTGTACTTTCCGTTCTCAACGCAGTATTGTATTTCAAACAATTGAAACTTTTACAAACAATTGAAACTTCTACAAACAATTGAAACTTCTACAAACAATTGAAACTTGCTCAAATAAATTTTGTTTTAAAATATGATTTAATGTAATATGCATAAAAATACAAAAATAATTGCAGTATACGATAATTTTGCACGATCTTCTAATTAATGTATGATTTGATACTACCAACGTACGATAGTAATACGATGGTGCAGTTCGATGTTCACTTTTCATTTATTTATAATAACTTTGGTATTTGGTAATAATCCTTCTGTACGAGAGAAGTAATACTGCTCTATTTGCAGATGATGCTATTACCTGACGCGCTGAAGTTATTGAAAGAAGAAAGGGATACCGATGGGGAGGTAAGAAATAACGCTGTAGATAATATATTTGTAGTCTCTTGATGTGTGGTGCCAGTGATCCCTATATTAACAGTACGCAGTGTGGTGTTATGAAAGAAGTTACATGTGTAGGGTAGGTTTGACCTTATAAAATTCACTTTTCTTCAAAATAAATAGTTTTGTTTATTGAACTCATGACTTGTTAGATCTTACATACATATATTCTTCACAAGGCCAACTACCCCACAGACTTGAATCAAGTCCTTGAAATGGCGTGAATGGTGTTGAATTGTATGAACATGGCGGTCATCGAAGTCCAAGTGTAGTGAATACAGTCCTCCTGGTCAGAAATATTGAATGATATATATTACTTCAGTAGTTACGCAGTGATTGATTATATTTCAAGTGCATTAGTTTGAATAATTTTATATCGTTGAAATGACTCGTTCATGTGTTCTGGTTGCAAATCGTGGCAATGCATCTTCTCCCTCAGTGTTTAAATTTTCTGAAGAAAAGATGCGAAGATATTAGTGGTTGAGAAATATGAACTAACGCCGTCTCATCTTCGAAGTAAATGTAAGAAAAACATGGTCGAAATGCAGAATTGCCCTCCACGAGCCCACATAAACTGAGTGTCAAAGCCTGCTGTAAAACTATTCGTTTTAGATGCGTTACTAAGATGTTTATTTAGATTTGCAGTTGTTATGGTGCAATTGGTGATTTATGGTAAGCGCGGTAGTGAAAGTCCAGGTCAGTACACAACTATTCCCTTTGAATGTAATTAAATGTAAACAGAGAGGTTTATTAAACAGCAAGAGCGCCGAAGCGATAGCTTCCGCTATCGCTTCGGCGCTCTCGCAGCACGTTGGATCTGTTGCGGGTCACTAGGTTTCAAAAGGCATTGGTTTTAAAATGGCGTAAGCCCTGGTCTTGAAAGAGACATTGGCCGGAAAAACTTTGTCATCAAATTTATATTTGTTAAAATACAGAAAATTACATTTGTTACGTCATTTGACGCGTAGTCAGTTTCCCGAAAATGTTTAATTGTTAATTTCTTCAACCTTTCTACGTCTCTGAATGTATTATTAAGGATCGTTTCTTCTATTGCTTAATGTAAATTACGTTGCTAAATGAGTTGTACTTTTTATATTCAGGAGACCTTGGAGAAGTACTAAAAACAGATGGCGTTCGTGAGGGGGTCTGCGTATTAACCCAAAACTGTAATTTGATTTGATTTTGATTTATTTTTGTCAAAAACCAGTAAATACTGTAAGCGACGTATGAGGGGGAAGTATAATCGGCAAACGTTTTCTTTAGGTCCAGAATCCCTTCTCCACCTTTTTACTATACATAGTTAACCCTTAAGTAGGCATGATACTCTGATCCCAACATGCATTGTAAATAAACAAAATGTAAAGGGAAGAAGAAAAGGTTTTAAATCTCTACAAGACTGTGCCCGCCAGAAAGTCTCTTTGGCATGATGTGCTTATTTCGGGTACAAAACTATTCCATCTAAAATGTATGAAATTAATAAATGCAGGAAGTTTTGTCTTTCACGTTATTATTAACTTTTGGTTTTGCAGATTGAATAATTGTCTTCAAAAAACTTTTTTTTCTAGAAAATGTTTATTCAGGGGCGTGTTTTTCCACGTTTTAAAAATTTATTGTAATTGTTTCTTACGACACAATCTATTGTGTTTGAAAATGATTTTAGAAAAGTATTCTTGGCTCTTTTCAGATAATTCATCACTATCACAGTTTAAGCGTGATGTGCGTATGTCATCTTCAGATTTACTGTCATGATCAAACATTTCTACATTTTCTGGTTCATTATCTGAGGAATCGTCGTCGATCTGTTCTTCCAAATATGCTTCCATCGCAAACTTTGTATCTAGAAGAGCATTACTAGTGCTACGCGTGCTTTCTATTGTAAAAATGAAAATTTTTAAATTACTTACATAACTAGGCGTGCGGCTCATAGAGTACGCCTAGATGCACGAGAAAAGGAAAAGACACCTCGCACACACCTTACTCAACACAAAGAAAAATACATACTTACTCACAATCGGCAGAGCAACAACTGGCGGTAGGGTATTAGGTGTTGGAAGACCCAGCTATCTCAATTAGAAAGATTATAAGTTCAGAATGGTGCGAGAGCGTACTGAGTACACACATGCTCAAATTTAAGGTTATAATGAATAAAAGTGTCAATTGAAAAGTGAGGAAATAGAAACATGAGATTTGCTTTAATTTGAGACGGGAAATTTCAACATGAATTAGAAAATCTATTCGTACTATAAAAACTACAGATCTAATTATTACTAAAGAAAATCAAGAATTTTAAACAATTTAACAAGTAAAGAAAGAAGAGCTCAACACACTGTTTATTTAGTGAAGCCACAAACAAAATGTCCAGAAACAAAGTTAGGGTCAATTTTAGCATTCGCTCAATAGATGAGAGGAAGTTGGCCAAAAAAAAACCTGGTCAAAATGGGAATCATTGATCTGGAACATGAAGTACTCATAATACATATTACAAGTTTAAGTCTTGGTAGAATTACCACCAACAGTGATTTTCTTAAAGAGTATTAAAATGAGAAGTATCTTTATTTATTTAAAGGCAATTGAATAAACAAATAGAATATTTAATTTTCATTATTTCCATTATATATGAAAAATGATATTAAGTACACAGTATTTTGTGAATTAATTATTCACATCATCAGGTGTAAAAGAAGGTTATCTCATTTTGTAAATAGATAAAACTTGATGCTAATCGTCAAAAAAATATTACAAGCAAAAAGATATCCAAGTTTTTTTATTTACAATTTCAATTTCCATTTTTTTTACACCTGATGATGTGGATAATTAATCCATGAAACAGCATGTATTCAACATCATTTTTCAGATACAATGGGACAAATAAAAAAAATTCTTGCTTGAACATTAATTGACTGTCTTTAAATAAAAAAGGATTCTTCTCATTTTAATAAGTTCTGTTTTCCTTTTTGATGGTCAATGTAGATTCTAACTGAATATATGCAAACAAATGTACAGAGTACATTTTCTGCCACCAGTGGGGGAGCAGAGACTTTAATTAACTTAGTCATCCACAGTACATAAGTAACTTTCATGTATTGTTTATGTATTATGTGTATTTCTTGTTGTGCGCTGTTGGAACTGACACCTGATGAATGAGATTCCTACTAGTGTTGAAATTATAAGTGTGGTGAAACTTAGATAACTTAAATTTCTATAAATCCAAAATCTCTATAAGACTCATGTTTTTCATTTTTCCTCCAGCAGTCACACTTACCAGTCAAATTTTGAGCTGATGAAAAAGTGTAAAGTGCCATCCCATCAAATGATCAAAACTCTGATATATGCAGGTGTAAAAGCTTCCATAATTTAATTGTGGAAGCTTAATTATGGAAAAACTATGGAAGCTTTTAACTTGAGGTGCAAAAATTTAAAAAATCTATGTATATGGAGAAACAACTGTAACTTTTGGCACTCCCCTGCTTTTCAACTTAACAAAGTTTGTCTGCATCAGTATTGCATGAAAATATGTTCCCTCCCTTAAGGAAGTCAGTTTTGACAAAAAATGCATTGGATTTTTTTTCTGTGACCTAAAGGTCAGGGTATTCCTGAATGTGCTTCTCCCGAAAAATATGCCGTATCTCTAGCAGAAATGTACATTTGCAAAGTACATGCAACAAACTACATGAAGTTTGACAGAATTAGGAAGAATTCATAATTTGAAAAGCATTAATAATTTTGGACCAAAGTTCATGGTTAGAGAAAACCTTTTTTCCTTTTTTAAATGGGAAATAGTTCCATGTGGATCATAAAATGTCAAAACTTTATGAATAATGCCTCTGTAAAATATTTTTCAAACCAGCTGAAGTATCATGCAATGAAACTCAATAATATAAGAAAAAATCTTGCAAAACTGATAATTTTGTTAAGTGATGAGAAGTGGTTTAAGCGAGATGAAATATATCTCATGGCAATTATCAATCATTTGTATCAAGTTTTAAACCCTTCTTGGAATTTGTGAAAGAAGACTATGGACTTTTCATTAAAACAGTGTCTGCAATGATTGTTCCATCAGTTTAAAAATTAACACTAACCTATAAGTATCTGTGATTGTTAATTAGTTGTGCTTATCTGCTGTAAATTTTCTGGGCATTCAGTTATTAGGGGAGCAGAGATTTGAAATGTGATGGAGCAATCTAATTTATTTTGTAAGCCACCTCGTAGACTTCCGTAATGCCCCACTCCAAAAAGGGGCAAATCATGAATTAACAATGATTAAAATATGATTTTAAAAGATACCTTAGTACTAAATACTGAAGTCAATGTGGAAAGAGGTGAAAAAGTAGAATTATAATACAAGGATATTCTCTAATGCATGATGATCAGGATTCTACAGCCATTGTGTTTGTTTTTACATTGAGTTTTATGGAATGTAGTTGGTCTTGGCTTTTCACTATCATATTGAAAGAAACTGTTAAAGCACTGAAAAGAATGTAACTACCTGGTAAATTTTCCTGGGGAAAAAAAAACATTTACATCACAGTAATGAACAAAGAGAAATAAAAAAATTAAAAAACCTGCAGATATGACATTCTAATTATATTATTTTTATTAATAATAAAAATAATAACAATATTATTATTAATATTATTACATTACTACTTCCATTCACATGAAACATTATTATGAATATTATTATTTCAGTAAGTGTTTTAAAAATTAGAATTTTTATTAAAATTAAATGAAATGTAGAATGCTATTTTAATAACATTTTTTGTTTCTCTGATTCTTGTAACATACACTTCTTATGCTATCTATGTTCTTTCCTGATGTCTAGTTGCGACATCACATATAATATTTGCATTAATTTTCCCATCTACTAAAATTGGATCATGAATTTATTACTAAGCTATTTTATTTACTTGTATATTTCATATCATTTGTCTATAGTTTTAAGTTCCATTTTGAGTATTTCATTTCATTCATTTGTTGAGTAAATTTTTCTAATTTGAAAAACATAAAATTTAGTCTAGTAAATGGATATCCAAATACTGTTTATTGATATATCTTATTAAATTTCATTACTTAGACCTTTTTATATTTTCCATAAACTTAATGACAGTATCTGAAGATTTGACAAATTGAGGTTACCATATTTGACTAGACCAATGAAAAAGACAAAGTTTTGCACAGTCCTGCATTTGCTCCTGACTTTTATATAATAATTACCCTGATTTCTGATCTGATATTCACACACAACTCTTTCTGACTCCACACACATAACTGTATATTCTGGCAACAATCCACATACTAGTTTTTCAGTAAAAATTATTTTATCACTGAAAATTTGATCCTCAGCCATTAACCAATCTGTATAGTTGACAACCTTGAATTTATACAAGCATATCTATCTCTATATGAAATACATTATATTTGCTCTATTTATCAGTCTGAATCCTTTGAATTTCATAATTACTAGCTGGAAACATCAAAGAATGATGATAGCCCACATTGTCCTGTATGTGGCATATGGGTCAACACTGGCATGGCACTGTGGCATATGGGACGACACAGTGTTATATACAAGCAATTTAGTATACATGTAAACTTACACAATCATCCCTTTTTACCTATCTTCTTGGCTATATAATCTTAATGATCCTTACAACTGTAACTTATTATGTTTATGTAAATCTATTATTACACAGTACTTCAAATTACTGACAATTCTAGGATATTTGTCAGTGGATACAAATACATCTTATCACATTGTCATAATACTTAACTTTTTTCTTATCCTTATTAATATACTTGTTTAATGTTTTTTGACTATTTATGCCATTTATGTGCCTGAGTTAGATCTTCATTAACAATCCTATTTACACCCAACCCTGACTTATAAACGGTACGTGTACCATCAGCTGAAATATATTAGTTTTCAGAATATAAGGCAAAACATCAATAAATAAAATAAATTATAAAAGCTTGCTTCCCTGTGCGGCTCTGTTTTCTCCGGTCATAACATCACCAGAAACATTAATTTTTATATATTGAGCTGTATTAGTAAAATAGTTTTTAAGCCTTTCAAGAATCTTACCTCTGACAACATCTCTGACCAATTTTATTAATAATCTATTCTTATCTATGGTTTCAAACACCCTTTTTAAATGAAGAGAAATTGCAACCATGGCAGATCCTTCTCCCTTTTCTGTTCTATTATCAGCTATAATCTTCTGTAGAATGCCTCTCTCTATACTCAGATTGATTTAGACTCAAAATATTATTTCATGTGCTTTGAGAGGACTTCTGCATTTTCTCAACAGAATGAAAAACATGATTGGGCTAATTCTTCAATACTTACATGTATTGAAAGAATCCAGACTTTTCTACATATTAAGTTGACTAAAAAAGAAAAAATGTAATCAGCGTTACAAGTTTTTAAATGTTATGGAAGCAAGAGGGGGGGAATATAAGAGATAAAATCATGATGTACGAGTATATTCGAATTAATATTCTGAGTATGTATGCATTATAATCTCATTTCAATAGAAATCTCAAGTGAGAAACATTTGAAAACCAAATGCTATGTCAGTAATATAATTTAAATTTTTTAAATTCCACACTGTGCCTCAGTGTCTACTGTAACACGTGTAAATTCTTGTTCATATTGTGAGTAAAGTTCCTTTAGACATAGTATTTTGTATTAATGGTCATTTGTTACTTATTTGTATTGTAGTGTAGTCACACTAATTTTTTTACTTTTTTGACACAGGACTCTTTTCTGGCCAGCTCTTCAGATGAAACTTCAACTGAAACAGGGAGTAATCTAAGTGAGTACCATGCCATGCTGTTCTTGACTAAGGATGGCAGAATTGCTCGAACTTAAAAATTAGAATATTTAGAAAAGCCAACATCTCTTTGATATAAATTATATAACGTATACCAGTACATTGAATATATTAAGGACTTTTTTTTACTTGTTAGTCTGATTTCTTTTATCATTTTCTTCTTATGCTATTGTTGTTCTTTTCTGATGAATAAAAATGTATTTTAATATTTCCCCAAAGTTGTTTTTCCAATTTGCTTATATTTTATCATGAACATGTAACTGCCCTACTTTGTTTATGTACTTGGGCATTTCATATCAATTTTCTAGGTTTTAAAGTTCTGTTTAGGATATTTCATTTATTTATGTAGCACAATACTTCTGATTCGCAAAACAAAATTTAGTTCAAAAACGTTTTTGTCCAAATATTGCTTAACGGATATATCTTATTAAATTTCATTAATTTTTTATAGATCTTATAACAGCTCTTTTTGACAACTTGAAGTAACCTACATTAATACAAGTCATCCTGATGATTGATCTTATATGGGTCAAGATAAACACAGTGCTAGAGAACATAGTGTTTTGGTATCTAAATATAACACCGTCCTAAGCATGGAATGGATTTTTATTGAATTTCGCTTAGTTAAAACCGATACTTTTCGTGAGTATTATGCAATGCAGGTCAAGTCATTTTAGGCGTAAAAAATCACCATCGAATTTTAATATTACCAATTATTCTTTAACTTGAATCAGACTAATATATTACGGTTTTTACAGCTGGAACTCAAGGTCACTGAAGGCCCGTCGCCACGGTAGCATTTAGGCACGATTTTTCGCGTTTTATTTCAGTAGTGCCGCTAGGTGTCACATGCTTGCTATCAAGCAGTGCCGCAGATGAAGCGACTCTAGCGGCTCGATTGAGAAAGACGCAAAAAAACCTGCCTAAATGTAACCGTGGTGACGGGCCTTCACTGAAATGAGGTCAAGCTGTGTGAAAACCGCAGTATACAAACAGAGCGTGTTTATTCATTTTCTGTTTTTTTATTATCCTGTATCTCAGCGCACTACATCGATATCGGATGGCGAGTCCACGCGCAATCACGCTACAGTGCTCGCATTATTCGCACCCCAATTCCAACAGTTGAGAAAGTCGTTTGCATGCGAAAAAAGTAGTCTTCGATGTTTCGTTGCAGTATGTTTACCGATTTGCTTATAAGCTCAAGCTTCTGGACGTTAAACGTCCAGTTTAACTTATATTGGGGCTCATTCTTGGCAAGCCATTTTGAGTTAAGAAACACTGAATCGTAACCAAGAGATGGTTATAATAAAACTCTGATTACAGAGAATGGCAAGTGAACTACAGGGGTGCGATTGGCTTGTTATTCGTAAAATTCTTTTTTGTAATCTAAAAGTGTTGGAGCAATAAAATATATTTCCACAGAATATTATGCCATATCTCAAGCGGGAATGAACATTCGCAAAATATGCCCAACCAGTGCCCGAAGGGCCCCTGATAGTTCTTTAAAAAATATTTAATACTAAATTTTTCAAAAAATAAAAAAAACACATAAAGTAATGCATGATTAAACGCAACGCAAAAAAGGGGCATAATGGAGTGATGTATTGCGCATCATAGGGTAATTTTTATAATATGGATTATTGATGCGTTTCAATTTTATATTTTAAAATTCAATAAAATTAAAACTATTTAATTTGTAGCCTTTTTAATGTAATTATTAATTTTTTTATTCTTACTTGCTTATACACATGTTGAAATTTTTTGTTTGAATAATGTTAAATTGATTAAGAAATACTTTCAAAATATTATAAAAAAGTACAAAATACAATGTGAATTGATAGAGTTTTCTTTATATTTCATTATCGATAGCGGAGAGATCGGTGACTAAGAAAAGGGGGCTTCCAAAGTAACTTAGGCCCAAGGGCTCTCAATACTGTTAAAACGGCCCTTTACACAATGAGCATAGTATGGGGGCTAACTGAACTTGAAAGAATTCTGAATCACGTAGCATGATGAACTTAATCTTGTGTTCAATTCATTTAAATGGACGTTCCACTTAAGGTTTCACTGAATTGAGAGAGCTAAAAATTGTGTTACCTTACCACCGGTCGATGGCACACCGTTCATTTTCAGTTGAGTACAAAATTGTTAATTTAAAATGGAAAACTGCGTTGAAAACGTTTTCTTTTCATTCACTATTAATTATTAAGGAATCAGTTTGAAAATCTGATATTGTTCTATTTACGGTTTCTTTATTGCAAAGAATATTCGTATCATACGCAAGGAACTGTTCTTCCTTCGAATCGCTGAGGGCATAAGTTTACTCAGTAGGAAGAGAATAGGACCTAAAATCGATCCCTGCGGGACTCCACGTGCAATTGGAAAGGTTTGTAAGTAATGTTCCATCATTCCAGTTAGGTATTTCTACTCCCTCAAATCGTTGTTTAAGGCACGAACATAAACCAATCTAGAGTAATACCACGGATTCCATAGGAAGGTAATTTTGAAAGTAAAATGTTGTGAACAATCACGAAAAAAGCTTTTGAAATATCTAAATATATCCCAATTCATTTTGGTCCATGGATGAGGCGACATCTTTAAGAAAAGAAAATGTCTGTTTCCGTATATTTTGATTTTCGAAATCCATGTTGGCAATCTGAAAGCTCGTAGTGTATACTGAGATAGGTTCCCTTCGTACGTAAGAAAACGTCTCGTCAGTTTTTTTCAAAAATATTAAAGAGGGGACGATATTGGATGATAATTTTGAATTTCATTTTTGTCGCCCTTTTTGAAGAACGGCTTAATCTTAGTTGTTTTGAAAATATCTGAAAAAGTTCCTACAAGATGCACCACTGAAGAATATGATAACGTATGGTAATAGGCAAAAAGCGCCTTTAACAATCGATCCCGAAATTCATCTAAACGGGCGGAATATTTATTTTTTAGTTTGCCGATTATTTGGAGAATTTCATAGGAAGAAGTTTCGGAAACGAACATCGTGTCTAAACTTTTTTGGGAAACGTGTGATGTTGGATTTTGTGACTGTCGACTGTTAGTGAGATGGGTAGCAATTCTCGAAAACTATTGGCTAAAGAGACCAGCCACAGTTTTCTGATCGTTCACATGTCTATCGTTGTCTTTAAAAATATTCTATACAAGGTTTCTAGTTAATGTGGTCGTATTTTTACTATATTCACAAATTGGTTTTGTTTTATTATTTAAGTTCAAAATATCCTGATCATGTAATCTTAGCCCACCTTATGAAGTTTCTTAACAATGATTTGTATTTTTTAAAGTAGAGGAGAAAATCTTGAGATACGTAATGATGCTTATAAATGAAAGAATTCGTTTGTTTTTACCCGATATCCTAATCCCTTGTGTTACCCAAGAATTGCTTTTTCATGAAATATTTAATTTTCTTTTTTGAAGAGGAAAGCAAGTGTTGCAATGAAAGCGTTGAAAAAAAAATATTTATCGTTATGTATCAACAGAATTGTGAACCGCGTTCTATGACGCCTGCAGGAAGTAATCAATGAATAATTTTATTTTACTTTTAGTAAACATTCTACTCATACTGTACGTGTATTATTTATTATGTCATTATTTATTACATCAACTTTAACCGTCATCATGTAGACATACTGTTAATATTTTTCAATTAGTCCAAATTTTTTGTCGAATTCGTTGTAGGAACATTTTCTGATGTTTTTGATTAGTAGTATTGAACTATTCTGCTTCGTTATCACTATCATACACATTTATCACATGCTAATTGTGAACAAATGGTTCAGAGCCAAAATGACAATAGTGGTCTAGAATAATCCCATTGCCTTGGAAAGGAATATGTTTTAATAGTATTTTTAACTAAAGTCGATTTACGAAGAGATATAGTCACTAATGCCCAAGGCATTAGTGACTATATCTCTTGACAACTAAAAATGTCTAGGTATTATGTTATGTGACACCTCTATTTTTCAGATGTGGTTGCTTGCTCCCCGTTGCCTCCGACCCTCGCTAATGAAGACAGCGGGCACGAAGGTAGTCCAGATAATCCCGCAAATTCGGTAAAAAACAAGGACATTAAAGGCATGTATTCTTCTCAGGTTCAGATTTTCATTCCTTATCTAATTAGTGGTAAGTTCTCTAAACGCGTGGTGAAAAGGCATGAGTGAGTTATTGCGCATGGTATCCGACTTCGTTTTAATGAGAGCCTGAAGCACCGGAAGAAATACATTACTTGACATTTTAAAGAGCTTGTGTACCAAAATTATCATTCCAGAAGTGGAAAGCACTATTTAATAATATATGAAGCATTTTTTAACATTTTAATATTTTATTTCACTTATTATAATCATATATTTTATTGGTCACTGCCAAGTTGTCACTTTCTACTTGAAAATGCTTCTCAACACTTCTTTCTCCATAACATGGTGTGCCAGCTGATCTGATTTAACGAATAAAGTGCCTCAAAAGCTGCTTTTATTTCAGTGTGATAGTTGTGGTACAAGTGACAAGGTGGTAATTGTGGTATCAGGCTGCATTTATATGTCCCGCTAATATTGTGATTCAAACTGGTGCCTGAAGCTCATTGCCTGGAGTTGAATACGAGGCGCAATAGGTCACCCATCTCTTTCCACCATGGGCACTCGGAAGTCTGCTATGGATTACTTGAACCACTTCCTTGAGGTTTAAAGTTAATATCATTGCTGGTGAGGTTGACACCTTAGAAGGAATTTGGAAAAAGGTACAGTACCGGCAGCGTATACTCTGATAGTTCAGTGCACTGTTGCTACATACTACTACGCACATGGCACCGCCTACACCACAGATAAATGAAATCCTAAAACATTAACACTTACTGACAGGCTATGATTCGCCAAAGCCGAACCTTATCACCTCCGTATGAATTGGATGAGCGGCAACGCTGACAGGCTGGTGACGAAGAGCCGAACTCATCACCCAGCGAATCTCACGATCTAACGCTGAACCCCGTAAGATAGTAAACAAACCCGCGTCGATTGCTTCCAGAGTAGATCACATGATGTATCATAGCAGGTGATTTGAGAACCGCCGAGCTTCACTTACATCGCCGCCGATACTTATAGGTATCATATTTTTAATACTTAAACCTTTCTGACTGTGCATAACTGGAGTTTGTGAAGCCCGGTCAGTTAAAACTATGTCGTATTGTGTGAAATTCCTGGATTTTGCTTGTTCGTTCGACACACGGTACCGAAATAATTTTGAAAATTGAAAACTAGTTGCACGGAAAGATACATATCTCTGTCGCTTCTCATTTAGTTGGACATTCTATTTCCATAATCGCATAATCGAGATAATTAATGTTTCCAAGAACTCTACGGATGTACGCTACTTCTCGGAGATTTTGTTATAGTTGGGTTTACTTGGCGCGGAGGTGGACTTTCGGTCGTTGCCAGATGCTCGCAAGGATCGCACTTTACATCGCGAAAAAGCAGACTGGTTACACTATCGGTATGATTGAGAAAGACGCGAAAGGCCGTGTCATATTCCTCCGTGAAAACAAGTCACTTACGCGCCTCTTTACGAAATCCCAAATATAATGAGCGTGCTGATCAGGTAGTATGGCCAGCAGCTTTTACTCTGAAATTATTAGGTACAAAGACGCCACGCAATAAGAAAGACTGAATAGAAATAATAAATAAATATAAAATGATCGTAAAGCAATAAAACTGTTTAAATTAATTGTTTATGAATAAATAAGAATTATTATATAAATTTACAAAAAATATAAAAGAATATCTGATAAAACCTTCCCAAAGCAAATCTTCAGTGATAGCAGTAAAAGTTACTAACTAAGCAATATCCTTTACATCGCAACTTTCGTTAAAGTTGCATAAAAACGGGCCGTCAAGAACTACTACATGTAAATGTGCTGATTCTAAATGATTCAGTTACTTGTCATTAGCATTCATATCTTCTATTCTTCGGACAATAGTTTACCGAGATAGGCTTGTATTTTCAATTTTTTGTTTAGCTTCTGAACACATTACATCACAAACATCCAATATGCACGTTTTTACAAGTTCTTCTTTGGGAGAAGTTTTTCCTCATTCCGTCTTGCTTCCGTCCGTTTTGCTTCCAGAAAACTTGTTTCAGTAGCAGATTTTGTAATTGATTTTTGCTGTGTAAATACATTTTGCCGCCGTGTGGCCTATTTCACTACCAGATCTGCGGATAATTTTATTTTTCGGCTTTCTTCATTTCAATTTTGTACGTAACTTGCATGTTTCGTTTCAAAATTTCTTCTCAAGGTATTCGTTTTAAAATTTCATCTACAATCGAATTCCAAATAAGATACTGCGCCTTATTATTGCATGTGGTAAAAAAATATTTCCCCTTCCAGTCATCATTAAATATATGTCATTTAAGATCAATTTTTCATTTTCTAGAAGTCATCCAAAGTGACAAAAATGTACAAAATTATTTTAATATACAGCATTGTTTTAACCGTATTGCTTTAAGAATATAATTACATGATGTATAAATAGCTGAACTATCGCAATTAGTCGAAACAATATTTAATTAATAGAATAAGCTTGAAGAAACGATTACGATCCGTATATCACAAATAAAACGATCATTTCGTTTTACAAACACCCTGGACGCATTTTCAGTTATCAAATGTAATTATTACTTGTTATAATGCTCCTTAAATCCTCTCGATTTCCAATAATCGAAGATGCTTTCGCTTCTAAGTTGCTGAGATTTTAACTTTCATTGTTGTACAATGGTTAGATATCGAAGTTCATTTAAATCGATTTATAGGTCCCACTTATTCCCACAGTGCGTTGTGCAGAGAAAGTTAAAAGTCTAATCGCGGTCAACATAAACTCATTACGCATGCCGTCTCCGGCCCGCGGGTCGTAAGTATGTGGTTCATGCTTGAACCAGGGCCTGAGAATTGGATGGGAAAGGAAGGATCGCGCGCGGTCCGTGAACCGTTGACACATATGCTTGGTCATGCGCAATCAGCAGAGCTGACTTTGAGAGTCCGTCCAGATAATGCGAGTAACAATGAGGATGGTTTTGAAAAACTTGCAACATTACACGCCAAAGATATCACATGCCATCGGTAGATGCATGAATAGTGAATGGACGATATCCAAATTAGGGCGCAAAGTTCGAAGTTTTGGGGACTTTATTACAACAAATTTGCGTTAAGTATAATAAAGTTCCAGAATTCCAAGTATTGGTTATATACGGCAAGAGTTATAACTGGATTTTCCTTCCTTGGTTTCTGTAATTATTTATTAAACCATTTGAAATGATTTTTCAACGAGCTTAGTTTTCCACGTTATTGTAATAGTTCGCTATGCAGATTTAGACTTTTTAATACTTAAAAATATTTAGTAAGTTGGCAAGATAATCAAACCCCGCCATTCAGAGAAATTTTATGGTGAGGATTATTTTATTCACATAAGAGAGGTTAAAGTTTAAAAAGTATTAGAAAACCTCCGTTCTTGTTTTTCGAGGTTTCTCCGATCAACAAAAGGTGAATGCCATAACAAACGGGCCATGGACCGCGCGTGCTTTCCTTCCTCTTCCTTATCCTTTTCTTACCCCTTACTTACACACACTTATACTTACATGCACTACACCACCACATATGTCAGGAGATCAGTCGGAAGTATCAACTGGAGCGATGCCCAGCTGGTTGGAGAAAACTCGCAAGCCAACGTGTAGATCGGCGCCGGATCACGTCATTTATTGGGGTAGATCACAGCCATCTTCCGTGATAAAAACATTCCCTTCACTTGTGTAACTAATGACCTTAGCAGTTGACCCGCCCGGAAACAATCAATCGAAGGTTGGTGCCCGAGGCAACAGCCCTACTTCTCAAGGCCAAATGCAACGAATGTATTGTACATCAAAGGTTCGTAGTCAATTTTTAAGTATGAGTTAGGAGATGCCGTCTCTGGCAGTGTAGTCAGCATTGCGTCCACTGCGTCATTCTTCAAGGCAAATGATCCGACTATGCTAGCGTTCCCATGGAGGTCGCTGTATGTTTTCAAAACGTCATTGGGAATGTGACGTCTCTGGAACAGATGTGACTCTTTCACATTCTTGCTTTACGTGAAGACAAAGTAAAAATCAGAATTTATGGTATTGTAACATTTTCTAAATATTCAGTTTTTTTAACAAAATGATACTGTGAAATGCACGCTCTTTAATATCAATTTTGTTATGTGCTTGCTTTACCTTCATGTGTTAAAATGGCAGTCACTTTGTTTATGAGTCTCAGTTACGTTGTACTATCTTTTGAACGAATGCATCTAGAAGGCTGTTTTTCACCAAACGATAGAGAAGGGTTTATTCGTTAATATTTTGTTAGCGCTGCAAAGCTTTATCATTTATGACTATGCGGCAAACGTGTTTTATTTACTTGTTATGACGACGAGGTGACTATTTTCATAGTCGTTACACTGTTTGAACTTGTTTTAAACGTGTCCCTTTATATCTGAAACTACCCAAGTAATAATTTCCATTTAGTTTGCCCGAGGTCTATTAAGCAATAATTGATATATGGGACCAAAATGAGTCCAGTAAGTTTCATGCTTCGAGATTTCTGTATGAAAGGACAGAAAAATGATGTAAAAATTTTGCCTTTAAACTTCAAATATTCTTTAAGTTCGAAAAATTATTCAAATATGACGTATTTACTTGAGTAAAGTTCACCTAGCTGCATATATAATTTTACAGCTCTAGGTTGAATAGTTTTAGATACTGAGTCAACTGAATGGAGAGAAGGGATGTCCTTTTAGCAGGTTCTGATGCTACCTACACACAAACTAGGTGATCATGTAGGTAAACCTAAATTAATTTATACATTTTTATAATAACTATTTTTATTTTGGTTTATTGGTATTGACATTGATAAATGTATTCATTTTTTAAGAGGCTTAGGTATGCATAATTTATTATTGTTGTTTCAGTAACTATGGAATTAATTGTAGTTTATCATTTTTGTCTACGTAGATATTCGGAACAATAAATGTATTATTTTTTATTTGTATATACAATAAGTGTGTATTTATTTCTCTAACTCAAGTATTAATTATCTGCGGGCGCATTAGTGTTTGTATGGGTGGGGAAGCGCAAACATCTTATTTTACCTGGGGTGAGAGCCGGATGAAGCTTGACGTAGGCCCTAGACACAATTTTTTCGTAGGCCACATAAAACTATAGGACCGTATTAAACTAATTATTAGAATTATTTGGAATTAAAAAATACCTATTTAGAGGAAAACAGATAACGCAATTCATTCGAAATTGACGTCTTATGTAACTGACGTCAATTTGTTTTATTTTTTCGCGCTCTTTTACAAACCAACGTTTAAATTGGAATTTAAAAAATGCAATTTTTGTAAAACGTTGAAAATTTTGTGTATGTGTGATTTATTTACACCTGAAATAGAATTGTAAAAAAATTTATTAGGGGAGGTGACTGTATACCCTCTGCGCGTTCGTAGGCCCTATGCACTGTACCTAACGTGCCTATCGGTTAATCCGAATTAACTGTAGAAAAATGGCACGGCCTTTCGCGTCTTTGTCGGTCGTACCGCGAGATATAGCTTGATCTGCAGAACGTCTTGATACGGTTGCGATCATGCGACATCTAGCGGCATGACCGAGAAAGACGCAAAAACCCGTTCCATAATCCGTCGTGAAGACAGGCTCTCATTGCGCCTTGTTATAAAAACCGAAGTATAAGTGCTGTACTACTCTGTTCACAGGCGGTCGTGGGAGAGCCTACTCTTTGAGCAAGGAAAAACCAGACGAGTCGGACGAGGTGTGTATAATCGAAGAGCGCATCTGCGAAAGCCACTGGCGGAACCCGAAAGGGCACGTGGCCAGGCACTGTTGTTCGTGGCACTTCCGGTGCTCCGTCTGCGGCACGTCCATCTTGAGACGTCGCGACTTCGTGCAGCACGTGAAGGAGCACATGGCCGACCGGCAGATGGACGGCTGGCAGTACCACATGAAAAGGTCGCATGTCGTTCGTAGCGTCCGACCGTCGCATACCACCGAGACGGCGAGGAAGGAATCGGCCGGAAGGATGCCGCCCAAGCCGGTCGCAAGGCTTCAGTCGCGCACGACGCCGGTTGTCGAAAGACGCAAGCGAGGGCGTAGCCGATCGGTGCACTTGGACGACGATGGTCGAGTCAGAAATGATGGAGACAGACGCCGGCATCGCGCCGAAGACCCTTGCCCCACCGCGGCGGAATGTCGCCGAGGACACGGTGCCAAACTCACCTACTAATAAAGACATTCTCGACATGATCGGGTCCAGAAGAATGTTCCTCGTCGTCAAACGACTTCCGTTGCACGTGTTGGAGAAGGCTGGCGTTCCAATACGACGTACCCACGTAAGTGAGAAGACCAGCGACCAGCAATTGGGCAAGAAGCAATCCCAGTCGCACAAACACACGCATGCAGGTCGACCCTCGCGAAAACCTCATGCTCAGTGCGGAAGCGCTTGCAATGCGGACACCATTAACGAAGTGTCGTCCAAGACGGAACAATCAGGTGCTGGAGATCGCAACATGAAAAAACGCCTCGATACCAAATGCACGACGACCAAAAAGAAGCAACTCCAATCGCAAAAAGAGTTGGTTGTTAGAACCCGCATATTTCGAAAACCTATCGCTAGTGGAAGGGCTCCGAACAAGGAAGTCGAGGAGATAGTTTCGAATCTTCGGTCGAACAAGGACACGCATGATGGCAGCGTCACAATGCAGAAAGCTCGTACTATGGGGTGCACGGCTGCCATCACCGAGGCTAATAAGGAACTTTTGTCCAAGCTGAATCCCCAGTCACGGGTACAGGTCGATGGTGGACGTCTCGCCCTGCGCCAATCGCAGACTCTAGGAAGCGCATCTAACCGCGCGGAGACTATCAATAATGTTTCGTCTGAGTCGCCACTCCAGTCGCATGTCCAGCTAGAAGGTTGTTCGTCACAAAAACTCGCAGCCAAAGGGCGCTCAAGCAACGTAGAAGCTAGTGACAAAGTTCTGACCAAAACCCCTGACCAGTCCCATGTCCACAACTCCTCTGGAAAACACACACTTGCCCAAGCACACAAGGGCAACAGTGCCGCCTCCACCAACTCAGAGATCCACGAAAACATGTGGCCACGTCTCATTGTTCGAGTCGAACCGGAAGCTACCTTAGACTTTGGGAAATCCCAGGCTAAAGGCAATTTAAAAGGTGCCAAGACCAAAGAAGTTTCGAAGATGCAAGCTCACTTCCCGGGTTTACTACTGTCGCAGGGTGTACGATCGACAAATCCCAAAGTTCCTTTTCCAGCAGCGCAGAGACCAGAAAAAGAAGTCAACGAGCTCGCAAATCCGAAAGCGAAGGGATTTCAGGTTTGGTGGCCAGTGTGGAAACCTCGTCCGCAGCGCAACTCCAGTCGCAGGTACAGAAGTTACGTGCTTTTCGCAAACCGCGGTCCTCAGGCACCATTTCCAACCAGGAATTGATGAACACTCGATTTCAGTCACGCAAACGTACTTTGGGGAACCACCAACTAGAGCAGGTCGCTACAGAGGAACGCACATCCAAGAAACACTCAGGTGACAGTTGTTCATTTACTAACGCAGAGAAGCGTTTGGAGAAGGCTCGACTCGAGTCGGACACTTTGAAGCGTACGTTCCCAGACCAGACATCGCACGTTGAAGGAAGTGACGAGGAGAAAGGGGAAGCCTCGAGCAAGACACCACTCCACTTGCACACCGAATCAGTCGGTGTACATACCACTCGTAAGAGACGCGCTGGTGGTTCACAAAATGGCGAGTTTCACAAGATGGCTGACACTAAAGAACGCGCGTGTTCGATCGAAACAACGAAATCAGCTGTTATTTTAAATAATGCTGCAGACAATGAAGAAGTTCCACCCAAGACCCAGCGCCAATCGCGTGCTCGCTCTGCTTCTGGAAGTCGAAAATATCAGGCGTGCTGCAACTCCGCGGCCAGCATCGCAGACTCCCGAGTAAAACCGATGGGTACGACACTCGAGTCGCATGTGCAACCAGGCACTGGGGACCGTATGTTTATTGCCGAAAAGTCGCATGCTACCGAGGGCGAGAAAGAGACCGCCCACAGATTAACGTTTCCCAAGACGCGCCTCCAGTCGCACATGCAGACGGACGAGGCGAACGGTACCTTTCGCTGCTCGTACTGCAAGGCTACGTTCGCCGACGTGGACTCCCTGCGACCGCACGTGGAGTCGCACCGTTACTGGGAGGAGACCTTTTACTGCGAGTTGTGCCAACGCCGTTTCTCCACCCGCGGCTACCTTGCCATGCACATGAACGCCCACCTGCGAGGCAAGCCGTTTGCCTGCGACCAGTGCGACCGCCGCTTCGCCCTGCGCAGCTACCTCGCCATGCACATGCGCGGCCACGCCCACGCCGCGGGAGAGAAGCCGTTTGGCTGTAGCGTGTGCGGAGCCCGCTTCGTTCGCGTACTGGCTGAACGCGCACCTCCGTTCGCACAAAGGCGTGCGCGGTCGTGCGTCGGCCGCTGCCGGGGATGGCAACACGCCCGGGAAGACCCAGTGAAGCCGGGTGCTAGTCTTTTCACGTTGGTGTTGCGTGCAATTGTCGCGTGAGATGGTCCCCTAGGCCACTGTCTCGTGCAGTGCTCGCATGCAACGTAGGTGGCAAATGAAACACCTTCATTGGAGACCTTCTCTCGCGACAATCGCAATAGAGGGGTGGGGTTAGTAAATATTATGTAAATAAATTTTTTATTCGACAGTGGAATGAACTAAAGAGGAGTGTATTTATATACATTTTCTTTGATGGAAAAGCTATTAAAATATGTATATTTTAACTAATAATTATTTCATAATAATATTTTTAAGGTCATTACTAATTTCTTGTTTGTTTGTTTGTTGGATTTTATTTATCTAGTACACTTTTCCTACTTGACAACCAAAGAAATAATCATGGTCAAGAAGTTGTTTTGGGTGTACGTTTTATGTGTACTCAAAGATGTGTTAATTCCCTTATTTTGAACTAATCATGTAAACTAGTAATGGGAAGAAACATGACTTAATCATGTTGCGTTTTTTTGACTGTAGTATTCAGGATCGATTAACATTCATGCAATTGCTTTAGCATAGACACAATGCAAGTTTGCATTGTTTTATATTTTCTTAGTACAAAGAGAGATTTAATGTAACTTAATACATGTTTGTAAACATCAGAGTTACACAAATGACTTGAAATGTATCATTTTAAATCTCAGGGTTTTGCAAATAAATTTTATAGTTTTCCAGAATTATGAAGTAAATAAAATTTATCTTAGTCTTTACTTCTGCTATAGATAATCTGTTTATCTTAAAATTAATAGAATATCTTTGTAATTAATAGTCTATACCTATATTTATAATTAATTGTGCTTAAACATTTTTCACAACTGTCCAGAATAAATCTTATATAAATATTTATATATTATTTGATTATGTTCTCAAACATTGTGTATGTTAAAAAATGTTCAGTCTACACTATATAAAGTTTGACTCCTACTGTTTTGTTCGTATATCAAGATTTAGTTAAGTTTCCAGTTATTCTTTCTTGTTTCTGTCCCCAAATGTTTGTTACTTATTGTATTTTGTTTAAAATTAAAATGTTAAAACATTGGTCTTAGTTTTATTTCATGAATGAAAATTAGTTTTCCGGTGGCATTGACTTGAGAATTGACTTTCTATATGCAATGCTGGTGAAACATTAATTTAATAAACCAGTAAATAATTATGTATTGAAACATACCCCTAACTGCTACTTATTGAGCGATTCGTCGTAAAACGTTTTCTAAATTTCTAAAAACATGGGCGCCGGGAAAAAGGCTACGATAATATTTTAACTATTATTACTCTGATAAAAAAACTGAATATTATCCCGCTAGATGGGTGGATGGGCCATTGCCAGAAATAACTACACATTCCACACAGCCGATTACCCTGATCTGGCCACCTATACAGAATGGCGAGGAATCTGGAACAGATTATTTGATCTTAGCTACTTATTAGCTTGAATTGGCCAATGAAATTCTTTTTTCTTTCTGGCAGAAACTTAATGTCATTTCATCAATGCAGCAAATCAAAATGGAAAAAATGCACATTGAGAAACCTTTCTGAGTCGTGATCTGTCTGAACCTTATACGCGATTCTGGTCATCGCGTGCTCTGATTGGTGTTTCGAAGAAACGCGCTTCCTTCTTGTATTTGAAGCCCAAGTCGTTACCATGAATCTTCTTTTTCTTTAAATGAACACCGCCAATCTTCACATCGCTTCTGCACCACTCAAATATTTGTTCCAGCTCCAACAGGAGTATTATATGTCTATGCCCGTTCTCACCTGTTTCATTATCCAGTGCTTTTATGATTGCACAGCAAACAAGTCTCTGTTCCCATCTTCCGTTTCTAGCAAGAAAATATGCAAAGTCCTGTATCGTTTGTAACCTATGTACATTTATAAGTTCAAGAATGATTAGAGTTCACTTTGAATACTCCAAGTCTTTTGATGCACAGCAAAATATCTGAACTCGACATGTCCTCTGTCTTGTAGTATATCATGTCATACTTCTGGTTCTACATGAAAATATTCAGAGTCCGAATATGTCCTCAAGTCCGATTCTTGCCTACCACACGAAAATATTTCTAAAGTCCCAACATGCACAATTAATCTATTCAAGAAAGCGAACTGCTCACTGTCACGATACGCGACCGAATGAATTTTTAAAACCCACAATGCCTCGCCTTTCTTTTTATTTCTGACAAAGCCCAAACTTCCGCTTCTAATAATCAATGACGCGCTTCTTCAACCAATCCCAAATCTTTATATTTCTCATACCACGCCAAACAGCCTCACAGGCTGAGCTGAATGCTTATTATCCTGGACAACAACCACGACGTCGTTATTAAGGCGCCATATTATCATGATATTTGCCCTAATCGTCTGTGCTTCATTTACGACAAATATTCTGTAAAAACGTCCCCATATTGGTATGTCACAGTATATCTGAAAGTCCATATCTCCGTCAATTTCCTATACCTTCAATTATTTAGTAGTGTTAGTACCCACAATACTTGAATATCACACGTGTGCAGTGTCAGGTTAAAAATAATTTCCTTTAAAAATTTAAAATGTTCAAGAGGAAAAAAATTCCAACTTTTTAAAATCTCGTATATGATGTGAAGAACTGGCACTGATTATCATTCTCAAACAATTCACATGAAGCAAAAAATAATTAACCCTCGATACAAGCAACCATTCCCCAGGGATTCTTTTTTATAGTAGTTTCAAAATCATTCGTAGTAATACATTTCATAAACTAATTTTCTAATACACGTTTCACGTATTAGAATGACTAAGGATAATTTTCCTTTTTTTCTCGGTTTACTCGTTTCATATTTTGATTTAAACGTGAAACTAGCGTATGACTTCGTAGACTTCCTGGTCTGCAATCTTTACTTCTCCGATTTTGTACCGGTCAAGGAGATATCCGTTTCCAATGTAAGTCACATTCGAGTTTCTCTTTCTTCCAATTTCTTACCCAGTGTGACTTAAGAGAGGACTTTTTCTTGGAAAGAACAAGTGCAGGGAAAGAATGTGGGTAAGAAATATCTGTAAAATGAGTTTAAAGATGTTTTATATTTTCAACAATAAATAAACTGTCATGAATTAAACTAATAAGTGCATCAAACTTCTTCTTTTTTCATTTATGCATTACAGAAAAATTAAAAAATATATTCCTGATGAGTATTACAAAAGGAAAAACCCCGGAAGGGTACTTCGGCGCTTACACGGTATTCCTTATTGTATCAGATCAAACATTTTGTCTCTTTATTACTCCTTAATTTCTATTCAAAGCTATAAGTTATTACAAAATCAAAAGTACTGGGCTGTCAGCCCAGGAGGAGCCCCGCCCCCATCTCTACACTCTCACTCAACCGCCGCCGCAAGGAGCCGAACAAGCCTTTCTCCCGGGCAACCAGCCTGGCGACCCACGCCGCCCCTACCCAGTCCCCTCCGCTCCCCAGCGACCATCGAAATGGTTATCCTTCGGGGTAGCTGACCTGAGGACCTCGCCGTCCCTACCCCGCACCTTCGGGGTGACCAGCCAGGCGAACCACGCTGCCAGTTCCCGCCACACTGCCAATGCCGAAATAGGCAACCCACGCCACCTCGATCACCCACAGCCGCAGGGCGTCGAAGTAGCCCTCCGGGGTAACCAGCTAGGCGGCCTGAGCCGCGTCAATCCCTCTCCCCTCCGCAAACCCACTGTCGCAGGGCGCCGAAGAAGCCTTCCGGAGTGACCTGCCAAATGACCTACGCCGCCTTTTCCCCTCCACCTAGCCACCGTCAAAGTAGTCCTCCGGGGTGACCAGCAAGATGACCTACGCCACCTTTTCGCCTCGCCCCTCCACCTAGCCATCACTGCAGGGTACCGAAGTAGCCCTACGGAGTGACCAGCCAGGCGACCTACGTCGCCTCAACACCTCTCCATACACAAACTCGCTGGGCGCCAAAGTAGCCCTCGAGGGTAGCGAGCCAGGTGACGTACGCCAACCCTCAACCCCTCTCCCCCTCACAGTCGCTGGGCGCCGAAGTAGCCCTCCGGGGTGGTCAGCCAGATGACCTTTTCCCCTCCACCTAGCCACCGTCGAAGTAGTCCTCCGGCGTGGCCAGCAAGGTGACCTACGCCATTTCCCCTCTCCCCTCCACCTGGCCACCGCCGCACGGCGCCGAAGTAGCCCTCCAGGGTGACCAGCAAGATGACCTACGCCACCTTTTCGCCTCGCCCCTCCACCTAGCCATCGCTGCAGGGCACCGAAGTAGCCCTCCGGAGTGACCAGCCAGGCGACCTACGCCGCCGCAACCCCTGTTCATACACAAACTCGCTGGGCGCCGAAGTAGCCCTCCGGAGTGACCAGCCAGGCGATCTACGCCGCCGCAACCCCTCCCCCTGCGCACACCCGCAGTCGTTGGGCACCGAAGTAGCCTTCAGGGGTAACCAGCAAGATGACTTACGCCTTTTCCCCTCTCTTTCGCCTAGCCACCGCCGCTGGGCGCCGAAGTAGCAGTCTTCGGTATGGCCATCCATACGCACGCCGCCCCTACCGCCCTCCCCTCCTTGGCTCCCAGCCACCGCCGCCGCAACGTGTTGAAGTAGCTTTCCTCCGGAGCGACCAGTCAGGCGACGGTCACTGCCTGGGAGATTCGAATACGTAGCCCGTGACACGGTAGACGACAATGTGATCTTGAAAATAATCACGTCTTTTTTCATCGGTTGTCAATCAATGATTTCCACAATTATTTCTATAAATCCTCTTACCAGGAGTGGAATGAGGCACCAACTGATGTCACTGGTAGTGCCTGACCTGATAACCTGAGGTCTGGAGTCCACGGCGGGCAGGATTTTCGGACACCACCTTTCAGCCAGGTCGGATTCAGTCGCCGTCTGAGAATTCCCAGCGGACGGCTGCTCTGATCGGGTTTTCTGCGGGTTTCTCCGGATCCACACCAGCAAGAATGGAGCAGAATTTCCTTGAATCTGAACAGTGAAATTGCTCGCTGATTCAATCGTTAAAGAAAGGCAAAGTCACTGACATCTCAGTCGAAATGTGTAGTTTCGCTGACAATCAGTGAATATGTGAACCTTTCATATAATGACCGCCAGCTATTCACTGGGTTGCCGTGGTTCTGAGGCGGCGCTCAGGCCGCGCCACCGTACCGACCGGTCCAGCGTTCAGTTGCATTGTGTGTAAGCAAACCGCCAAGTGAACGAGAAATAGAGGCCTTGTGAGAAACTGACCTGTGTCTGAAGATTGTTTTAATTGTTGAAGTAAATTCCGCAGCTTTCTGGTGACTCTGTCTTTGATAACTGTGAGTCGTTTTATTTTATGGCAATACTTAGCCACACTAAGAAAATAGGTTATGAAATATGTGGTTAATAACACTTGCATTTGTTTTTATCATTAATTGAAACTTCTTATAACTTAAAAGTTTTAATGTAACTGTTTTGGTGACATGGTGTGAATACATCTGGATGCAATGATAATTTGCTTATGAAAGTTTTAAAAGTCCAAATGCTCTTGATTGTCTACAGCAGAGCCGGGCATGCCAAAAGCAAACTAACTCTTTCTCGGTTTTTCCACGAAGTTTAATGACACCAGTCCAGGAGTGGAGTTTTGGAAGAAGTGTAAGAGAAAGTATGGGAGCCAACTGGGGACTCTAACACTGTGAATATTTTGAAAGGTATTTTAATTTGCTAAAGACTGCTGTAATAATTGATTTATTTTGACTATGTTCTGTTTTCCTTTAGTCACTAAACATACTATATTTTATCATTTACATGCTATGGAAGTTTAGTCATAGAGGAGGGGGAGTAGATGTACATCAAAGCCATTTACTCACTCCTGAGGTTCCTATCCAGATCTCATAATTCTGCTAGTTAGCATGATTTCTATGTAATCTGAAAATAAAGTAACCATTGTTTCCTCACATAACTTCTTGACCTATCTATGTTTCTGTTTTAGGAGGGCTCTAATTTGCATCTGGAGAAATTGTAAAGGAGAAAACCTTTTATTTATTTATTTATTTATTTTACGTCAAAAAAAGAGTTAAAACTGCGTATGACGTGCTATGGGGAAAAGTGAATTGTATGCACATTTTCAAAATTCTGTGATCCCTACACTAAGTCATATACTACTTAAATTTTGAATTTTTGAATGGGAGAAAACAAAACTCCCATGTAATAAAATCTATTTTCATGATAAATAGCAATAAATTTTGAATTTGGGGGGAGAAAAGAACCAAAAACTCCCATAATAAAATCTATTCAAAGATAGAGATAAGAATAAATTTTGCCTTATTACTTCTCCTGCCATGACAATATGAAACGATAATTTGAATAATTGTATTTCCATTAATTTATAGAAGACAAAATAGGTAAATGGTTACATTAGTTCATAGAAGCAAACAAGGCCATCTAGCATTTGCTCATAATGGATCAGAAATGGGATTGAAAACTCGATCGAGATGGGGTCATTGACCCGGTTGTGTAGTACAATAGTTGTTACAGGTTGTTTATATCATTTATACAGTTCAAATGCTAACGACGCATTAAATATCATTGTTAAAATATTTTCTTTTTAATTATCAACATAGTCTCTAATTGTATAGAAACAGTTATGCAGAAGAAAATATTTTACTTTGAACTTAAAATTGTTTGTCGATTTTAATTTTTTAATACCTAGTAATGTGTTGTAAAATAATGTCACGTATTATATGTGAATTTTTGTAGTGACGTGGCGATACTGCGACCTGATAAATATGATTTCTACGTCCATTGTTATAGAAGAAATTTTGGGTATTTTCTGAAAATATATTCTAATCCCTTGAGCAAGCTATTTACAAACCATTGATCTGTAAATAAAAGACACTTAATGGTAGAATTCGGATTAATGAAGAGAGCTTTCATATGAATCACGGGTGGGATTTAATATTATTCGCACAATCTGTTTTTGTAATCTAAAAGTCTTGAGCCATAAGATGTATTTCCAGAATATTATGCCATCTCAGGCGGAATGAATATTCGCGAAGTATACACAACGAGCAGCACGAAGGCTAAACTAAATTTGTAAGAATTCTGGAACGTTGCAGTATAATGAACTTAATTGTGTCTAATTCATTTAAATGACGTTCCATTTAAGGTTTGACTGAATTGAGAGACCTAAAAATTTTGTTGCCTTAACATCAGTCAATGGTACACTGTTCATTTTCAATGGGGCACAAGAATTGTTTATTTGAAATAGAAAACTGCATTAAAACCGTTTTCTTTTCGTTTACTATTAATTTGTTATTTCGGAACCAATTTGAAACATCTGATATTGTACTATTTACGGCTTTATTGTGCAGCGATGTTCAATACTGGCAAAGAGTTCGCAAAGTTCTTCTGTTTCGAATCGTTTAGGCATACGTTTACGTAAAGTAGGAACAGAGAGGGCTTCAAAATCGATCCTTGAGGAACTCCCATACATGCAACGGGCAAAGAGTCGGAAAGGTGCGTGTACTGCATGTTCCATCATTCCAGTAAGGTCTCAACTCTCTGAGATCATGTTTAAGGTACGAACATAACCATCCAGAGTAACATCGTCTGAATCATATGAAGGCACTGAAAGCAAATTGTCAGTGATCAATGATGTCAAAAGCTTTTGAGAGGATCTGAAATAATCCAATAGTGTTTCGTTTGATGAGGCGACATCTTTGGCAGTGAAAATATAGCTGTTTCGATTTTGATTTCCTTTCAAATCCATGTTGGTAATCTGAAAGTATGTTTTCAAGTTTAGATACAGAAAGGTTTCATTCACGTAAAAAGTCTCTAATATTTGAAAAAACTGATAGAAGAGAAATGGGCCGATAATTTTGAATTTCATTTTGTTGCCTTTTTGAAAATCATTAATTTTTAGCTGTTTTGGAAAATATCTGGAAAACGTTCCAGAAGGGGTATATTTACAATATGTGAGTTAATCGTGTATAATGGCATGCACACAAGTCTTTAAATAAAGAACTGAATTCATCTGAAACTGGACGAATATTTATTTTTTAGTTTACTGAAAGAACCTCGAGAAAATGTCTAGCAATATTTGATATGGTGGAAAGGATAGAAAGTATTCTTGTTGTTCAGGGTGATGGCTGCCTTAAGATCTGCTCTTAATAATAAATATTCCTTCACCCATATATCAATTTACTTTTAAATTAATATTTAAACAATCTGGTATAATTAACATTAGCAATTTTTTCATTTTTAGTATATATAATGATTATATCTTGAGTATTTAATTTGAAATAAAACTCAGTTGCTCTGTAATAAACCTCCTAATGAACATTGCTTAATTGTTAGTTATCAAAATAATTAAAATTAAGACAATTATCAAAACCTTCTACTATTGAGCAGTTTTACTATATCATAGAAATTTGATCTTTTTGAGTTAAATCCAATATTTGAGGATGGTCTAATTAATCATCTAATTTCTTCATATTCACGACTTATAGTTTTTATACAAGATCTCCTTTAATTCCAATTTGTCTCTTGTGTAATAACATTTTTTGTTGTCATTATGAGGTTTATTATATCTTGGAGTGCCATTTTCCTTTTCTGCAAATTTTTAAACCTGCCACCATCCCACTGTCCATGTGTGGATTATGACAGATTTCCTCAGAAAGTATTTTGCTAGGACTTACGTCACTGTATGTCTCATCAGATTTCACAGCTTTTCTGCAATAGCTGTCCAGGCAATGTAGCCTTTTAAGTCGCTCCATTCACAACACATCCTATTTGTTATTCACTGTTCAGTTTAATCTTCTTCATGAGACCATTAAGGCATCTATGGCAGTAAAAATCTATTTTATTTTTTTTTCTTTTATTTGGAATTGTTTTAATTCTTCTGAATTTATTCCTGGATATTGATCTGTTAGTACCATCTGACATAATGGTTTTTGTTACTCTTCAGTTAGTTTTATGAAACTATTAGCTGCCTTGATTTTTTGATGTTAAAATACAAGTATATCTTGTAAACGGTCGAATTAATAGTAAAGTAGGTATTTTTTTGCTGACTGGGATCCTGTAACCCTGATGAAATTAGAAACCATCTTGAAAGGGTACGCTGTTTACCTAGGTGGACATTGTCCAGTAAATTTTGATTTTCTTCATGATTTATCTTTGTTTGATGTTACAAGTTCCACAACCTTCTATGCTAATGTTTATATTTTTGCTGTAAAGAATGGTGTTACTTTATTTATCATCCATGCCTTTCCCAGGTAACAATAAGTATTGTGTACATATTTTAAGTAATATTTTTACTAAATTTTGATAATGAGAGTTTTTCTTCTTTCAATTTTTATAATAAATTTCTGATTTTAGGTATTAGTTTTTTCTTAGTTGTTTTGTAGTTCTGCATCTTCTTTGATCCTTTTATGCCCTAATGCGTGTCACTGGTTTATAATTTTTAATATGTCACTGGAATTTTCATCAGGCTCTAGAACTGATGCCTGTTAAACAGTTCACTTTGTTTAATTTTCATGATTTATATTAACTTTATAATTGTATAGGACAGATAGTATGTCAACCACCCAGTTCATAATGTGTTCTTGTTTTTAGAAGCTCAGAATCTTTTTAAAGGTTTATACTGGAGGCACTAAAGTAAATTCTCTTCCTAGAGCTAACAAGTAATATATACAACCCCTTTAATGCCACACCAAGGCAAATTGTTTTGTTTTTTCCTTTGAGCTTCACTCACTTCAAAAAACATGTTGGCTACTTATTATCCCAATTCTTGTCAAGATATTTTTAGAATAGTCTGATTTCTTTTATATGTATGTTTTTCCAATTGTTCCATTCTGATTCTACTGTATTTAAACTGCTACTCTTATAATCAATCTGGCTTATAAAATTTTGTAATTTTCTTCCACAAAACAGTGTTCAAACTCGCTTATCCATTGGCATGCTTGAGTGTCTTCCATTAAATATATTGATAATAAAATCATTGGCAATTTTTCTCAAATTTTTACTAGATATTTGTTGCTTATCTTCTAAAACCTTTTAAAAGTTTCAATTGTTTAATCAAAGTACCTGTAGATTTTTCAACTTTTTCCTCAGAATCTTCTTCTATATAAAGAGCTGTAAAATTGCAAATCTCTCTCTTTATCCAAATATACTTTTGATAGATTTTCTGATAAAGAAACCAGACTTTTCAAAATTGATGTCTTTTTTTTTAGCATTTTTAATTCCTACCTTGCCATTTGTTAGAATTTAGTCTGTGAAGGTTTGTGTTTTGAGTTCATCTGGTGTTTATTGTACTTTTTATCCTCCAGTGAATTAATAGCTTAGAACTTGTGCTTCTTGACACAAGCTCATCATTCATCAATTGTATCCTGTTCCTTGTAATCAGTAGCCAGGTGCCCATTGCAAGGGCCAGGTATCAGTTATTTGTCTGCAGCATGGGCAGATTCTGAATTTTTAGAAACAATACACATAGTCTTTGTTTTCTTTATACACATATATGTGTATATATACATGTGTATACATATATATGTATATATATACATAGAAACAAAGGCTTGCAGTGCTGTTAGTATTTCCAATTTTTGTTATAATGCTGCTGATTTAATTGAGAAAATTATACTAGTAGAGGAAGTTTGATTGTTGTCTAAATCCTGCCAAATACTTGTAATAATACTAAATGTTTATTTTGTAAAAATTTTGACAGATTTAATGTCCTTTATTTATTTTTATTGTAAATTCATATAAAAATCCATTGAAATGTATTTATATATATTTAAATTATAAGAGTCCTTTCATTACTTTCTTCCAATCTTCTGAAGTGCACAGGCGTGCCACCTTTCTCGGTTCAACCAAACCGCCAACTTCTTCTTTCACTCCCAGGCTGTCACCGAAATTGCCGGGCTGGCCATGCTACAAAAATGGGGGCAGGTGTTAACTGCATGCTGAATTTTTCTGTAGTGAGTTTTGAAAAGTTCCTGAACATCATTTTCTCAGTTGCATGTTTTCATTGGTTTCAGCTAAAGACTTGTATTCTATCTACCTAAAAAGGCAGTATTCCCTTAAAATTACTTTAATTCCTAACATATCTTCTTTACCAGTATTCCTTTCATTGAAAAGCCACTGTTTGTAAGTAAATGATGGTAATAAACCTCCTACCCCAAGGATAATGTGACTTACGGAACTAAACCATTATGATCGGATGCAATTTTTTTCTATGTGGATAATGTTAAAGATACAAAATGAACAGATATATGATTGCCTAAGGCGAAATAGAATATAGATCTGTTATTACCTCAATTTTCAATTTTTTTTCTTGGAGTTAAGATATTGATTCAATATCTCGCTACATTACAGTAAACTGTTTTTACGTTCCCTAGCATTTTACGCTTTCCTCTGCCTTTTACGCCGTTTTTCACATCCCTGTTAAAGTGCCTATATTTACAATGCATTCTTTTCCGCAATTTACAACTCAATAAAGAGCTTCCGTCTTTACGCCGATTTTTTTTTTTTTTTTTTTTTTTTTTTTTGTCAAACTGATGTTGAACTCACTTTGAAGTCGTTTGTTAACTGCTTTTTCAGGCAGGCAGCTATTTCCGTTATACCGCATGCTTTTTAGACGGAAGTCAGTGATGGTCTTTCGTCTCGTGTCAGCTTGTAAGCCTGGTGTGTTTGAAGAAAGGTAGTTGTTGAAGATATGTGTTTTTTTTTTTTTGTGTAAGTGCACATAGTTCAGGTACACAGTTGTTGAAGATACGTGTTTTTAATGTAGTGGAGAAGAAGAAATATGGAGAAGAAAGACAGGAAATGTACTTTTGAAAGAGAAGATACAGATTTGCAGTCGTGTTGATGCGGTGTGGAACATGTCAGTTAGCGAAGGAGCTTCAATTTTGCTCTACGTGTTGAAACTATTATTAAAAAAGCCAGAACCACTCATTGAATTTAATGCTAAAAACAGTGTGGTGCTATGTCAACAAAGAAAACATGTAAGGTCATCATCTCATGATGAGTTGGACAAACCTGTGGCGGAGTGGTTATCGCAACGAGAGTATACCGGGTATTCCGCTTGATGGCAACTCAGGAGCGAAAGCCTCCAGTTTGCCGCTGCTTAGAATCTCCTGAATTCACAGATCACTGGATGGACTGATCGCTCAAGACCCGCCATAATACGTATAACTGGCGTGCGGGAAAGTCGAAGTGTTGTTGGGGAAACAATGACCGAGTGGAAACATGAACTGGTCTTCAATCATCCAGCACGACTATGAAAGAAAAACATTTTCAATGTTGATGAAAGTCAGGACTTTTTATAACATCTGCCAAGTAAGACATTGCTCAAAGCGTGAAAGTGCCATGGTAAAGCTCAACAAACAGAGGGTAACCGTTTGTTAATGGTAAATGCTGATGGTCAGAAAAATTAGCTTCACCATTGGTAATAGGAAATTTAAAAGCCAAGGTGTTTTAAAAAATATCAAAAATTTACTAACCAAATACGAGGCAAACAGAGAAAAGTGGATGACCAGCAGTATCTTTCTCCTCCACCATGCATGTCTGATGCCAAATGGGAGCACAAATAGGAAGATTTCATTACTGCTCGACAGATGCCCTGCACATCCTGTAGATCTGCTGCTCAGAAACGTGCCAAAATTGGTGTTGCTCCCAAATTGTACAAGGTTTGCAGAACTACTGGACCTGGGCATTATCCATTCTTTCAAATGGAAGTACAGGAAATGCTGGTTGGAAAAGCTTTGTCTGCGAAAGATAATGCCTGGACTCTCTAAGCCATGACCATTACAGTTCTTGATGCCACATTTTGTACGCGCCGGTTAAGCGTGACCCGAGACACTTGAACTGCTTCCCATAAGGCTGAGTGAAGTTTATGGAAGGAGGTATATGAACAGGAACATTGATGGAACCTTACACTGGTTTCCAATGGAAGAATCTTCATCTAGTTATCATACCAATGTAGATTCCTGGAAATTGCAACACTAATTTTACCTTCTGTGGAGGAGATAGTTCGAACCACATGGAACCAGAAGTTAGCGAAGAAGACGTGATCCAGAACCTGCCGTTCCAAATAACTGAAGTAGCTAATGAATGCTATTCTGTATTGAGGAAATACATTGAGAGTGGATCAGGTGGTGAAGATGCATTCCAAGCATTAGTATGAGGGAAAATAAAGAAATACAATTACAGAAAAAGAAACAAATGACAATTTTAAATTTTTAACATAGAATCTGTGTATTTAAAGTAATTTCAATGTATTAAAGTAAGATATGTGTTGGTTGAATAATTATGTAAATAACTCCTGAGTAAAACATGGGCACTGTTTAGACTATTGCTTTTTAACTTTCCCAATTTACACTTCTGCATTTTACACTTTTTTCCTTCAAACCCTGAAAAGTAAAAAGGGTTTTACTGTATGTATATTTCTATTGTATTTGTTTTGTAGTTAATATTTACAGGTTATGTTCATAAATATTCATTTTCCCATAAAATCTTCACAATTTCCAGCTTAATTAACTTGACTTTCTTACACTATATGTTACAATTTCTATTTATATTGCACAAACCCAAAAACTTTACCATTGAAATATCAAGGAAAAATACTTGAAATACAGATATGTTCATCATATTTGTGATTATATTATATTAGCTTATTAGTGATATAAATTAGTGTTTAGATTATTTATTTATTAAATTTTTGTTTTTGAAGCATTTGTTTAAAGCAATACAGTGATTTCAGTAGTAGGATTTGGGTTTGCATTACAGTACTGGAGAAGCGACAGATACTACTGATTCAAATATAGTTTCCTTATCACTGATTGGCAACAGCTATTAATCTCCACTGGTTCAATTAGTTGTCACAGATTTCACTGATTCAAATAGTGTTTCACTGATTCAAATAGTAAGGTTTCTACTGATTCAACAGTGAAGTTTCAATTAATTCAAAAAGTGGACCCGTTTTTCACCGCGATCGTCAGTTCAATTCACTGAGTCGCCGCGGCAGGAGTTATAACTCACACAATCAGTGAATAGCCGTCAATCAGTGGTTTTTCACTGATTCAGGCTGAGAGAGTAATTCCTAACAATGGGCCACGCAGATTTCGCGCGATATTTCCTTCCTCTTCCTTGTCCTATCCTCCCCCTCACACACACACACACTATACAAACATGCACCACACTATCACATATTCCGGGAGACCGGTCGGGAGTTTGGAGCTTGTCCCGGCTGGGGTGGTGCCCCGCTGGTGGGAGAGTCCTGGTTAGGGGGAAACGCCACTAGCCGACGGTAGGTCAGTGCCGGATCTTGCCGTCCAGCGGGAAGATCACTGCCATTCCCAGAAACAAATACACTAATTAATGGGACTAATGACTGAAGCAATTGACGCGCCCGGAAACACGAAAAGCCTTAACTAACTAACGAACCGCAACTGCATTATAATCATTTTCACGTTTAACTCAGTAATGCACCGCGTAAAGAATTTGAATGAGAAAATGAGGCAATATTGGATGGAATAGAAAAAGAAACATCGTACGCCCATGTCGGCTATTGCAATCGCGCGTCGCCTGGTTTGTGCTGATCGAGCGTGGTCCTGGCTCCCACCGTTGATGGTGAAGTTGATCATCGTGTCTGCGAAGTGCGAAATTGGTTCGCCACAGACTGCACTTTCTTCAGGATGCGCGCAAAGCATACAAAGTTGACCAGGACCATGCCACTTTCAGGGCCATAGTAGAAGAGTGTGGTGTTTGGCTTCAAAATTCCTATGAATTTCAGATGTTACATATTCAGATGTTACATATTCACTGGCACAAATATTAATTAAAAACCTATCAACTAAACCAGCGATATTCAGAATTCACGTTACGAAACAACTCCACTGCCTGGTTTAACATAATGTTTATTTGGGTGTTAAAATGGTTTCATTTTAACGTGTTTTCATAATAACAAATTAATATTAAACGAAAGAAAAATTATTTTTTAGACAGCTACGACAAAAAGCGACTCTAGGGCATGCTTAGCATGCTAAAAGTTCATTTAATTTCTACATCGATGGACGATGTTCAAGTGTTCTGACAAATCAGTGTGAATGCAACGAAGAAAACAGAATACTTCATCTGACCGGAAGGATCGAAATAACCAAAGGCAAAGGGACGAAAAGGACAAAAAGTCGGTAAGGTTGTCTAAAATATACTGTATGACACACGCGGTAAAAGAGTTTTTATTTTGCTCGTAGAATTACGCTACTCGGTCTATCAGCCTAGTGTCACAACCTTTCGTACTCAAAGTAAGGGTCATATTTACCACTCCTATTGTAAATAATCATTAATGGTATATATTATGGTAATGGCATATCCTATTGTAAATAACTAATAACTATTAACACAATGTAAGTAAACAATTTTATATTCCTCGGAAAATGAACGATGTGCAATTAACTAAAGTTAGGTAAAAAATTAAGTATCTCAATTAAAATCAAACCTTGAAAAGAAAATCTATTTAAATGAATTGAATACAAACTTAAATTAAATATGCTATGCATTCAAAATTCTTTTTAATTCAGTCAAACCTCCACATATTCTCGCATTTATAAAAGACTTGTAAATCGTCCAATTCCATCCACGTAATTCATGCAACAGCTTTTATGTGCTAAGATTCCGACCATCGACACGTCATTTAGGGAGAAGCGTTTTTGTGTCTACCCTTGCTTTTCAATGCTCGTTTTAGATACCTACGTTATAAGTTTCAGCAGCAGAACTATTTTTAAAAACAAATGCTTTAGTAAGAAATGTGGTTGGGAAAAGTAAGAACCTTCAAAATGTATCGTTACATCGCGTACAATCGATTTCCCACTTGGATTAATGTGTGAGTGCACAGAAAGGGGCAATAGAGTTCTAATTTACGCATGAATTGTCAATAAGATCCTCCGCCCGTTTCCTTTAGTTGTACACAATAAGATAAATTATGTGAGGGAAGCTTTTTGGCATTTTTTCTTTCCAAGTCATCCCCAAATATTTTTAACGACGGGTCTAAAGAATCAGGAGATGGTTCTTTAAAAGATAGTTATTAAAGGTTTAAACATTTTAGTCATTTAGAAATTTTAAATTAGCAGAGAAATAAAAATCACTGAATTGAATCCCACATAACAGCAGTTTTTTTAATTTATTAATTTTTGAAAAATTTACATAGCTCAGTAAAAATAACTATACATATGTATTTACAGGCTTATATGCTAACCTTAAACATAATCTTACATAATAACATATGGGGGAGAAATCCTTTCGGGTCCTCTAACCGGGATCTGAATCTGCAATTTTTTTTGTAATATGTGATATGAATATTTGTTTTTGATCTGTGTTTGGTACTATTGGGGCTTTTGCCAGGCTTTGACTTGGTGATAGGGCTTTGATTTGATGAAAGGCAGATAAAAGTTGGTATTGATATGATGATTATTCAATGGGGTTCAAATTAATTGTTGTAGTTGATTGTTGGTTTTATACCATGGGGCATGAGCAACTATTCTAAGAATTTATTTTGCAGGACTCTAGTTTATGACGTTAGTTTTTATAGAATTTATCCATGTCAGTTGGCGGAACATTAATGTCTTAAATTGTCTTGTAAATTGCTATGGCTGATTTATACAATAATGTTTCCTGTAAATTAGTAGTCGAAGAAATGGTTTATTTAGCTAATACTTTGGCATTTATGTTTTCCTCAAGTTAGCTTGATATCAAGAGAAAGCCTAAATATTTCATAGGTTTATTGGGGAGATACCTATTCCATTGATTTTATATATTAGAGGAGGAAGTGTAGAGTGGGGTCTTAAACTAAATATTTTTGCAGCTAGGTTTTGTTAGGATTTAAAGGAATTTAAGTTTAGCAGCCCAGCCGTTCATCATATTTAACAAAGGCAGTGTCTAACTCAGTGAAGGTTGTACCGGAGGCAACAGAAGCAAAGCCGTCGGCAAATCTGAGCGATAGTGATTTTATTAAGTGTGGGAACAACATAGAGGTTGAATAGGGTGGGTGATAATGGAGAGCCTTCGGAACCAGCAGAAGGTTTATTGCTCTTGAATGGATAAATGGTTATGAATACTGACTGAGAAAGTCCCATTGCAGAACATAAATACAGGAGACAGTGCATTTATACACTGTTGTAACTTTCGCCATCTCGCACACTTACAAGCCAGAATATTTGCTACGAACTCTACTGGTGGAGCGCTGTACCTATGATAAATGAGTACTCATACTGACCACTAGAAGGCACAGAAAACTGCCACCTGCTTCAGAAATTATTCGCTTCAACGCACCGACCAATCACAAATTTCTTCGACAAGCTCTCTCAAATTATGATGAAGAAATCCATTTTGCCTGTGACCTGCGAGGAGAAAGGTTGTACTGGAAGATTGCCCACTGCGGAGGAAAGCGACGGATAACGTCTTCTAAAAAGCTCATTAGAGGTAATGAATTTACAATTTACTGAATGGAAATATTTAATATAAATGAAACGAGATTTTTATTCTCATGTAAGTCAAGAATAATCATGAAGTTCCATGAGAAGTGTACCATGTAATTTGAAATGAAATTTTACAGTGCACCATAGCATGTACTTATGACTGGGTGAATTCACGACTAACAAGTAACGTTTTCTCCAGTCTTTTTTTTTACCTACTTTTCTTTCCTACGTGACGCTGATGCAAGAGGACTAATGTTCGTTCTGTGAAACGAAATATACGACGCGACCGGCTAATTCGCCGCCAGGCACAGATAGTTAAGGTGAGCAACGATTTAACAGACAATTAACCGCTTGAAATTTATGATGTTCATATTTCAGATAATCAGCGTTGGTGACAAAAACAACCAGTGGTATGGTGAGTTGTAACGTTCTGCTGTGAACACCGCCGTTTTCCCTAGCATAGCAATTCATAATATTATTAGTTTGATTGCAAACAAAATGAACAGAATTCTAGTAACTTTAGGTGGCGTACATAAGTAAAGTCACTATAGAACGATTTTCCTTAGGATGAGCCAAAGTGACAGTTCGCGAAAACAAGTGAACATCACATGTATTTCAGAGAAGTATCCTTCCGCGGCAACAGCTGTTCAGCCCCTTCGTAAAGTGTTTGGTTATGGCTTCTGAGAAGACCTTCGAGCATAGAATATATTCTATGCTCGAAGGAGAAGACATCACAATCCAGAAGTCTTAAGAGTTTCGCTGATGTATGTGCACGTACGCTAGTCCGGGAAATAATTAAATTTAATTACATATGTGGAAAATCTCTTAACATGCTCACAACCAGTAAAAGAAAAACTGGCTACGAATGTAAATAGAAAGCTCTCAATCACAGCTCACTTCAACAGCACAAAGGCCGGAATGCATCTCGTATTCAAGTCCTGGTTTTAAAATAAACACATATTTATCAGCACAGAAAGTAAATTTAAATGTAACATGTTGTACAAAGAACTTTACAGAAGAGCACATAATGCACTTCCTATCTAATTATGCCTCAGGAAAATTATATTTCATGCTCTTGACGACATGTCACTAGCGAAGCGTTGAAGCACTTACAAGTAGACAAATCAAAACGAACAAATGGAACAGGAATCCATTGGGCAGCCCATAAGCACGACGACCACAGAATCTTCATAGTTATGTTTAAGCAAAGAATTAGCTGTCACTTTGGCCTGTCCTTAGCAAATTTCTTTTTATACTATAGAAGTTGTGAATTCATTCAACGATCGTTTCCAACTGGAAAACAGATTAATGAATACTTAGTTATTAAATTCACGCTACCGAATTCTTAGGAATTAACAAATTCTTTCGTGGCCATAGAAAGTGTTAACTTGATGCTCCTTTTTTATTTCATCAAAGAATGCATTCTAGTCACTACTTCACTGTCGTAATGTTTGTGAAATTTCTTTGAAAAAGGTATTAGATTGATATTACAACTGATTTTTTTTTAATTTAATTGGATTTTAGAAATTCATGCAATTGTAAATAAGTTGAGGCAGTTAATTTGAATTTACACAAGAGTTCTTACGTACTATATGATTTATTTCAGAGGATTATTTCCCGATTCTTTTCTTTCTTTTGTATGTTGTGCATTTTTGTACATAAGGGTATATGTGGGTAACGTTCATTCTTTTCAGATAGTGTCTTTTCTTTGTTACTGTGCTTTAAGTATAATAATTTGTGTTTTTGTCTCAAGTGCTAGTGTGTGATGTAATCCAATTCAACGATTACTGCCATTCTTTTCAATTTTTTTTAATTCTAAGAAAGAATATACTCTCCTTGATAATTTTTCAAAAGCACCTGATCTATCTTTTCATTGGTAACGAATGACTACCCCATACCCTGCATTGCATTGGAACAGAATTTCAACTGTAATAAAACTAGTGACATCCATTGTTAATACGGATGTCACTCATCGAGCAATTCTAATTTTCTGCTCGAGTCATTTGTCCAAAAACCTCGCATCAAAGGTTGGAGTAAGGAAGGTGACAATGTAAGTTTCCCATGTAATGTTTGGAGATTCCATATGAGCGAACCTTTCTTACATATTGTTATGGCAGCCGACCTCGATCTGATTGGAGACCGTCGGCTAGTGGGGTATCCTCCTAACCAGGACTTTCCCACCAGCGGGGCACCGCCCCAGCTGGAAAACAATAAACTCCTGACCGGTCTCCCGGAATATGTGGTAGTGTAGTGGTACGTTAGTGTAAGTGGAGTGTATGAGAATAGACGGAAGTGGTGCTGGAAGATGGATCGCGCGCGTCAGTTCGTTTGGTAGGTACTCCGGCATTCGCCTGGTGCGATCGAGAGTTCACGGAAACCATCGGAAGTGCAGCCGGCCGCCAGACCTCCAGACAGCGACGAATTCGACCCTAGCTGAAAAGCTTAGTGTCGAAACCGCGCCGTCAGGACTCGAACCAAGGACCTCCCGGTCAGAGGCGCTGAGCTGCAGTGGCATCAGTTCATGCACTGAGCAACCGCTCCCGGTACGGCGGGATAAAAAATGAAGTGATGTATTCTGTGGACTATCGGCATGCCGGTAGATTTTCTCGGACTTTGCTCGGGCTAGTTACTCTCGAGAAAATTACGAGAAAATCTAGAAGAATCCTCAGAAATTTTCTCAGTTTTATTAATAAGTTTGTGTGTGTGTATGTATGTGTATATATATATATATATATATATATATATATATATAGTATATATATATATATATATATAGAGAGAGAGAGAGAGAGAGAGAGAGAGAGTAGAGAGAGAGAGAATCAGGAAGAATTGTTATTTTCTGTCTAAAAAACTTAGAAATCTTTCCAGATAAATTCATTACAAATAATTACAGACCTCAATGTTTTTCAATGACATATAGATTTCAAGATTCTGTGTATTTGAAAGCAGGTTAACAGGGCTTGGTCAGAAAATGTCTTACTAGTTGTTTGCCAACGTTTCTGAAACTTTTATTCTATCCTCAGGGCTTGCAACATCATGAACAATCACCCATCGCTCAATTCATCCATACCAGCCGATCAGCATCAGCCATGCTGTGTGCTGGTGTGGTGAGGGTGATGTTGCAGTCCCCATTGCATGAGGTGCCGAGATGGTGGATGGTGCAGGAATGGGCTGAGTACCTTTGATGTTGTGTCCTGAGGATGAAATAAAAGTTTCCGAAACGTTGGCAAACAACTAGTGAACATTTTTCTGACTAAGCCTCCTGTTAACCTGCTTTCCAATACAATGGCGGTCGTAAAGTACTCTTCATAAGATTCTGTGTGGATATATTCTGTTGACTATTAAATCGCTCACTCGACGAAGCATCGGTCTTCTAGGTGACACAGCACTGTAGAATTCGCTGGAAGCTATCGGTTACTTCTCCGTCCCAACAGCGTGAGTTCATTGCATGACTCACTCCCCCCTCCTACTGGTAAGATAAGCGCCTCCGAAGAGCTCAGGTTGTCGTTTTCCCGATCGGTTACTTGACCCGTTCGGAGGCAGTGGGTAGTAAACCTGGGGAGTACGTCAGATTAGTGATGCGACATGTAACAAAACATGGATGTTACGAAACAAAACATCAATGATGATAATAATAATAATAATAAGAATAATAATACAATAATAAGAATAAAGTAAAGAAGAAGAAGAAGAAGAAGAAGAAGAAGAAGAAGAAGAAGAAGAAGTTAAAGAAGAAGTGAAGAAGAAGAAGAAGAAGAAGCAAAGAAGGTAAATATTAGTTAAAGAAGAAGAAGAAGAATAAAGAATAGCTAAAGTTAAATAAAGGAAGAAGAAGCAGAAGAAGCAATAGCTAAATATAAGAAGAAGAAGAAGAAGAAGAAGAAGAAGAAGAAGAAGAAGAAGAAGAAGTAAGAAGAAGTGTAGTAGAAGAAGAAGAAGAAGTAGTAAGAAGAAGAAGAATAGAAGAAGAAGATGTAGAAGAAGAAGAAGCAAGAAGAAGAAGAAGATAAAGAAGAAGAAGAAGAAGAAGAAGAAGAAGAAGAAGAAGAAGAAGAAGAAGAAGAAGAAGAAGAAGAAGAAGAAGAAGAAGAAGAAGAAGAAGCCGGCCCCGTGGCGCATGCGGTTGCAACAGCCGTCGTCTGTCCCGCGGAGGCTGCAAGTTCGAATCCTGCGTAGACATGGTCGTATTTATGACTGTCCCTTGACCCCTCATCATCATCCTATGACACGGAAACGTCGACGGAAAAACTCTTATTACCACGCACTCATAACGAAAAAGTGACTAAATCTAGTTTATTTATATTGAAATACTCCTTTTAATATATTCTCTTTAATTTTTAATAAACAATATTCCCTTTCACTTAGTGTAGTTTTTTAATCTAATTTTGTATTGTTAGCTAGTTTTTCAATTTTATTTAGAATACTACTTAATCCATGCTCGTTATATTATTATATGATCTCAACGCGTCTTTATTATACTTTCAATTCGTACGCCTGAAAATTCACCACTCGTATTCCGCGGGTAGAATTAATTATATTGTGGAAATTTAGATTGGTGGCCAAATCTTACATTATTTTAAAATAAAAACACGTAAGTTTAACTTGTTGCGGTAGTGCAACAGTGCATACTGTTTTTTAATTAGAAATCTTTTCGTATTTGAACCTTGAAATTATAAAATAAATAAAATTTACAGCAAATCACATTATAAAATTACATAAACAAATACAAATTTATCACGTTCACGCAAATATTCAAAATTCTCTGCATTCACACTTGCTCAAATCCCTGCTGTTATTGAAATTGAAAGTCTTTCTAATAAGGCCATTTGCTAATTGACTCCTTAATTAATTTATTTGCTAATTTTCTTAGAATTTTATGACACTCTTGGCCTTGAACATTGATTATGAGAGTTCTTTATATTTCCTGAAATATACGTAATTTCCTTTTCAAGTTATATCTGCGAGCTTGGCCGTCGTCATGCATTCTCGAACACTTCGGTCTTCTGTTATAGCACAAACAATTCTCCTAACGCCTCGAAATTTTAATGTCCCATTTCACACATCTGAACTAAAGTTCAATTAATTGTTTGTGGGGCTTTTTGACCAATTTTTCAAATTTAAAATAAACAAATTCCCGGCTTACTATCATTACCATATCATTACCCAGCATATATTGAAAACTCACCAGCCGCTTACGTGTGCTCGCTACCAATTTTTTTCTATTTTTTTTTTTTTTCGATCCATGCGTCCTTCCTGACGATCACGACCATCCAACACCCTCATCACAATTTATGCATACAATGTGTTCGGGGCCATGTCCATTTACACAACGTTCTGACATCAAACATGAAATATTAACCCTTCTAGAGAGTAATTTCTTAAACAAGGAATAGAATCTCAACCTTAATTTGTTCTGTGATTTTACACATAACAGTGGAGTTACTTTTGATAAAATATCATTGGCAAGTAACGTGCGTCTTGAAAATTACAATTTAAAAATTGTAATTTTTTCCAATTTTTCCACTGTAGAGTCTCTGCTGAGAATTCAGATAAAATCTGAAAATTCAGCAAATGGTTTAGATCGTTATCATACCAAACTTAAGTAAAAGCTCATCTTTAGATTAACCCAGTGTTTTTTAAAAATTATAATTTTTGCAAAAAGGCTTGAAGTTCATAATATTGAGGATACGTTGAACAAGTAGTAATTATATTATTTTGAGTCTATTTTCAACTAAAATCTATTTTGATTTAAAGTAATTATTTATACTTCATTATTAATAAACTTAAAATTGCCTAATGTAATTTGAATACTACTTTACTTTCCAGACAAACTTACATCTTGACATCTACGTTTGTGATGAAGCTATGATCATTTTTATGTTAAAAGATGAACCGGATAAAATAAAATAGTTTATAAAAGATAAAAATTAGTATAAATTCAGCATTTTGCTTAGTATTTACGTCATGGAGAACTGATTGAAGAACTATATATTTCCCATTGAACCCCAAAACACGAACAGATAATGAAGTTATATTTATTATTTATATTTTATTCACGATTATTTTTATTATTACGACTTAAAAATGGCGCAGGCTCTTGTTTCGACGAACTCTTTGTATTGTCTAAAATTGCAAACAACTAAAACACACTGAAAACCACAATATTGGTAAGGCGAAGCTTGCTATAGAACTATCTTTAAAACTAGATCTTGCAACATGAAAATGAAAATCTCTGAATTTTTGAAAATTGCGAATGCAAACGCTCAATATTTTTTAAGCGCTGGCAAGGTTGATTTTTGCCGTGAGGCTGGTAGTGTAGTGTTGACGTGAATAGTGTGATAATTATAAGATGCTGCGCCAAGAAAAAATGTTTTCTGATTGGAAATTTTTGGCAGGTTCATATAGTATAATTAATATTGCGAAGCCGTTACAAATAATGCGAGAAAATATTTGCTGTCGAGCTTCAGTAGTATAAAACCTCAAGAGCGCACAAACGTGGATACATTAATTATTGTTGTTGCGGACTTTTTTCATAAAACACTTTGATATCTTAAGTTTTTCACGTACATATTCACTAACTGGGTTTTATTTTTTCTCCTACACTGTTCAATAAGAAAATCAAAATTTTATTTAGTATTTTCCGGAGCGCCTTGCTGAAATGAAGACCGAAAAACAACTTTGGAGAGGAACATTCTGGAGCAGTCACTTGTCTTCCATCTCTATCTACTTCCAATCCGGATTTGTATCAGCCGAAGATCCGTTTGTAAGAAATTGAGCTCGGAATAATAAGTTTTAGCCGGCGGCGCTAGCCGAATGCGTTTACTACGCTCCGTGAAGTCACGAAGGTTAAGCGCATTCGAGACTCGCGGGTTCGTGGTTGGGTGACCGGCCAGAACCCCGGGATCTACACAGCGTCGAGCCCTGGCCGAAGGGATAAAAGGTACCACTGACTGCGACGACGAGACTTGACTAATATTAAAAATAATAGCCACATTAATGGAGGATTACCCTGGCGCATAGTGCTCAACGCCCTTATGGGCTTGGACGCGCGAGGCCAAGGAGTGACATCCTTCTCATAATGCTTAACGTGACTATTTTACTATACATTCAATCTTTTAATCATTTGCCAGATAATACGTCCATCCTATAGATTCTAAAAACGGCTAGAATGACTCATGACCGTAAAATATGTTTCATCTTAATTTTTAGACAAAATATGCATATTGGCAAAGAAAATTTACTTATTCGTGTGGGTGGATCGGAATTTATCATTGCCTGACCTTTATCAAATGTTGCAGTTCATGACGCAAATGTTGCTGGACTGGATTAGTACTATCTTCCTGCTCAAAACTAACATGCTTATCTTCTACTAAATGAAGCGATGAACATCACCTAAAATGTTTCATAGACGGAAGTTCTAGAGACTGTAGATGATTTTTTACCATTAAATTAAATATTCAATATCCGAAAATTCAATGTCATTCCACGTAAAACCGGACAAACAAAAACCTAAAGTGTTCCAAATTCTCTGATAATTTTTTGCTATCTTTTATGAAAAATAAAAGACACGTAGTCTTTATTTAGCCGAGAAAAAATATTTTTGATTAAATATAGCTTTCAAGCTAGGTCGAATTCAGTCGCTGTCTGGAGCTGTTCTAGCGGCTGGCTGCTCTAATCGGTAGTTTTCCGTGGTTTCTCCGATCAACACCAGGCGAATGCCGGAGCAGTACCCTACCAATCGCCACGACTGGCGCGCGATCTGTCCTTCCTCTTCCTTGTTCTATCCTCCTTTACACACACACACACCACCACTGCCACCACACTACCAAGTATATTCTGGGAGACCGGGTTGGGAGCTTAGGTTTGTCCTGTCTAGGTGGTGCCTGCCAGGAGAGTCTCATGAGGAACACCAGCTAGCCGAGCACACTGCTGAACTGGGCCAAAAACCCTGAGCCATACTGGGAAAAATCACAAAGTAATGCCCTGAATTTCACCTATCAAATCTCGTTTGGAAGACATTGGAGCACACTTCTTTAGCTCCAGAACGTTATTTCAATCATTTTTGTCGTCCTTACGGTCTCGTAAAGTTACCGTTGCTCGAAACACGCGAATTCATTGCTTCTTGTCGACTACATTTTTTAAATTGGAAACAGGGTTTAAATTATTTTTCATATGGATCTTCGTAAGCTGAACAGACACTTTGACCATAAGTGCAGTATATTCCCGCGAAAAAGCGTCTAATTATTTTATTAGTAATACGGCCAATTCTAACCTTGTGGCGCAACAACGCAGTTATGTATATTGTGAATTGCATTTTTTGTCCTAGTATTCTCAAATGGCAATCAATTTTTTATTTATCAAGTAGACTGTCTTAATCAGAATAACACCAGTATTTAGCTACATATCTGAGCTTTATTTTAGGAAGCACTTACTGCAATGCTACATAGCAAGATTTAACACCAGATATCCCGGAAGTGTCTTGATGCCATGGGATTTATTTACTCAGTAATTTCTCCATTTCTTCTTTGATATTTATTTTTAGCAGAAAAGAACTGACACACATTTTAGAATGATTAAACACATTAACTGTGCCACTGAGCACTTGTTTTTTAGAGTACTTGAAGGATCTTTATTTCTTTGTCGCAGAAACCAAGACCATGAGTTCTCTGGGTGTAAAAGGAACTTAATGATGTTATCTCAAACTACAGTTGACCATCTGTTAAAATAGGTGCTATATTTTTCAATAAATAAGTGCTGACGAAATTAGGCCTGTGTTGGCATTGATTCCTGATGATGGGTGGCAATATAACATGATAACATATATATATAATTTATAATATTGCTGCCAATATAATTATACTATTATAAATGTATAGCTCCAAATCCCATTTTAGAAAGCTCAACAATTTTTCTCGAAAGGGTTCCTGATTTGAAGCTAATTTTTAAACTATTAGTTCAATGGACTTAATAACATTTGACATAAAATGCCATTGTAGATGTACTATTTTATCGTTGTGTTTTAAATAAAATGTAATATTTCTCTTGAAATGTTTTTATGTTAGTTAATATTTACTTTACGCATTTATAGTTACTATCGTAATTGTGAGAATATCTAATAATTTTGTAACAATTGTTCTGTTACGTTATATGGAATGTGTGTTGGCTGCATTTTCGATGGCCCTTTGACCTGAATGACGGTGTTTTTACATTTTCTCTGAGCATCTGACTCTGCAGTGACGCATCGAAGCATCTTGTTTTCCAGGCCATGCTCTCTATGATCAGTTTGATCTCCCATGAGTCTTCAGTCGTTAGTAAATCCAATTTCCTAAGTTATGAGTTCCTTTTCACTGCCTCTTTCCTTTATGCTATGAATGGAAAGATGTTATGCCACTTTAACGATAAGACGAAATAACAAATTGCCAGTAATAGTGTCTCTAATGCAATTAAGTTATAGTGTAAATGACAAATTGTAGAGGTTTTCAAAGAAGAGAATTATTTAGTAGAATTAATAATGAAAATGGAATGAAATGGAAATGAAATGGATTTAATATATGGAGTTTTTCTCCTTTTTAAAATTAAAATGATGAAAGAGTTTGTCTCTGAAATAGATTTGATACATGGAGTTTTGCTTTTTCTCCTTTCAAAATTCAAAATTTATAGAATATGATTTAGTGTGGGATTGCAGAATTTGAAAATGTGTACATTACTTTTTCTTTATAGCACAACAACGTAGTTTTTAACTGTTTTTGACGTAAAATAAATAAACTTAAATAAATAAATACGATCAGTTAATTTATTTATTTATTTACGTCAAAAAACAGTTAAAAATTGCGTATGACGTGCTATGGGGAAAAGTGAATTGTGTGCACATTTTCAAATTCTGTGATCCCCACACTAAGTCATATACTACTTAAATTTTGAATTTTTGAAAGGGAGAAAAAACAACAAAACCCTAAGTGTAATAAAATCTATTTCCTCACATAAATATACAATAATTTTTGAATTTCAAATATATCAGATGTTATGCTATCAGATTTAATATATCAGGGGATGTTACTTCAAAAGCCCTTTCTTCATGTCTACTAATTAAAATAGTGTAGAAAAAGAAGGGGTATAGATCTATATTGTGAAAAGCGTGCGCAGATGCCATTTACGACTGGCAACGTGATTAATTACTTTTTATACGTTAAGTAAATCAATGAACCAATGAAGTCAAAACTCTTTAAACTCGGCCTTTCTCCTCCAAAATTTTACCTTAAATCTGATATATCTTTTTAAAGCAGCGGTTTTGAATTCCTGCTGCACATTGTATTCAGCATCCTGAAAACAGAACTTTACATGCATAAACTGTTATTTATAAGTACATACAATCCCTTCACTTTCAAGCTCAATTTTGATTCTTGATATTTAATTTTTGATATTCACAGAAGTGATCGGTGAGAACCATTCTCCTATCAATATTTTACATATTGTCTATTTTATGAGTCTGTTAGCCACTTGTAATTCGTCATTTTGAATTTTAAATTTATTTCATGACATTCAACACCACAAAGGACCTCAAAACCCTATGATACCAATTTTTACGCAAATCCACTGGCATTTGCAAATATGACCACGTTTTAGGCCCGATTCAACCAATGTGCGACGGTAGGTCTGCGCCGGATCTCGCCATCCAGCGGGGGAAGATCACCGCCATCTCTCGAGAAGAAACATACACTACACTTACGGGAATAATGACCAAAGCCGTTGACCCGCCCGGAAACACGAAAAAAATAATCGATCAATCAACGAAGCGCAGAGCATTTCGTCGCTCGCCTTGGCGCGCCGGTGTTTTACCGCTCTGTCGATGCTCTCGTGTCTTTCTCCACTGGGCTTGTGCCTTGCGCAACTCCGCCCAAGCCCGTTCATCGATGTCAACAGATCGCTTTCCACCCAAGGCAACGGCAGAAAGTCGACCAAGCAATGCCAACACTGGGATGAGCTTACATCCAAGAGTGTCTTTACTGTCGAACGGGCCAGAAGGGCGCGTTCAGTTCAGTTCCACTGTACCAGTGAGACGGTGCAAGTATTATCCTCGTTTGTAACATATGTGTGAGTGCCCGTGCAGATTTTTTTGTGTAGGATAAACAGTGCCTGGCTTTGAGTTACGTGCGCTCTAGGCTGTCAAATGTTTTAGTACCCTCTTAATTTGCTTTTTTTAAACATTAAAGCTATTTATAATAATTTGAATAAAAAAGTTATTGTACGTTATTTGCAACGGAGGAAAATATTGTGTACGTATAAATAATTGATTATACGTATACCTTTAAATAATTCTCACAGCGATATTGATTTAATAAATATACAATATTTTTGTAATCATTTTATCTGTATTTATCAATGGATATGTATTTGTTTAATTAACATGTTCTTTCGTTACAAATATTGAAAGAAATATTTCTATAAAAACATTCAAAATGCCTTATGAAATTTTGAATCCGCTGAAATTTGTTCGTCCCCGAAAATTGCGCACTCCAGGCTGCAGCTACTCAGCCTGTTCGATAATCTGACACAGGATAAAAGTGTACGTGATAAAAATTAATTGAAGAGGGCAGATACAAAGAAGATTTGATTCTTGATTCAATCCTTTCAATCTATAAAATCATGGCAGAACAAAATGTAAAAATTTAAGACGTGTAACACAAAGTATCCTTCAAAAGTTGGGCATGCAATATATACAAATTACGCCGAACTTGAAAATTTGTAATATATACAGATGGAAAACTTTAAAATTATTTATAAATGAAAGTAAAACTTCAAAATGTTCGGCAAACATTTGCAGCAAACCTATGCTGTCGGCTAGGATAGAAACTAGAAGAAGACAGTAATTGAAAATTGAACATTGAAATGAGAGATGATGGTGATCTATCTCCGAGTGAAGCAGAAGCTTCGCCTGCCAATAGTGTAAAATATCACAAGTGAAGGAAAGTTTAACAAAGTTAAGTGAAACCCCTATCAGAAAAAAAGAAACTGAGTCAAAAAGTCTATCCTCGTCGAAAAGTGGATAAAATAAGACTAACTTTAGACAGAGAAATATTTGAATTAGAAGAAGATGGTGAAGAAAATGCCACTGAATAAATAAGATCATAGAAATCTGAGCACTTATGATAAGTGAATATAAAATTAAAATTAAAGATTTTCAGTGATTGTCTTTCTGTAATGCTCAAAACATTCTGATGATCTACAAAGCATTATGATAAATCTGTTAAAACAAATTAGCAAATAAAGGTGAATATTATGAACCTACATTTAGAAATAGTAAGAATAATTAATGATCTGGCACACACCAATGTGTTATGGATTTATTGTCTGATGTTAGCTGTCATGTGTGACGGTTCATTCAGGAATCCAAAATAAATACAGAACATAGCATTAGGACTAAAACCCCACACTCTGAATGTCATCTAGGCAAAATCAGAAAATGCAGAATGAAAGCTGTTTTCTCAAATTTATTGAGGCTCTAAAGAAATGCCCAAAGAGACTGTAGAATGTCAATAAATAAACAGAAAGACATTTACAATAGTTTATTAATGTTTGCAACTATATATATTTTGTAAATAAAGACGTGAGAATAAATTACTCTTCATATTAGAAGGAGATGAGTCGAATGTTTTCACATGCACAGAACAAATTCTCATTGATAATATATTCAAATAAGAAACAACATTAGAAAAAGGGTTAAATACTATAACATCTTGGGAATATATTTAGAATCTATATAATGCTAAAAGGTTATTAAAGGCAATAATTAAAACTAGAGTAAAATACAGAATACATAGTTTTCTGAGTTATTGAATTTAATGCAGATGGAAGTGAAACGTCACTGCTTGGATTAAAATAAGACAATTTAGAAATTTTCTATGTGTGTAAAATCGTGTAGAGCATTGAATAGTCATATGTTTAGATGGCATGAACGTAATTGTTAAAACGAGCATTTTGAGACTATTACACTATACAGTGTTTAATACTGTTATGTGATATATTTTTCGAGTTTATTGCATTTGCTCTAAGCAACTTATAATATCGTACTATTTATTAACTTTTAATTTACTTTCTCGTATTAATAATAGCTTATATACCAAAATACTTAATGTGAAATAATTGTCGTCTTGTACATAGAATTAGTTTCAATAATATATTTCATTTAATGCTTAATACAAATAGGTTACTTGAAATCCACTATTTTTCTAACAAATGTCTATGGTTTGCAAGAGTTTTATAAAACAACATGGCTGAAATGTGTTATTCGAAAGAAATTTGGTTTAACCGTTTATAGGCCATAACTTTTTCTACTAAATCTGTTTAATTTCTCTTTATTTGTTTATTTATCTGTGAAATATATGAGAAACTAATAATTTTAGATTTAAATAAATAAATGAGATAACAGAAAAAATGTGGCACAAGTAACGACCATAATCCATTGAAGGCTTACTCACTATAGGACCTATCATACAAGGATGTATTATGTACAGAACAACCTTAATAAAAACTATATATCCAGTGATAAAACAAACTGAAAATGTCTAATACAGCAGAAGAAACAGAAATAGAATAAGAAATACAAATACAAGAAAATCTTTGAAAATACATTGCAAATTAACAATGAAAATTAAGATATACATTTCATAACAAACTAAAATAATAAACTAATAGTTAAGAAATCAACATTATGAAGGAACGTGGCTGTTTGATTTCATTATTACTATTAATACAATCTTCATGATCATAACTTCAGATACCTTGAATCAAAGTCATCAATGATTCCTGCATATATTTATTATATTTATTTCATGTCAAAACAGTTAAAAATGTATGACGTGCTATGGAATGTGAATCAGTACATTTTCAAAATTCTTCTGTGATCCCTACAATGTCATATACTACTTAAATTTTGGGGAAAAAGCCCTATGTAATAAAACTATTTTCGGGAAGATAAAAGGCGAATAAATTTGGCTCTTATCCATGTTGTCCTTCGAATAAATTTCCGACGCGGACAATATGGAAATCAGATAATTTGAATAATTGTATTTCCACTGGAATTTAGAAGATGCACAAATGAAGTATATCGCATCCAGAAGAAACAAGGGGCCATCTCAGCATTTGCTCAATGGATCAGGGAACTCGACGAAAACTCGACCTGAAAAACCATCTCTGCAGCAATTGTTACTAAATTCCTATTGTAATAGGTCCTAAAAACTATGGAATCAAATTTTAGCTTATTCTATAAGAAAGAACAATTGCCATACTGATTATGATGTTAGAATAGACTATAACATAAATGAGCAATATAAGAAGATGGAACTCATTCAAATATTAGGTTACGTTATCTGGAAACTAAACCTATTTAATTGATAATCTTACATTATTAGACAAACAACTTGAATGTTTTAAACTTTCTTAAAATTCATTTTTTCAAAGAACAAAACAATATTTACGATTGTGTACGTATTTCTGACTACACCCTTGCAAATATAAATTAACCTCATTGACGTAAAAGTGGAGTATTTTAGGATCAAATATATTGTAATACTAAAAAAGCATCACAATAAACAAAAATTAATAAGTAATGAACTTCTGTTCTCAAAAATATCCGGAAACTTGAAACACGAAAAATCACATCTCGACCCTATGCTCAAACGAATACTTCACAACAGTGCCTGTGTGCATTGTGGTTGCGACAACGACCTGATCCAGCAGCTAAATTTCTAAGAATTAATGCACCAAGCACTCTGGGAACTGTTACATCTAAGCAGATTCTGCAAAAGGAAATGGAGTACACACCGTTGAAAATTACACTTGGCTAAGCACGGGTTTGAGAGGAACTTTACAATCCTATGAAGGATCATTTATTTATTTTACAATGTTTATTTATTTTACGTAAAAAACAGATAAAACTGCGTATGACGTGTTATGGGGAGAAGTGAATTAGTACATTTTCAAAATTCTGGTGATCCTTGCTGACTAAGTCATATACTACTTAAATTTTGAATTTAGAAGGGTAGAAAAACCCCATGTAGTAAAACTCCATTTTCAAGGATACAATAAATTTTGAATTTTGAATGGAGAAAAACAAAAATCACGGTATTAAAAATCTATTTCAAGATAATAAGCAATAAATTTGGCTCTGATATTTTACGCAACAACATGGAAAAACGATAATTGAATAATTGTATTTCAACGAATTAGAAGACGCACTGGAAAATGAAGTTACATTTATGTCCTTATAAGAAAACAAGGGGCCATCTCAGCATTTGCTCAATTGATCAGAAACTGACAAAAACCTGATCGAGATAAAATACAATCTGAAGCAGTATTGGGCCGAAGTTGTTACAGGTTGTTTATACTCATTTATACAGTCCAAATGGTAATAATAATATGTATCATTGTTAAATTAATAAAACATTTTCTGTGATGTCTGTATAGTTCTAATTGTATAAATGAATATATACAGAAACGATTTCACTTGGATTTTAAACTTTTCTATTGAATTTAATCGTTTAATGTCATCTGGCAAAGTGTTGTAATAGTAAATTATAATTAGTTTAGAATGTTGTTTTATTAGATGAGTACATGTTTTGAAACCTGAGCGACGTTAGGAGCGAAGCCAAATTTGTAATGAATGCAATAAAGCAACATTAGAAACGAGTTCCATACTTTTTTGTGAAACAACATTATAAATTTACAAGAGAATCAAAGTCAATTTTTGGAACCTTTCTTCATCGTCTCGGATTTTTGACATCCAATTCTGGAATCACCAGATGGCATTGCTGACATCCGCAAAGGAGAAAACGGTGGTCGGCTGTCTGTCTTCTTCTACCTCCAATGATTCTCTCGCCACTATTGGCTGAATGTGATGACGCCGCGCGCGTTTAATAACGGCGATGACGTCATGTAGCGTGCGATAAAATACTGATTGGCACGATCTGGGATCAAAGGGTCGTTTATAATGGTGGTATACAAAAAAATAATGTACATGTATTGTATGTGAATTTTTTGTAATGAGCTGTTGATACTGTCACCTGATGAATATGATTTACGTCGAGTGTTATAGTAATAGACTTTACTTTCAAAACATATTCCTGCTTTGAGCAAGCTTTATTTTTTACAAAACCCTGATTCGTAAATAAAAAGATACGTATAGGTAGAATTCCTAGATTAATGAAGAGACTTACTGAATCAGCGGTGGATTTGCTACGCCTGTACAATCTGTTTTTGTAATCTAAAAGTCTGGGAGCTATAAGATGTATTTCCCCAGAATATTATGCCATATCTCAGTGGAATGAATATTCAGAAGTATACAACGATAGTATGAATAGCTTGACTGAATCTTGCAAGAATTCTGAACGCGTAGCATAATGAACTTAATTGTGTTCAATCTATTTAATGGACGTTCCATTTAAGGTCTAATTGAATGTTGAATTGATGGAATTAAGGTTTTTAACTGAATTCAATAGTATTATAACCATTTCCTAAAAGACGGAGAAAGTACGAGCTATTTTAGTATCACTTAGTTAAAAATTGAGTAGTTGATGGGTACGCAAGAATACGAAAGGTTTCGTAATAAAAAACATAAATGTGTCTCACACAATTTATTCACATCGGAAGAATGCTTGGCCTCAGAGTTTTCCTGTCACACATATTCACTTAAATATTTACAAATAAAATCTTAGAATCATTGAATTTGAAGTTTTTAATTCTTCTTTAACAAAGTTTTATTTCTAATTTCCTTTCGGTGGCCCTTTCATCCTCTTTATGAGACCGTCATGATGAAAGTACTTTTGCGCCGGCTGGTGTTCGTATTTATTTTAATATATTAAATATCTTTTGTTTTTATAAAAGTATGAATCTCCATATAATGTTTTATGTCGAGAGGTACTATTTTATTGTATTTTTATCACGTTTTGTATTGTATTTTAACTTTGGTAACCTTTCGTTTAGTTCAGTGTTCACTAAAATTTTCGCCTTATATTTCTAGTAGCCTGAAGATGGATAAAAAAGATTATTCATCGCAACATAATAAAATTCATTAAAGAAGAATTAAACATTTATCTGTGCAGAGATTTTATTCTTGGGCTGCTTAGTAAATAGGCTGTTGAAAAACTCTCAGCCTAAACTATCATTTGCTGTGTTTTTCTAAACACCAGATCTGCAACAAAACACTAACAAGTCAACAAACGTAGAAAGGGAAAAAGTCACCATGTCTTATTATTAACAGATATCGTCTTCCATTTATCATTCTTGAAGTACATAACTATGAAAATATCGTAAAAAAAAAACAAAAACAATCCGTATCACGAATCAGCCATGTGTTATCATTCCCCGAAACAGGAATAGTTATTTATGTGACTAAAATAATAGTTATTTCTGGTCTCGCTTCTTTTCCTTCTCACGTGGTCACAAATGTACTCGTAAATCATTCACAAATACATATTTTCCACAAAAACATGATACTGGTACAATGAATACCATACAATAATTACACTGTTTCTTGACTCTCTGCATCAACAGACGATTACTTAAATATAATAATGAATTATTTATTTAATTTTATCATAACAATATTTATTTGATATCGTTTTCTACCATAATGTAGTGCTAGTCGATATAATTTTGTCTTGAGGTGGTTGTAGACGGAAACGTTTTTCTCTCTTATTTATGTACTTAATAATAAATGGTTTTAGATGTTTCCTTACAGATTAGATTTATTTGTTATTATGAATAAAAAAGTTTAAAAGTACCCAAAGTGCATAACTTACTCTTACGGAGTAGCTCGTGCCATAATACAACATTCACCGTAGTGATAAGTGACCATTGCTAGGCTATTTTTCTTTTACGCGACCGGCATGAACAAACAGCTTTGTCGGCGTTTAAAGTTTCGGCATCGACAGAATCTGGCACAGATCAACAATGGCGTCCATGAGCTACATTCTCGCATTCGCCGCCTTCGCTTCACCAGCGTGTCTTTGGCAGCTGTCGGCCCTCTATCGACTGCAAGTGAGTTCAGCGTCTTACGCATGTACCAGTTCCGAGAGATCACACGCTGTTCGGGCAGCGACTCTGATCAGGAAGAACCGAGTCTGCCAATAACAGACGGGCAGATTTCTCAAACAGTAGCTGGCAGCAGCTGATGTCTGGAGGAGAATTCTGTATCCTCGATCAGGCTTCTACAGTCCAGTTTCTGACCATTGAGCAAATGCTGATGGCCTTTGTTTTAGGTTTGATACAACAATCTCTCATTTTCTGTATACGTCTCTAGAATTCAGTGGAAATACAACATCCACTGGTGGAAGTATTATTCCAATATAACATGGATAAGAGCAAATTTGTATTGCATATTTATCCTTGAAATAGATTTATTACATGGGAGTTTTTTCTTCAGAATTTAAGTAGTGTATGACAGTGTAGACTACAGAATTTGAAAATGTGCAATAAAATTACTCTTCCTCTATGTAGCACGTCATACGCAGTTTTTAACTTTTTTTTTGACGTAAAATAAATAAATTTAGCAGTTGGCTGTTCTGACTTATAGTTTCCGTGATTTCGATCAAACCAGGCGAATGCCGAGAAGTTCTCCACAAACAGACCATGAAACTGTGTGCGATCTTCCTTCTCGTCCCTGTACTTTCCTATCCCTTTACTTACACACTCTTACACTCACATGCACTGCGCTACCACATATTCCGGGAGCTTAGAGCTTGTCCCGGCTGGGCGTTGGCCCGCTGATGGGAGACACTTGAGGTAAATTTCCCCCGTTAGCTGACATGTAGATCGGCGCCGGATCTCACCATTAATCTGGGGAAGAATGCCGCCACCTTCAGTGATAAAAACATGCGCTACACTTTCGAAACTAATGACCATAGCAGTTGATGTGCCTGGAATACGAAATAATAAGTCAATCCAGAAGCTTGCGTCACTTATAAGTTGTTTCTGTCATTTCCGTTTCAATGGCTGATCCAAAAGGTCGCATAGGGGCCGTTCCCCCCACCAAGGCCCGGTGAGATATTTTGGGAAAAATAGGTGGGGAAAATAAAAAAATAAACATAAGAAAAAGTCATAGAAACACCGAAGAATTTGAAAGAAACGCCAAAAATGAATATCTACAGTAGCCGCGCATTTTATTGCCTGTAAACACGTGACAATCCTATTATTACACTGCCACAAACTGTTTTTCTTTTTGTTTTTTCAGTGATGTATCTTTCGAAAAATTTACCTCGTCAGATTTTGGTGAATTTTTGTATCTACAAGGAACTAAAGGTTTCAGATGACTTTAAAATTAAATTGTACGTTTAACGCATAGTTTATAATTTAGTTTCAAATTTTATAACATTCTAGAACGTATAGCAAGCGCAGAAAGGGGAAATATTTTATGAATTTTTTTAGACATGAAACAGGCATGAATTACGCAAAGGCTCTAGCCGAATAAGATGATAAAAACTGCCCCCGCTTGAAATTGAGAATAAACGTTTTCCCAAGGATTGTGACCACGAATAACATTTTTTCGCGGACTTTTAAATTCCTGCCCTCTCACATCCTTCCTAATAACGAAAAACGTGTTTTTGTTTTTGTTTTTTTTTTTCATTAAATTGGCTGCATGAATTTCCAGATAAAATATAACTTCTTTGTGTGATATTTACTAAATTTTTGAAAAATAAATTTTAAAATCTTATTAGCTTCGAAATCAAAGTTTCCAATGGATTTGAAACATTGATTTAATAACGGTTTTTCTACTGCATGAAATTTTGTAAACTGTTAATTCTAAAATCAGCTATCTTCCAGAATTTTTTCAGATTTTTCTGATTGGTGCGCCATGTTTAAAAAAATTAACATTAAAATTAAAATTAACAAAAAACAAATTTTTGTCCCATTTTACGTATTTTCATGTATATACAACTGTATAAAGGTATGTAATTACATAACTCTATACGTATATTTTATATTAAATATATACCACATTATGTATATTCTAGTGACATTATTTGCAATATTAAAAGTCCGATATCATAAATAAAATTTGTCAATAAAATTTTGACCGTTAGATATAACCGCATCAGATGGTGCACAGTTTTACTTTCTTGTATATATACGTATACACGGAGTAATATACGTAGTATAGAGAAAGTTATGTAATGCTGCGGTAAATTGATTTCGAGATTTCAACTGAAAAACAAATTTTGGGGTCCCCTGATACCAAAAAAGTGTTTCTTTTCAAAACGTCCGTCCGTCTGTCTTTTCGGCGTCTTACTGTTTTTTCAGCGTCTTCCTCAAACTACAAAATTGAAGACAGATTTTTTTCAAATGAAATTTGTAGTCCATAAATAGTTCTTGCATAAAAGTAAGTAATTTTTATGAAAATGTTTGTAGTTTTCGTGCAATACTGTGTGAAACACCTACAATTTTAAACAATTACAAAAATAAGATTTTCTCAGAAACGGCTCCAACGTTTTTCTTTAAAGCTTTGATAGTGTTAGTGCCCAACAAACCCTATACAATGACATAAACGCCGTATTGCACTATCCTATTTTTGTTTTTTGTTCTTAAATTAGAAAAATGTCTTACATTAGAAAAATGTTTTTTGTTTTTTTTAATTGGTTATTTAAGGTCGCATCAACATCTTAGGTCATTAGCGACCACTATTGCTGTTAACGGTATGGTAACTATGTGGATGAAACGATAGGTGATGATATGTGAAAAGACGAACACAAATACAACCATGCCGAGGCGGACTTCGAACTCGCGACTCAGTCGGTCCGAGATCACGCTGATTAATTACTGTCTGAAGGATCTCGGACAATGGGCCTGAGTTGAAAAAATGTTTTCTTTGTTCCACGTCCACAATATTTACATTAGAAGTGAATTCTTCACGCTATTGCACATGTGTTTGGGCACGCCATAAAAGCTTCTCGAAATTCAATGTTTTCTAATATCTGAATGAGTCAAAATTCCGCATTTTAAGAAACGCTCAAACGCCGTTTTCTCAAAAATGGCTTCAAATGTTTTCTTCAAACTTTTCGCACGCATAGTGGTAATGGCACTGTTTAATATCACGTTAAGTCCATTTTAGAGTACTCTTTATTTTTTTTCAAAATTTCAATGTAATTTTTTTAAAATTTGTGTCACGCCTTTAATATGCACATTTCCATCGATTTGTGTACATTATTGCATTAGAGTTTGAAAGTGTTTCAAAGAACTTTAATTAAAATTTTTCAAACTCTCAATAGATTCCTATGAACAAGAGCTTCAAATTTCTCATTTACAGTAATTCTTAATCACCATTTTTTTTAAACGGCTTCAAATTTTTCAATGAAAATTTCTATTTAGGACGAGGTTTCACTCTTCTTTAATATTATTGAAATCATATTTCGGTTCTACTATTAAGAAATCGAAAAGTTGAGAAAATGTCCAAAAATGTTCTATGGGCGACGATAGATGGTAGCTGGCCAAAGAATGTAGCAAGTCCTTAAGGCCAGTCCACACCAAGGAAATTAGAAAAATTTGCTACGAGAGAGTCTGTGCCGTTCTGAAGTTCCTCTAGTTACTTTCTAGTTACTTTCTGGTATATCTCGGCCCGGGCCCGCCCGGCAGCCGAGTGGTCCGCCCGGAATGCTTCCCCGAGAATAAAATCCGGTAGAGGCGGCCGACCGGGGCGGCGCGGCGAGTGGCCTTGGGAGGGGTTGACAAGCTCCTTCCAGGAACCAATGGTTGTGGCTGGTCTTGCGCGCTTGTTATTGGGCAAATTTCCCACCATCTTCCTCAGTTCCAATGGCAGTCACACCCTTGAGATGGTCAGATTTTATAATGTTGATAAAATAAGAATGTTACTCAAATACTAAAAAACTAGTAATTGTATGTTTGAACGGTGGAATATATTTGTTGTTTTCAATCTGATAAATGTGAGATTATCTGCAACGCAAATGGACGTGGAATCTGCGATTTACCAAATTGTATTTCATTATTTTCTTCGTATCTTCAACTAGCATGAATTTGACAATACACTGATGTTTGAAAACATTTAATTTGACAAATTTTGATGATAACATTTAATTAAAAGTAATAAGAGTATAGAAGCTGAATGATTTTTAGTCAATATAGTTTCATGTTATATAGAAGTTAGTAGGTTATACTGAGCCAACAATGTGAAATATACTCTTAGTTAATTTTTTCTATTGTTTTAAAGTATATATTATTAGTTACTTACATAAATTGTTTCATTTAACAAATACACAATTCTTTTAAAATAAGCCAAAGAAGTTTAATATGTATTTTCAAATTATGAGACATTTATTTTCCTTCTCCTTGATAATGTTAGAAGCGTATATTTCATACAAGATAGGAATTATTCTTAAATTTAAAATTGTCCTTAAATATTTGTTCACCAATGATGAAATGTTAAATTAGTTTCGCTTATTTCCTAAATTTTCATAGGAAAACTCCAAAATAATTAAGAAGATTATTTTTGGCCCTGAAGAGACTCCTGCAATAATAATTTTCAAAAACTGCAAATGCTAAATCTGTCTTTATAATGTAATAAATTATAGCTTTCTTTTCAAATGAGATAAAGTTTTTAAATTTAAAGAGCTAATCTTCTACTCATCAATACAAATATTTAATGATTCATAATGAATATCAAGGGGGAGATACGTTTTTTTTAAATGTGATATGCATTTTCTTCCAATATTCAACTGAGGAAATTTATAATATGAGTACATAGGCATACAATAATTTATATGTACAAGCAGATGTCCTTGGCTGCAAATGTGATGTAATTAATAGTTTGGTATGAGCTTTTATAAGTCTCCAAAATATATAAAAACTCTTTAAAACCGTGGGCCTGAGTTGAGCAAATCAAATAGATTTTATACTGGTTTTGAAAGATTCTGACGGTTCTGGACTAATATTTTGACGGCATTTTAGCCTGAGTACATTGGCCCCATATGCTCCTGTCAGCCTTTCTTCCTCAGCAAACATCAATCTTCTCCACGAAAGTATTTAACCTTCATCGCTACTTCGAACAAGTGGTTCCCGTGTAGTTCCGATCCGTGCAGGGCCGTCCAGGCCAAGTGATCAGTGACCGAGCCAGGCGGCACCGTGCCCTCGCCGGGCTGTGCCAACCGAGCCGGAGCTCCAGTTTCGCTTTGTTGTCAACATGCATGGACTAATACATATTCCGAGACCGCATCGGAGCTGAGCTGAACCTGGCGGGGCGGTGCCCCGCTGGTGGGAGAGTCCTGGCTAGGGGAAACCCCACTAGCCGACGGTAGGCTCGTCGCCGGATCTCGCCATCCAGCGGGGGAAGATCACCGCCATGTCCCGTGAAACATGCCACTAATTAACGGACTAATAGAGGACCAGCGAAGTTGACGCGCCTGGAACATGAAAACCAAACCATATAGAACAAGGACGGAGGATGGGCGTGGTCTCTAAAGAAAAATATACGCAGCAGGTCATGCCAGAAACGAAAAACTGGAATAATGTTCGGTTTAACATGCGAGAGTTCTCGCACGGGTACGCCAGTGTTACAAATTTCTAGAATAAGTAGAGGTGTTGCAGAGATCACTTTTTGCCTAAATAGATTGGAATTATGCAGTACCTTCTTTTATTCAAGATATTAATATTTACTTCCTTCCTGTCACTTAAACAAAGCAGGATACTTTTTAGCTGGTCAGGTGCGAAGTAGTGGTGTTGCCCATCCCATAAGGAGTCTCGAAATTTAATAAATTATGAAACAAGAATCATAAAATATTCAAAGATCTTAGAAATCATATGCAACAATATAGTCATAGTTTTAAATTGCATTTACGAATCATCAGTTCCAAAATTTCTATTCGATTATCTATTACTGTCTTTGATATACTACAAATAAATGTAAACTTACTAGTCGAGTTTGATGTCTTATGAAATAATTGCTGCTACTTACTCTGCAACCACCACTCAATCTGCCATCCATACGGATCAAGGAGGAATCTGAGCCAATCTCTAAATGTATGTCTACTTTAGGATTGCACGTAATGGCAAAGAGAATCAGCTTTCTTCAAACTATGAATTATAATTTATTCTGAATGTCAAAAGTTATCAGTCTATCAATTATTACAAGTTATTGTTGGAGTCATGACCATTTTTCTCGTTATTGCAATAACAGCGTTATAGAACATTTTATCCTTTTTGCCTCTCTTGCAGAACGTCGCTAGATGTCTCCGCCAGGAGTAGATCAATCTTCCTTCATATTGAAGTCCACGATGGTCACGACCAAGTCGAGTCAAGTCAAGTCCAACCACTTCACAAACACTGCCTATACTCTTTATCTTGCGCCTCAGGTGGCACTATTTGAAATTGATTACCTTTTCAAGTCCGAATAATATCCTTCTAATATATTTTCTATCACTAATCTGGCAATTCACAATTCATGGTAAAATTTCTAAGTCAAGTTTTGTAACTTCACCATAAATATTCTAAGTTCATTTGTCAGTTCACTCATGAAAATATTATGGTCCGAGTTTGCAATGGTACAACAAGTAAATTTTACAAGTTCCCGTTGTACACCCTAATGCGTAAATATTCTAAGTTCCAGTTTAATAATGTTCACTCTCACGAAATATTACAAGTCCCGATTTGATAACTAACCTCAGGAAAACCGCACAAGCGACCGCTCACCACCACGACACGAGTCGGAATGCCCTAATTCCCAATATGATCCACCTTCAAATCTCGCTGTGTTTTTTCCTCTTGTTTTTCAAGTTGCTATGGTGTACCTCTGCGTGTCTACCACAAATCCACTTCTCAGGACGAACTCGCGTTGCTATGGTGACCTCTACGCATCTGCGCTAGAAACTCACGTCTTTGCAATATTTTGACCTTTAAATGAACTTGCGTCATATTAAACAGTGAAATTAGCACTATCCGTTGGAAAGTTTGAAGAAAAATTTAGGGCCTTTTATGAGAAAATGGCATTTGAGTGTTTCTGAAAACAGACGAATTTTGAGCTCATTTTAACAAAAACGCTGATGAGCTCTCGAGACACTTAATATGACATTGTTTAAAGATATCTACTCATCATTTAAATAAGTGTGAACCAATTGCTAGTAATGTAAATATTAACGACGTGAGACATAAGTAAAAAATACATATTTGTAGTTTTTGAAAAAACAAGAATAAGATGAACATACATGCCATTTTCTCTAGAGTGTGCATTTAGCACTAACCTTAAAGTAAAAAGAAAAAATTGAATCCGTTTTTGAGAAAATCTTGTTTAGTAATTTTTATAAAATGCAAATATTACACGCAATATTGCGAAACGACTAACATTTTCAAAATTGTCAGGATCTTAATTAAGAAATAGTTATGACAACAAATTTCATTTCATGGAAAAATCTCTATCTTTAATTTGTATAATATGAAGACGGCAAAATGCAAACTTTTGCAAGTTTCCACAATTCAGAGTTAACTGAATATCTGACATGCCATTCTTATAAGTGTATCTTAGACTATTCGTATAAGAAATTTAAAGAAAAATTGGTGCCGTTTTGAAAATTTTGAAAATGTCGAGGGGTTCATGTAAAATTACCTCCAAATTCCAACAGAGGTTCTTTAATTTTGAAAATCCTAGCTGGTTTAGGCGCTGGAAGTCTTCACACACGGGCAGGAGACTGGACGGACGGACGGACGGACGGACGTTTCGCTTTCAGTTGTTTTTCGACAGCATCAAGGACCCACAAGACAGGGATTCTGCTACACGTGTTACAGGATTTTTCTCTCTTAATTTAGCAACATAATTTATCCACCTTTTCATTATCAAGGCCCGGCAGTGAATTTTTTCTGCCGAAAATCCACTTTTTTTCTCTCGCAGCATCACATTACTTTCTCTGTTCTATGTAAATTACTCCGTATGTACTTACGTATAGAAAGTAACTAGAGAACTCAGAACGAGCCAGACTCTCTGAGCAAATTTTTCTAATTTCCTTGGTGGACTGGCCTTAGGACTTGCTCATTCTTTGGCCAGCACCATCTATCGTCGCCATAGAACATTTTTGGACATTTTTCAACTTTTCGATTTCTTAATAGTAGAACCGAAATATGATTTCAATAATATTAAGAAGAGTGAAACTCGTCCTAAATAGAAATTTTCATTGAAAAATTTGAAGCCGTTTAAAAAATGGTGATTAAGAATTACTGTAAATGAGAAATTTGAAGCTCTTGTTCATAGGAATCTATTGAGAGTTTGAAAATTTTAATTAAAGTTCTTGAAACACTTTCAAACTCTAATGCAATAATGTACACAAATCGATGGAAATGTGCATATTAAAGGCGTGACACAAATTTTAAAAAAATTACATTGAAATTTTTGAAAAAATAAAAGAGTACTCTAAAATGGACTTAACGTGATATTAAACAGTGCCATTACCACTATGCGTGCGAAAAGTTTGAAGAAAATTTGAAGCCATTTTTGAGAAAACGGCGTTTGGGCCGGGCCGGGCCGGGCCGGGCACGGGCGCCGGTCGCATTGGAGTGGCGTCTAACTGAATAACATGCGAAACATTTCGCCGGACTGGGCTGTGCCGCGCGGGCTGCTCCGATGCCGTGCCGGCTGCCCCATGTTTCCTTAGCAGTGTGTGTATGTGGGAAGGATGGACAAGGAAGAGGAAAGACAGACCGATTCGGTCCGTGGCCCGTTGTTAGGGTACTGCTCCGGCATTCGCCTGGTGTTGATCGAGAAACCACGGAAAACTACCGATCAGAGCAGCGGCTCGCTAGGAATTCTCCTCCCGAAGCGACTGAATTCGACCTAGCTAGAAGCTAGTGTCGAAAATCCTGGCGCCTCAGGACTCGAACCTAGGACCTCCCGGTCAGAGGCGCTGCAGTGGCATCAGTTGATGCACTGAACTACTCGCTCCCGATTTGTTTCTATATGTCCTGTATTGATAACAATACAATACACCTTGTCAACACAATCATTCTTATTTAACGTTATGTAACGACCAGGAGGTACAACCGTGTAATTAAATCACGTAGAATATCAAATAATTAGTTTAATTTCACGTAGTTGCAGATTCCACAGGTTCTGAACAGGTGGGGTGGAATCGAGAAGCGTCGAACGAGCAAACATGCAATAGAATGTTCAGAAAATCTCATTAGTTTCAATTTTTGTTTTACGGGCCTAAAACAATTCGTTTAGAAGTTATTTAATGATATCGATTAGAATATTCCACAGCGTGTTGCCGTTGCATTAGACATGCATTTTTAAACAATCAAATCCTATATTATTAAAGTAAAAGTGTAATTCGTCATGTTTCTGTGAAATTCTCTTTCTTTAGAGACCTCTTTCATAAATATTTGTTACCCGTGAGAGCTGCAAAAGGTATGTATACTACTGAAATAATATACGAGACGATTATTCCGATGCCCATATTGTCCGCCCTACAGTATTAATGCAAAATCATATTTTGAAGTCAGGGATATATAATTCAGGCAGAATGAATGAAGAGTAACTTTCTTCGACCAGTCATTGAGAATATTCGAATTCCATGTGATTCGATATCTGCGAAGTTTAACAGAGATTATCTCAGTACAAGAACATAACTGATCCAGATGTTCCACTTTTCTTGTAAGAATAAGTTGTTTTTACTTTCTGTCCATTTAGTTTATCATCTTTTTCTTTAACAAATTTTATTTTATTACTATTTACTATTAAAAATCGAAACAGTATATTTAAAATTAATATTTTCTATTTGAAACATAAAATTTGTTAAAATGAGATAAAATGCTGCTTCATTGAATTCAGTACTGTGAAATTTATACAGTTTGAGATTTTATCACTCGTAACAACTTGCATATCAAAAATACAAAACCTATCACGTAATAAAAAAAACTGAGTTATAGAGCACATTCATACTGCATAGTAAGATTATCAAATCAAATTAATTTTTTTTTAAATTTAATTTTGTTTTTGTCGCTTTTACTATGTCATCAGCGACATCATTACAGAATTACATTAGAAATTTCAATTATCATCAGTATTAATACATTGAAATTGACTAAATATTCACATTACACATGGTCTATGTTTTAATTTACATATGGAAAATATTGTCTTAACCTGTATGTGTCATGCATACATTGAATAAATTATCAGTTATCAGTAATGTTACATTATATTACATATTTACATCTCTCACATAATTTGTATTTAATTTAGATAACAATATACTGTCTGTATTTATGCCTTCAATTAGTCATCAAACAATCATTGATATACATATTTTACAATGCATATATAAATTTGTATTTTGATTTCCATTAGGGATATCTTGTATCGTATACTTTAGTTGGCAGTCAAACAGTTTACATATTTACATTAAACCTCTTTACATGTACATTTTGTATTTATATTATATATTACTTATTACCTCAGAGAATTTTTATGTAGTATATACATTCAATTTATCATCAGTCATTACTACATTGGATTTGCACTAAATTTGGCATTACACATAAGCTATATTTTGATTACATAATGGAAGTATTGTCTGTATGTGTCCATGCCTACATTTAATAATTTATCAGTTATTAGTAACGTTAATTTATATTGCATATTTACATCTCTCACAGAATTTGTATTTAATTTAAATAACAAGATACTGTCTGTAGGAATATGCTGTCTGTATATATGCCTTCAATTAGTCATCAAACATTCATTAATGTGTTTACATTTTATAATACACATATAATATGTATTTTGATTTCCATTAGGATATGATTATATCCTTAATACTTTAGTTAGCAGTCAAGCAGTTTACATATTTACATTAACCTATTTACGTATACATTTTGTATTTATATTATATTATTTATTCCATCTTATATGGAATTATATCTTATTTATTAACTTCAGGAAAACTATTGTCTGTCTATATCAGCTTTCATATTTAAACAGTCTCTAATACTTTTAGGCAGTTTAGATTGGTCTCTTTCAGTTTTTAATTTTGGCAGTATATAAGAAGGTGCTTGACTGTCAAGCTGCACCATACTTTTCTACATAAGTTTCTCTGTTTTTGTAATTAAATGGATATGTGTCAGATTTGTATGACCTATTCTTAACCTGGCTATTGTCACTTGTTCCTTTCTAGAAGTTGTACTATAACAGACTTCTCAAAGGTTGATTGTATTATTTCCTGTAGTTTATTAGAGTCAATGTTTACTCAGTGAGAATTCAAAATTCTTTGATTTTATCTTAATATCTTAACTTCTTGTGGTGAACTTTTGTGTTGTTTAAGGTTCATTAATTGCATTTTTGGCTTCTTTATCGGCTTCTTTGTTACCTTGAATTCCTGATGGCTTGGTATCCACACTAGTTCTATACTATATTGTTAGTCATTAGCCAAGTAATTAATTCTCTAATTTCCTTTATTAGTAGATTTGAGTTACTGGTGTTTGTTATGGCTAAAAGTGCTGATTTAGAGTCTGAGAAAGTTACATGTTTAGTTTCTATTCTATTGTTCTTATTTTGTAAGATTGAAGACAGCTATCGCTTACAGGTATATATAGAGAGGTGTCATGTAATCTGAATCTGTATGTTTTATTATTTGTTACTATTGACATCCTCTTCTCCCATTCATTGCTGATCCATCTGTGTAAGGATTTGTAATCATTGTACTTTGTATTCATTTCTAAAAATAACATTCTAAATATTCCTTTGGGGCATTACTCTTCTATACTCTGCTAGATCCATATTTACTTTAATTGTGATGTTACTCCAGGGTGGTAATGTAGGCTTCTTTTTAGATAGTAGTGAGGGATGGTCATATTCAGCTCTTTAGTATAGAGATGCTCTAATATATAAGGCTTTGTAATCCTGGATGTTGCTAGATATTCTGCTTCTGTATTTCTTCCAAGGATATTTATGAATATCCTGATTATTTGCTAACATCTTGTTTGCATATAGAATTATTTGTTCTTTCTTCTTAGCTTAAGAGGTATCATGTTAGTCTCAACTAATGTATACTGATGGTGGGACTTCTTAAATGCACCAATACAGTGTCATAGTGCAGTATTTTGTATAGTTTCTAGTTTATTAATTAGGTCTCTTCCAGCTGAGTCATATAAAATGCATCCATAATCTAATTTTGATCTATTATGGCTTGGTATGTTTGTATGAGGCATTTTCTATCAGAGCCCACTGTAATTCAGATGGGCTTTATGGTGTTGATTCTTCTAAAACAATCAGTTCTTAACTTGTCAATATGGATCTTCATTTCATCTTCCTGTCAAAAGACATTCCTAATATTTTAATAGCTGGAGCACTTCTAAGAATATTGTCATCAACTTTAGAGTCACCCTTTTTCTTCTTTCTTCCTAGAAATATTATATATTCAGTCTTTGTTTTAGAAAATTTAAAACCAGTGTGTCAAACCACTTTTTGGAGGTTGTCGAGGTGTTTGAATGAGTCTGGCTGTGTGTTGAATATTTTTTCCAGTGCAAATTGTGGTTAAATCATCTGCAAATAAAAATCCATTAACGGTTTGTGGATTGTTTGAACACTTCATTAATACTGATCAGAAACAGAATACGCTTAACACAGAACCTTGTGGCAGACCATTTTCTATTTGCACTGGTTTAGAGAGGTTTTATTGATTCTGACTCTAATACTTCTGTTGCTCAAAAGTTCTTAATAAATGCTAAAATATTTCTTTTAGATTAAGATTCTCTATTATTTAAGTACTCTATGTTTCCAGACCATTTCATAAGTCTTCTCTATATTAATGCGACTGCAATTACATGACTTTTGTTTAAGAAGCTCACATATCTCTGCTTCTACATTTATTATATTTATTATATTTATTTATTATTTATTTGTTGAATGTGATTCCCTAAAGCCAAATTGAAGAGGTGCTAGCATATTATGTGACTCCAGGTACCATCTAACTCTTCTACTGATAATTTTCTCCATGATTTTACACAAATTGCAGGTAAGTGATATTGGTCTGTAGTTGGAAGGTGAACTTGGCACTTTGTCAGGTTTTAGAATAGGAATTACAGTAGCTTCTCTCCATGTATCTGGAAATTCTGTCTTTTCCATATAAATGATATATTGCTAAAAGGTATTTTAGTGCTTTGTCTGTAAGTTGTTTTATCATTAAATTAGGTATACAGTCCAGACCAGGCTTGAATTGTTTAATTGGGAGAGTACTAAATCTAGTTCATGTCTTTTTAATTTCTATATTTATTTGGTTTGTATATCTTCTGTATCATAATTATTATTGTTTTCTTCCAATTCTTATAATTAAGAATTTTTATTATAGTTGTTGGAATTTGCAGCAAAAGTTTACGCTAGGAATCTGAATTGTGTGAGGGTTCCATATGGAATTTACCTTCAGCATCTTCCAATACAATTTTATCTGATTTATACTGACATTCTTTAAATTATTTATTTTCTTCCAAATTGTTGCAATAGGTGTTTGTGGTGTTAATGATGATACAAAATTTTGCCAGGATGTCTTCTACTCTCCTTAAATATTCTTTGCTAGTGCTCTCTTCTGTTTGTATTAAATTTTGTACATTAAATCTGGGTCATTATATGCATTTTTGTACCTTCTCTGTCCCTCTTTGCTTCTAGTGTTGCTTGGCACATCTTTGTTCCACCATGTAATAATTTCTTTTGGGATATCAGATGATTTGGGATTGCTTTTTGTTGCTTTAAGAATAAGATCAGAAAATGTTTTACAGACCATTTATGGATATATTTGTAGTACTATCTGATAAGTCTGGCATCTCAAAGAAGTGATTTATCTATTTCTTCTTAAATGATTCCCAATTTGTTTGTCAAATACCCACCTTCCTGTTAATGGAATGTTGTTTTGTGATGAAGGTGCCTCAGCAATTTTAATTTTTATTGGGTAGTGGTCACTGTCATATAAATATTTCAGACATTCAATCTAAATGATGGGTTATTTCGTTTGATGCTATAGAGAGGTCAATATTACTTGTATGGCCATTGCTTATTTGAAATAGTAGGTTGGTATGAATTCAGGAGAATGAGGTTTTCTTCTTTCTCCAACCACCTTCTATTATATTTCCTCTTAGGTCATTTTTGGGATCTCAGTACATGTGGTGGCTATTAAAGTCTCTAGCATGACAAATGGTTTTGGAAGTTGATTCGTCAGATTGATTAATTCTTCTCTCATTAAAATTGTAGCTATTTGGTAAATATACATTACAAATTGTCAATTTATAAGGGACTTTTATCCTGATAGCTACTGCTTCTGTGTAATCAATGAAATCTCTTCAGGTAAGGTATATAGTAGGCAAATATTGCTACTCCTCCACTAGCGATTCTTGAATGATTTCTGTAAGTTGCACATATCTCTGATCTAGAGCACAGTGATCATTGAAAAATTTTGTTTCCTGAATGCATAAACATATTGATTAAATTTGTTTATTATTAATGATGTTTTCTAGTCTTCTATAGAATCCTGTTTATGTTCCATTGTATTATTTCCATTACTTAGATTTTTTAATGGAGAGAAGAGCTGGTTGAAGGTTGACTCATTGTCTCTTTGTTGATTTTTCTTAATTGTTGTAATTTTTTTGAAAGGCGAGTACATTTGTTTTTCATTTGTGGGTCATTTTGCATGTAAATCTTTGCACATTCTGATTAATTCTTCAGTTTTATCTGTATACTCATCTACTATTTGTTTATATTTTGGTTACCTTTTGTTCTTGTCAAGAGGCTACTAAATTGGTCTAAATTGAGGATGAATTTTCTCTTCATTGGTTGAGTTTATTTCTTTTCCAATTTCTTCCACACTTGTTCTTCATCCTGTTGTCAGTGTTTCTTGTTCTTTTCCTTTCTTCCCTGTGTTGTTTCCTTCACTTCATCACCTGATAAATTACTAAGTTGTATCTCTTCTGCATTATGACTTTCATCATTGAGTCATTAGCATCATCAAATTCATCACCATCAGATCTTTGATCATTGTTTTTTGCTCTTTTATTCTTTTTTTTGGTTGTATCTTCTCATCTGTCTCCACTTTTGAGGTAATTTCTTGTAAGTCAGTAGTTGGGTTTTGTAGTTCTGTTTCTTCATCATCAGTTTCATTGGGTGAGATCACTGTAATTGTAGATACCTGTGAATTGGTTGATGAGTGGCTCTTTTGTTCCTTTAAACATTTCTTTTGTACTTTGTTGTCCTTTTTATCTGGTTGACAATACATTTTTGGTCTTGACTGTAGGTTTCTTCAGAGACAGTTTCATTTCATTGTTTTGGATTTTTCTTGTGTATTATCATTGATAATGCACCATTTTCTGTTTCAGATTTAGATGTTACATCAGTCACTTGAATTCTGTTGATTACTGAAATTTCTATCATTAGGTATTAATTCTTCATTTGCAATTGTTTTATTGTCAGTTACTTTCTGTGATGCTTTTGAATAGTTCACTTATTGAATGATCAATTTGTTCTATCCCATCTGGTGAAATATTTTTGTGGGCACTGATTAGCTAAATGACCTGCTTGACTACATATGAAACAAACACATTATCTGTTGAAAAATATATTCTATATGTTGTATCTTCAAAGAATATAGGTATTGATTTGGCAATTTATCAATATCATTTAGTTCTATAAACACCTGCCTTCGAAAGCTCATAATGTGGAATATCCAGGGTCACTGATTCCAGCTTTATAAATGATATTTTAGAACAAGTTCTTACATTTCATTTGGAAAGTTCATCTATAATATGTGAGGCACTACAGGGCATACATTGGAGATGATCACTCTTCATTGCTTACTGATTAAAGGTCTCAGTCCTAGTTCAAAATTGTTTTTTTTTTTTTATGTACTATGGTTATCTGTGAGTTTCTTACCTATGATTTTACTACTCAAAACTACAGAATTCTGTTGTTTGCTATTCTTAAACAAATCTTATATCATTTGGTGAAATAATTGATGCCAATTTTCCCCATAATCTTTGATTGTCAAACCATCTTGTTTTCAATGACTATGGCCTGATCTTTGTTGGAACATATCTATGGATGTTGCACTTAGCATAGGTTTTTAACTTTTACCTTCTGGTTGTTGAACGGACATTGTGTTGGAGTCTTCCTCCTGAGGGAGGATAGATTCGGCTGGCAACGAACTCCTCTTGGGTAATATAAATATTCACAACGTAGTAGTACGTCACCAGTCATTACAAAAAAAATATCTCAATTCTCTTTACAATGAAAATTTACTCGTGAAACTAGCACTGGTTTTGTCACTAAACAGAAACTGGCACGGCGACCTCACAGATGGAGAACGCAGCGCTCATTTACGCCTTGAGCTTATCAGCGAGCAGTCGAACAACCTTTCACCACGGAGGCTCTGAGCGAAGTGTGTCAAATGAAATTTGTTTTGCTAATCTTAGACATACTCTTTGAAATATTAATAATAACTACTAATTTTTCTGATTTTTTCTTTGTATGTGTTACAGTGCTCTTATTTCCAGGAACTTGTAGCAACTCAATTTCTGGCTTATTACTGAAGATATTCCCATCGGACTCAGTCTTCTCAAAAGTTGTGATGGACTCTATCAGCTTCGTCAACTCCACCTTTATTTGTAAAACAGGTTGTGAATGTAATTTAAACGCAATTTAGTGTTTTTTTATTTACTACAGTCGACAATTGACGCAACGCGTCTCAGCCCTTGGTCATTGAGCGTTTGCACTTTCAGAGTAATCCTCAATTAATAATAGCGCTGGAGTAAACCTCCATTAATATGTATGTCATATCCGTTACGTCTCGTCCAGTCAGTTGTCAAGAGGACTGCCAGGTATAGAGCGATTTATTAGGATGAGCCAAAGTGACTGCTAGTGCTGGCAACGTCACTGAAGGTTCTGAGGTCGTCGTCCTTGAGCCATTAGACTCCTTCAAGCATTCGTTCGTTTGCAGTTGATTAACTGTAAATGGCGTCACGCATCTTTGTGATCTTTGGTCATTTTGTCATTTGTTTCTATTACATTGTGGCAGTTTTCTTTTACTGATTGTAGAGCATGTTAAGAGATTTTCCACATACATAATTAAATTTAAATATTTGTCGGACTCGCGTCGTGCATATACCTCAGGAAACATTACTCGTGTCCCAAACAATTGATTTGAAGGGCTTGATGCGTCAGGCCTTTCCAGTTACGCATGGTGTTTATGTTGCATGTGCGCCTTATTCGCCCTATATCATTTTTCGTCACGCCCTGACTACTGGTTTTGAATCGATGGTTTCTCAAACATTACAATCGTGGCCCTTAACTCATGAAATATGGATATAATTTTACAAAAATATTTTTAAATATATTGATTTATAAATTATATTTACAGAGTGTATATATTTTAATTAATCAATACACTGTTTACAACTTATTTAGAATTGATGTAGTTAATCGATGATCTGGGCTGTCGGGTGACGCCACGTCGAAGGCTGAAGCCGACGTTTCGACCGACATATCGCGGTTCTCGGCGATATGTCGGTCAAACGTCGGCACGCCTTCGACCGGCCACCCGACACAGATCATGACTCTCCACGGAAGCCTACGATATCGTATTAATTGATTTTGTACAATGTGCATTCATGATATTCATCTTTCATTTCAGTGGATGCGCAAACTGCAGAAATCAAGATATATTTGTTTTATAGGTGAGTATAGCTACTACCATAATCAGTGCTCGTAATCATGTATTCACTTTTTTAATACAGAAAAGATTTTAACTATACAGATCCACGAAATTATATTTTCGTTAGGAACTATATTGAACGTTTTGTAAATCTAATTTCATTGGGTTGAATTTAAATCTGCAAACCATTAGGTGTCATCCAGAGTTAATTGGCAATCTGAAATGAAATTTCCAATTGTATAGAAATTTATCTTACTTAGCCATGATTTTAAAATCATGAAACAGTTTAACTTAGTTTGTAATGGATATGTATGATTCGTACATTCTTGCCAAGTAAAGTCTACAGTGTTGTAAATAACTATTACGATTCATTGAAATCATACAATAAGATTCAATTTAGATTCAGAGAATTCGGTTCTAGAATTCAAAAAAATGCGATATTTTTTCGACTTTTTTTCTTTCTTTTCTCAGGCCCAAAAACACCGACTACCAAGTAGCAACTTTGGAGAACATGAACAACATGTTCACAGGAGGTCATTGGAATAAATCCAACACGACATGCTTCATTCCCGGGGGGAACAAAAACTGCCTTAACCGACTACAGTTTGAAAGTAGTGAATGGTAGAAATCTAATTTCTCAAGGCTGCATTGCGTGTATATAAAGGCTGGGATAAAAAGGCTGACATCATAACTGAGTGGCGAGAATTTTACCAATTTTATGAAATATTTCTTATACACATCGAATTACAAGGTAAACCGGCGGTAAACGCGGTGTATCGGGGAATTCGCCACTGTGACATCATAAGATTTACTTCATAAACAGCAATTTATTACCTTCTCAAGAGGACCTCCTAGCATAATGCCTAGCGTGTCCAAGGATGCGACATGGATGTCGATGTTTTAAAACATTGATATGTTTATGTAAACATCTATGTATTTAGCATGGATTAGTTATACTTGTTTTTGTGGCATCTGAGGGTATTATTCAAGATGGAATAAGGCACTTTACGTCTTTCTTAATCCTGCCGCAAGATATCGCATAATCGCGACTGTACAAAGCCGCGCTGCAGATCAAGTGACTCTAGCGAAAGGACCAATAAAGAAAAACATCGTGCCTTATTCCATTTTGAAGATAATATCCTCAGATGCCATGTTAAAAAGCTCAAGTAAAATTTGTTGGTTTGAACTCGAAATTTTTATTTGGTTGATTTTTATTTTAGAATGAAAAGTATAATAAAAAAGTACATTGGTTTTCAGAAATCTGTAATTTGTGACCTTCTTCAGACCAAAAGTCACGAAGACTGAAAAATAAGTTGGTAGTTTCTTTTTGTTGATAAATGTAGTGGGTTAATTTTGTATCATCCAACAATATATCAATGATTTGTTAATTGCTCTAAAATTTTACTTTTCGCTACCGCACCACAGTGAAAGTTATATAATGCTGCGCGAAAAAGCGACGAGGTTTTCAAAAAACTCTTATTACAGGGCCCAGGCAACTAAAAAGTGGATAAATCCAGATGCTAAATTTAAAAAATCCTCTGACCCGTCATATAGGAGAAAATCGATGGCGAAACGTTTGTGTACAACGCTAGCGGCTAAACCGTTCAGCCGATTTTCCCCAACATCGATATATCTCAATCGATGTTGCTGCCCTTTGAATTTGTAACCGATATTTTAAATTTGAGAGTACTTTATGAAGACCCTGGGACTTTTCAAAAAGTTCAAAATATATTTCCAACGTTTTTGATTAAACTCTGTTATTGGATGGTGTGATGGCCATTTAACATTGCCATTTAACAGTTGTAATTATTTGTTCACAGTGACACTTGTCAAGCACGATAAGGTGAAACTAGTACGCCGCCGTGATGTGGGATGACTGGAAAAAGTTCTCCTCTCACTTTGGTCAGGACCTCAACAGTTGCAGTTTTTTAGCGCGCCCTAACGCCTAAACTGTTTCTCGGAAAACTAAAGTTAATAATTGCGCTTTGTAGAAAAGTTTATCGGCTTTAACTTTGTAAATGACAATTGTTTCACTAAAACGCATAGTTCTGATGAGACAAATGAAATCTACAAATGAGCTTTTTTCAATTTATTCTATGAAGCGACGTTTTTGAGGTGGCAAACATCAATTTGGGAATTCACAACTCTTAAAACATATAGAACCGTTGATAAAAACTTCCATTTTTCTCGAATCAGATACCATTTAACTGTACTATTGTTTGTCTTGTTTGTGGAAATTCATATTACGTTTCTGTGCTATTTTGTTACTTCATGTGCTGCAATTTGCAAGTCATGTGATTCATGATTAAGACTATATCACCTGCATACAGGTTTGTTTGTATCTTCTGTTTTTCTGATATTTATTCCCTTTTCTTATATTTTCTTTCCCCTCCCTTGATTATATGGTTGGAATAAATGTTGAACAGGCATGGGGGCAGGTCACATCTGTCTTAACCGTAGTTTGTTGTGAAAGATGTTGACACATTCCCATTGTACTTTTTTATCTCCATAGAGAGTCAGTGTAAAGACTTTGTATTCATTTCCAATTTCTATAGATATGTTTCTTCTTCTAGTATTTTCCACATTAATTCACTGTCTACTCTATCATATGTTTTCTCAAAATTTATTAATAATCATTTCATTGCATATGTCAAGGATTGTTTGTAATGTAAATATCGCATCATTTGTACTCATTCCTCTTCGAATCCATTTTGTTCTTCTCTCAGTAATTTTTCCCTGTACTCGTTAAGTAGGTTTCATAGTGTGTTGGCAAAAAGGTTTTATGCTATACGTAAGAGAGTTATTGCTTTGCAATTGTTACAATATTTTTGCTCCTATCTTGTGCAAATTGTTGACACCGTCAGCCGTTCTTTTAACATTCTTCCCAGACTTTATTAAAAGTCTATCATGTCCTTGAGTTCTTCTCCACCATATTTTATTAGTAATTCCATGGAAATTTCATCCGCTCCTGAACTTTTTCTATTTTCAGCTTTTATTAGTACCCTTTCCAGCTCTTTGAGTATTGTGAAGGCATTTCTTGAATTCATTTACTGCGTTGCTCATCCTTGTCTGTCGTGCCTGATCTAATCCATAACTTCTCATAGTGGTCTATCCATTTTCGTTTCGCTTCAGAAATGAGATCTGTGCAGACATTGTCTCTAAATAATAATAATAATAATAATATAATAATAATAATAATAATAATAATAGTAATAATAATAATAATAATAATAATAATAATAATAATAGATTCATTTTTGTGTTTCCGGGCGCGTCAACTGCCTTGGTCATTAGTCCCGTTAGTGTAGTGCATGTTTTTCTCGGGATATGGCGGTGATCTTTTCCGCTGGATGGCAGATCCGTGGGGGGGTTTTCCCTAACCGGACTCTCCCACCAGCGGGACACCGCTCAGCCGGCAACCTCTAAGCTCCTGACCGGTCTCCCGGAACATGTGGTAGTGTAGCATGTTTGTGGTAAGTGTGTAGGAGAGGACAGAACTAGGAAGAGGGAAAGGACAGATCGCACGGTCCGTGGCCGTTTGGTATGGTACTGCTCGGCATTCGCCTGGTGTTGATTGGAGAAACCACGGGAAAACTACCGATCAGAGAGCCGGCCTAGAATTCTCCTCCAGACAGCGACTGAATTCGACCAAGCTGAAGAGCTAGTGTCGAAAATCCTGCCGCTCAGGACTCGAATCTAGGACCTCCCGGTCAGAGCGCTGCAGTGACATCAGTTGATGCACTAAGCTACCGCTCCCAGTTATTATAATAATAATAATAATAATAATAATAATAATAATAATAATAATAAATCTGGAATATAATAATAAAATTGAAATCTCCTGGACCAGATAGGATCCAAAATATCTGGTTGAAATACTTTACTCATGCTCATGAAAGCATTGCACGCTGTTTCACTGAAGTGTCAATAACCCTGATAAAATGCCCGACTATCTGAGTGAAGGAGACACTTTCTAATCTTCAAAGGAAATGAACAAACTCCAATGAATTATAGACCAATACATGCTTATCAACCGTATACAACCTCTTCACTTCTGTTATTAGAAAAAAATACACCTCCACTGTGCAAATAATAATATATTTGAAGAAGAACAGAAAGGTTGTATTAAGGAGCTATAGGTGTAAACATCAACTCATCATTGATTCTGTGGTCTTAAAGCAAGCTCAAACAAAGAAAAGAAATCTCCACATCTGTTACATTGATTACAGCCAAGCTTTTGACTCCGTTCCTCACAAATGGCTAAACAAAGTACGGGAAATATATAAAATCTGTCCAAATGTAGAAATATCTTCAACATCTAATGAATAAATGGCGCAAATGTACGATTCCAAGGTAATATCTTGGGAAAAGCTGATGCCCGAAAGGTATATTTCAGGGCGATTCCCTATCAGCACTATGGTTTTGCTAGCTCTAAACCCACTATCAACTCTTTTGAATAACACTAAATGTGGCTATAGATTGAACATGAAAAACACAAAGACTAACCATTTACTGTGCATGGATGACCTTAAGCTCTACGCAAAGCATGATAACTAGAATCGCTTATAAGTGTAGCAAAATGTTCAGCGATGACATCGGAATGAAGTTCGGTCTTGATAAATGTGTATAATAAATATTCATAAAGGAAATATACAAAACACAAACCAAATTTTCTGTGAATTTAAACAGATATCACCTGAAGAAACATCGCTATTTGGAAACCCTCAGAACCATCGACTGGACCATATGCGTATCAAGGAGGAACTTCGAATAAAATATCAAAAGCGCTAACAAAGTTGTTAAACACTTATTTATCAGGGGTAATCTGTTTTCCCAGCTATCAACACCTGGGCTGTGCCAGTCTAACCTACTCGTTTGGTATCGTTAAGTGGACTGAATCTGACCTGGAGAGCTGGACAGATCAACAGAAGACTGTTCATAAATTCCGTTGTCTTCATCCAAACTCCTCAGTAAAAAGATTATATCTATCTCGAACGATGGGAGGCAGAGGGTTGGTTAATATAAAAACACTTTGCCTGAGACAAGAGGAAAAAATGCGACAGGTCCTTTTAAACTCCACCGACACATGAATGAAATTAACAGTTAATGAGGACGCGGCTTCACTCGTTGAACCTCCAAGAACGAAACTATGATTTAAACATCTCTACCCCAGTCGAACTTTAATGAATGAAACAACAAAAATACATGGAAGATACCCAAAACTCTTGTTTCAGAGATGATGTAGACAGACGTTCCCGGTGGAGTGGCTTTTGGAGAAACAAATATATCCTGAGACCAGAGTTTTATAATATCAATTCAAACAGAGTTATCAAGACCAGAAACTATCAAAAATATTGTTTAAAGAAGATGTGGTAGATAAATGTAGGAAGTGTGGAGCTGTAGGAGAAACTATAGAACACATCACAGCTGCATGCTCTTCCCCCTCAGAACAGTGCTTACTTAGGAAGGCATAATAAAGTTGCGAAAATCGTGCACTGGGCAATTGCAATAGAGCATAAATTATTGGATGAATCAACACCGCCATTCTATAAGTACACCTCCCCCAGTGCTGGAAACAAGTTCCACCCTTTTGTACTGGGACAGACCGGTTTTAACTGATCTACTGTCGATTACAATAGGCCAGATATTCTCCTTATAGATAAAAGAAGAAAAAGGGTAATAATAGACATCGCAGTACCATTATCCCAATATCAAGCAGAAAAAAATGAAAAAATTTCGAAATATGAAACTTATCTTATGAACTAAAACATATTTGGAAATTAAATTCTACCAAAACATACCACTCGTGATATCGGCGGAAGGCCTGGTCAGTAAAAACTTCCTTAAAACTTAACAGAACTTAAACTACCTAAAACGTTCTGAACATGGGACAGCGCGCAGTTTTGTTGCAAACTGCCCATATCTAAGAAAATTTTTATCTTAAGTCCAGATATAAGATGAAGTTCTTCTTCTGTGACCGAACCTGTCCCCAAAACAACTCCGGGGAAGGTGAGCATTTCTACCAGCAAAAATAGCTGAGGAAACGTAGGATGATGATAATAATAAATAATAATAATAATAATAATAATAATAATAATAATAATACTTTACATTTCACCAACTGTCACAGTTGTGGTTTAAGAATTGCGAAGAAATGTTTTCCGTTTCACAACTGCCAACTAGTGTTGCAACCCCATAGCTACTTAGCCGAAGTGATTGTTATAAATGTTTGACTGTTCAAAGAATTGACTGTCTCAGCCGAGAAACGTACCCTGATACAGCAAGTGGACATATACCGGGAGTTCCCGGTTGAAGAGTCAAATATTACGTATTATAATAACAATAATAAAAATAATAACAGTTAAAATAATAATAATAATAATGAAAGGAATCAGTGGCGGATCAAGGGAGCGTTGGGGCCATGCCTCCAAAAGGCCTAGATTTTCGTTTGTCCTCTTCCTTTATTTGACAAAAAATATTTTAATATTTATGTTAGAATTATGCAATATATTTGAAAATAATATTGTATAGTAATATATTGTATAATAACATTATAATAGTAAAAATATTGTGTAGTCTATCACACTACTAAATTATGCACAGGGTGAGTCATGTAACTTTTTTCTCCTGTAATTTTTGAATGGTTGAAGTTATTGCAAAACATTTTTCCGAAGTCGGTGGGAATAACTGATGTATGTATTGGTTTCCATTTTATCCTATTTTTCGAGATAATGAGGTAACTTTGTTTTCTTTTCAAGTGGAACTATGCATATTTTAATCTATCATGACGAGCGTAAAGACAAAATCAATGATATACATATTGCGACGTTACCCTGTCACTCGTATCTACCTGGGCTCGAGTTGCCGGCTGCTCAGGGGGCAGGTGGACCTGAAGTTGGACAGGGATGGACGTGGCTACGTGATGAAAAAACAAATTTAAAAAATATAAAATAATATTTAAGAATTCAAAGAGGAAAATTAATAAAAATGATTTGTCACCCTCAGTCTGACTCAGCTGTAAACCTTTGGTTTGAATCAAGTAGCATTAAATTGGTACAACTGAATCTTATAATTATAGTTTGTAACAAAAAAAAACAAATAAACAGAGATGAGCTAATGAGATTACAAGAGAAGCCAATGGGTGTCAGTACTTTTTGACGGTTGAATTTGTCAGGTAAAAATCTTAAATGAATTTTCGGCCTGAAAGGGGGTGATAACGTTATTTTATATGTCGCAGCTGGACAAATGACAAAAAACACCATGCGGGGGAAATTCATTGGGGCGAAACGGCCTCCAAAAGGTCCTGGACACCTTTCTGCCAGACGGGGCGCGCTGGGTTGACAAAGGAGAGGTTCTTCTCGTCGTCAACTTCCCATTCAGAAAAGCGCCAACCACGGTGACGTCAGCTGTGACGAGTGCTGCAGCGGTGGCGACGTGATCGATGACAACAGCTCACGGTCGAACGTCAAAAACAAAGACGCCATATTTTCGGAGTTTTCCCGACTTCTACATCGTCGTGGCGTAATTCGCGACACTCAGCGTGGACGTGAACGGGCAGGGGGTAATAAAAATTGATAAATTGTTTTCTTATCGACTGTCTTGCATTCAGTGAGCGAATAAAAAAGCTGCCAACAACAAAACTATCTCCGCAAACGCGCCCGCAGTGTACTATCTCCGTCCTGAGAACTTGGTGCTCCCCGCGCATCCTACGGCCATCTGTCCAAAGACCTCTGCATTTTTCTTCGTCCTCAGCCCCTTTTGTCTGCTCCTGCGCCCACGAACCTCTCCCAATTTCCATGAATGTTCTAAATTTCTACTGACATTTTGAAAGACGTGTTGTTACTGGTCGAAAGTTACTACGCCGAAAATAATATTGCTCCAATCAGATTCCGTCTTGTCGGTTATGTTGATGGAATTTTTCTAAAGCGCTCTCTCTCGCACACTTCCCTGAAACACTTCTGGGCGGTCATCCAGTTTCCCCCAAGCTGCCAGTTGGTGGTCCTCGGGAGGTCCCCGGACCGGGGTTGCAGGATGAACCCGCCCTCCTTCTCCGGCCCCAAAGAGATCGCGTTTGCAGCTGCGCGAACGAATCAACCCGACCGTCCTCTAAAAGCGCGACTGGTTGCGACTGCTCTATGTAGAAGTTATTTTAATTTGATTTTCGTGTTTCCGGGCACGTCATTGCTTTGTTCATTAGTCCCGTTATGTGTGTGTTTTCTCGGGATATGCGTGGTGATCTTTCCCGCTGGATGGCAAAGGACCCGGCGCCGACCTACCGTCGGCTAGTGGGTTTCCCCAATCGGACTCTCCACAAGCGGGCACCGCCACCGCCGGGACAAGCTCTAGCTCCCGACCGGTCTCCGGAATATGTGGTGGTAGTGCATGTTAGTGTAAGTGTGTATATGTAAGGGAGAGGATGGGAAAAGGAAGGAAGGACAGATCGCGCGCGGCCCGTGGCCCGTTGGTAGGCTACTGCTCCGGCATTCGCCTGGTGTTGATCGGAGAAACCACGGAAACTACCGATCAGAGCGGCCGGCCGCATAAATCTCCTCCCGACGCGACTGCATTCTACCCAGCTGAAAAATATCGAAAATCCTGCCGCCGTCAGGGCTCGAACCTAGGGGCCTCCCGGTCAGAAGAGCTGCAGTTATTTTAAGATAAATATATTTCTTCAAAGGGGCACATATTCAGTTACGTCACAATTTGTCATATGTTAGATAAACGTTTTTGAATAAATTTTGTTATCTTTGCGATTCGTTTAACGGATCGTTTAACGGATTCGTTTAACGGATATTTTGAATGTAACCTCCACCACCCTAGGTCACGCAACACTCTCCCCCACTAACGAGTGCTCGTGACATTACAACATCCGTTAAACACAGAGTCGCAAAATCAAAATTTCTCGAAAAAACGTTTATCATAGAACGATTTTCCTAAGGATAAACCAAAGTGACGTCCTCGAAAACAAGTGAACATCACATGTATTTCAGAAAGTATCCTCCGCCGCGACAGCTGTTCAGCCCCTTCGTGAAGTGTTTGGTTTGGCTCTGAGATGACATCACTATCCAGAAGTCTAAGAATTTCGTTGATGTATATGCACGTACGCGAGTCGGAAATAATTAGATTTAATCACATATGAAAATCTCTTAATATGATCTCACAACCAGTAAAGAAAACGCCACAATGTAAATAGGAAGCTCTCAATCACAGCTCAACACACAGCACTAAGGCCGGAACGCATCTCGTATTCAAGTCTCGGTTTTAAAATGAACGTAATATTTATCACACAAAAGTAAATTCAATGTAATATACAAAGGAAAACAATTTTACAGAAGAGCACATAACACTGCACTTCCTAATTTCAGTTTTTTCCCGGCGCACTATATTTTGTCGGACGAGGACGACACGAAAGGAAGCGTCGAAGTTATGTACAAGTGCAAACGAACAAATGCAGGAAGGAAGTCCATTGGGCTCGGGGGCGACGACCAAGAACTTCAGTTACGTTGCCAGCACTAGCTGTCATTTTGGCTCATCCTTAGGAAAATCGCTCTATAACATATGACGATATGTATATAATTGGATTCGTCTTTTTGTGCTCACCAAGATAGACTCAAAAAACGTATTGTTTCATTTGAAAAATCAAAGTAACCTCAACATCTCCTCAAAAAAGTTATTAAATGGAAAGGGAAGCATGTATAAACTAGCCCCATTCCCTTATCACTCCTGTGAAAAAACATTGCAATAACTAATAGTTCAAAATTGCAAGAAGTGCCACCGTTACGTGACGCATCTCTATAATATAATAAGTAATAACAAATATGTTTATTTTTTAACTAAAATCTGACAGCTCCTCCCCATAGAGATGGGATAGATTTGTGCCCTATGATGGTCCCCCCCCCCGCCAGAAAAAAGATCGCCTGGATCCGGCCCTGCAAGGAATAATGTTTCTGTCCCAAATTACGCTTAAAGGCTCATTGACAATGCAATCACAAACATAAGCATAACACATAGACATAGACATTAACATAAGCGAAGAGTTAGCGTATTCACAATGTCGAACATAAACATAGGCAAAATAAGAGTTCCTATTGGCTATGAGACATTTTTAGTTACTATTGGTTGGATATGAGAGTCGATTTCGAGATATCAAAACACATACGACAAACACAACCACGCAGCACACGAATAGTTCGCCTATCGACTTAGGGTTTCTCGATTTTGAGTTATCGAACTGTGATTGGGTCTTTCTTATATCTGACATAAGCATAAGCACGAAGCTTGAAGCTTGCAGCTCTTAAGTTAACGTATTACGTGTTATGCTTATGCGAACGCATTGTGAATGGTCCACTTGTAGACGTAGTCCTAATTTTATGTTAACGCCATGCTTATGTTTGCATTGTGAAGGGCCTTAAGACATTTTATGTCACAGCGTACCTTGTCAACGACTCCTACAACCTGATAATGGTGGAGTGGCCTGCAAAGGACTCGTGGTTGGTCTGTCAGATGCCCTGGCATCGCAACGCGATTGCGAAAGCTTTCGACAACTTTTGCTGACACCGGCGGCATCGTCACCTCGATGATCTTCGTGGGCCACAGTTTGGGCGCTCACCTCTGCGGCTACATTGCCCGCCTCCCACCCCTCTCAGGATCCCTTCCCTTTCGGTAAGTGTGCAACACCCGTTACTTGGCTCAATCAGACACGTCAAACCGCGCCCGCACGGCTACTTGCCCACCTGGGGAGCGCTCCTACGAGCACGGGCAACTTCCCGACTCCGCACTCGTTTCCCCAAATCCTCAGAGCTATAGAGACTCTAGATCAGACACGTCAACCGCGCCCCCCACGAGCCTGCCCCCACCTGGGAGCCGGGGTCCACGAGCACGGGCCTTCCCCGACTCCGCACTGTTTCCCTTAAAACCTCAGAGCTATCAGAACTCTAGATCAGACACGTCAAACCGCGCCCGCACGAGCAACTTGCCCAACTGGGAGCCCGGCGCTCCTACGACACGGGCAACTCCCCGACTCCGCACTCGTTTCCCGCCAAAAACCTCAGGGCTATTAGACTCTAGATCAGACCGTCAAACCGCGCCCGCACGGCTTCGCCCACCTGGGGCCCGGGGCTCTACGAGCACGAGCACCCTGACTCCGCACTCGTTTCCCTAAAATCCTCAGAGCTATTAGGGGACTCTGATCAGACACGTCAAACCCGCCGCACGAGCTCGCCCACCTGGAGCGGCGCTCCTACGAAACACGGCAACTTCCCTGACTCCGCACTCGTTTCCCCAAATCCCCAGGCATTAGAGACTCCAGATCAGACACGTCAAACCGCGCCCGCACGAGCTACTTGCCCAACGAGGGCCAGGGGCTCCTCGAGCAGGCAACTTCCCTGACTCCGCCCCGTTTCCCTTAAATCTCAGACTTAGAGACTCTAGATCAGACACGTCAACCGCGCCCACCTTATTGCCCAACTGGGGACCAGGCGCTCCTACGAGCACGGCAACTTCCCTGACTCCGCCTCGTTTCCTAAATCCTCAGAACTTAGAGACTCTAGATCAGACCCGTCAAACCGCGCCCGCCGAGACTTTCCCGTCCTGGGAGGCCAGGCGCTCCTACGAGCACGGACCTCCCCGACTCCGCACTCGTTTCCTTAAAATCCTCAGAGCTATCGAGACTCTGGGTCAGATACGTCAAACCGCGCCCGCACGAGCTACTTGCCTGCCTGCGGCCGGCGCGCCTTCAGCCAGAACTCCCCTGACTCCGCCTCGTTTCCCAAAATCCTCAGAGCTATCAGAGACTCCCAGATCAGACACGTCAAACCGCGCCCGCACGAGCTACTTGCCCGTCTGGGGGCCAGGCGCTCCCTACGGCAAGCCTTCCCCGACTCCGCACCGTTTCCCTTGGTCCTCAGAGCTATAGAGACCTAGATCGACACGTCAAAAAGCCCGCACGAGCTACTTGCCCAACTGGGGAGCCAGGCGCTCCCACGAGCACGGGCAACTTCCTGACTCCGCCTCTTTCCCCTTAAAATCCTCAGAGCTTTAGGGGACTCTAGATCAGACACGTCGACCCCGCCCGCAGAGCTCTTGCCCAACTGGGAGCCAGGCGCTCCTCAGCACGGGCAACTTCCCTGACTCCCACTGTTTCGCCAAAATCCTCAGAGCTATTAGAGACTCTAGATCAGACCGTCAAAGCCGCGCCCGCACGAGCTCTGCCCGTCTGGGAGCCAGGCGCTCCCACGAGCACGGACAACTTCCCCGACTCCGCACTCGTTTCCCCTTTCCTCAGAGCCATCAGAGACTCTAGATCAGATACGTCAAACCGCGCCCCCACGAGCTACTTGCCTGCCTGCAGGCCGGCGCGCCTTCGAGCCTGAGCAACTTCCTGACTCCGCCTCGTTTCCCAAAATCCTCAGAGCTATCGAGACTCTATATCAACACGTCAAACCGCGCCCGCACGAGCTACTTGCCCACTGGAGCGGGCCCTCGACCACGGGCAACTTCCCCGACTCCGCACTCGTTTCCTAAAATCCTCAGAGCTACCCGAGACTCTAGATCAGACACGTCAAACCGCGCCACTTTCCCTTGCCCAAATGAGGAGCCGGGGCTCCTACGAGCACGGCCTTCTCCTGACTCCCACTCTTTCCCCTTAAAATCCTCAGATTAGAGACTTTAGATCAGACACGTCAAACCGCACCCGCACGAGCTACTTGCCCCACTGAAAAAGGGCTCCTACGACCACGAACCCCCTGACTCCGCACTCGTTTCCCCAAAACCTCAGAGCTACCAGAGACTCTAGATCAGACGTCAAACCGCGCCCGCACGAGCTACTTGCCCACTGGGAGCCGGGGGTCCTGACCACCCGACTTCTCCTGACTCCGACCCCGTTTCCCCTTAAAATCCTCAGAGCTACCAGAGACTCTAGATCAGACACGTCAAACCCGCCCGCACGAGCTCGCCCAACTGGGGCCTGGGCTCCTACGAGCACGGCAACTCTCCTGACTCCGCCTCGTTTCCTTAAAATCCTCAAAAGCTACCGAACTCTAGATCAGAAAGTCAAACCGCCCCGCACGAGCTACTTGCCCAACTGGGGCCGGGGCTCCTACAGCACGGCAACTTCCCTGACTGCCTCGTTTCCCCTTAAAATCCTCAGAGCTCAGGACTCTGTTCAGACACGTCAAAACCCCGCCGCACGAGCCTTTCCCACTGGGGCGGGGTCCACGAGCACGGGCAACTTCCCTGACTCCCCACTCGTTTCCCAAATCCTCAGAGCTACCAGGACTCTAGATCAAAAACGTCAAACCGCCGCACGAGCATTGCCCAACTGGGAGCCAGGGCTCCTACGAGCACGGGCAACCCCTGACTCCGCATTCGTTTCCCCTTAAAATCCCCAGAGCTATCAGAGATTTTTTGATCAGACATCACCCGAAGGAAAGACGGAAAGGATTAATATTATGTTGATCATTAATAGTTTTTAAAGATAAAAATTTAAGCATGATTACTTAAGATGTATGAATCACTCATCCCCAAAGGGGCTGGGAGTCGTCAGACCTAGTCAAAAGTTTAAAAATCATGGAATGGCTGCGACGAAATAGAAAAACCTTAAGGTAGATTCTAAGATGTTTACTTGCTCGATCCCCCAAGAAGAGCTAAGAGTCGTCTTGCCACTGGCCAAAATAAAACTCATTGTTTGGTTGCGACGATAGAGAAAAAAGATAAAGCCCAAGGCAGGACTCATTGATCCCCAAAATGTGCTAAGAGTCGTATTGATCCTGATCAAAAGAATAAACGTCATTGATTAGCTGCGACATTAGGAGACGAAATAAAAAAACTTAATTCAGAATCGTTTGATTCCCCAAAGGACAAAGGGTCTTGAGCCTCTGTCAAAAGAATAAGTCTTTGATTGGCTGCGACGTTGGAGTCAAAAGAAAAAAACTTAAGCCCGGATTACTTAAGATGTATGAATCCTCCATTCCCTAAGAAGGGCTTCGAGCCGTTTTGTCTTAAAGGCGCAAAGATTTTTTTTAAATTTGTTTTGTATTCCGTGTTTTGGCAGCACTGGACCCGCGGGGCCCTTTCTCGGTGCCGTGGCGCTGTCAGCGCGGCGTGGTGCAAACGACGCTGGAGTTCGTCGTGGGCGTGCATTCGGACGCTGGAAGGTTCAGCTCTGCTATGGACGTGGGCATCGCCGACTACTATGCCAACGACGGCATCTTCATCCAGCGGCGCACGGCGTTCGGTAAGAGCTCGCAGCTCCTTCTTCCAGGGCGTAGCTGTACTTGTGTTTTCATTGCTTATGTAAAATATATATATAATGTATATATCATTAAATTCGCAATGCACACCTACGAATGGGAGTTAGATTGATTGGTAGATTTTCCGTGTTTCCGGGCGCGTCAACTGCTTCGTTCATTGGTTCCGTTAGTGTAGTGCATGTTTCTAGGAGATGGGGTAATCTTCCCCGCTGGTTGGCGAGATTCGGCGCCGACCTACCGTCGACTAGGAGGGTTTCTCCTAATCAGGACTCTCCCACCAGCGGGCACTGCCCTGCCGGGAAAGCTCTAAGCTCCCAAAACGGTCTCCCGGAATATGTGGTAGTGTAGTGCATGTTCGTGTAAGTGTGTGTGTTGTAAGGGGAGGATAGAACAAGGAAGAGGAAGGAAGATCGCACGTGGTCCGTGGCCCGTTGGGTAGGGTACTGCTCGGCATTCGCCTGATGTTAATTGGAGAAACCACGGAAAACTACCGATGAGAGAGCCGGCCGCTAAATTCTCCTCCAGACAGCGACTGAATTCGACCTGGCTGAAAAGCTAGTGTCGAAAATCCTGCCGCCGTCAGGACTCGAACCTAGGACCTCCCAGTTAGAAGCGCTGCAGTGACATCAGTTGATCCCTGAGCTACCGCTACCGGTTTATCTCTCTCCAACAGGGCACCGCCCCAGTCGGAAAAACTCTAGCTCCAATCGCCTGACATGTTGATAGTGTAATACATGCGAGTTTAATTGTGAAAATGGTGGGGTATAAGACAAGGGAAAAGGAAGGAAAAATCGTGTGTGGTCCGTCGCCCGTCTTTTAGAGTTGTATAGCTCTGGTATTTCATCTGGATTGATTGCAGAAACCGTAGAAAACTACCGATCAGAGCACCGGCCGCCATAATTCTCCTCCAGATAGCGGTTGAATTCGACCCAACTGTCTACGTAGAGACGAAACTGCAACCACTGGCGGGTTTACCCTACTGCGGTTTTTACAGAGCTGCCTCTCAAGGTCACTCAAGACCGTCACCCGGGTGGCATTTAGGAAAGATTTTCGCGCCTTTCACAGTCGTACCGCTAGAGCCATTCATTTGCACAAGTAGCTTTTACGGTAGCGAATATGCCACACTGCGGCACGTCTCAAAGACGCGAAAAACCTTCCACCGTTGTGACGGGCATCGAGTGACTTTGAGAGGCTCTGTAAAAGCAGTATAGGTGCAAACCGCCAGTGGTGGCAGTTTCGTCTCTACGTAGACAGTTAGGTCGGATTCAACCGCATCTGCAGGAGAATAGCGGCGGTGCTCTGACCCGTAGTTTTCCGCGGTTTCTGCAATCAATCCCAGATAAATGCCGGAGCTATACAACGCAAAAACGGCCCACGACCGCAGACGATTTTCCTTCCTCATCCTGCATCCCTCCCTACTTATTCCCCTTACACTCCATGTATTACACTATCACACATGTCAGGCGACTGCTGGCACTGTCGGGCTCCTGGTCAGATGCACAGCAGTGCCCAATGGATACCCTGATCCACTATTGACAGTGTGTTTCTGTGGCGACACGGACCCTGCGGTGTGCACCACCAGTTCCTCTGCAGGGCCCATGCGAGCGCTGATCATGTGGTGCGAGGCCATCATGGACCTCTAGCGTCATCGGTCGCTCCTGCCCCTGCAGCAGCGCCTACGCCTCCGACATGTGCTCCGGCTACGTCACCAACGACATCACGGTCCCCCCGAGGTAGGCTCTCGTGCACGACTGTTATCCGCGCACGTTTTCTACTTACCACCCTAGGATGAATTGATTAAGTAACTAATGATTCCGGCGCGTCAATTCCTAAGTTCAGTAGTACCGTAAGTGTAGTGCATGTTTTATCGCAGGATGTGGCAATGATATCACGGCCCCTCCGGGTGAGGCTCTCATTCACGACTGTTACCGCGCACGTTTTCTTGGCTTCATCACCTAAGTTGATTGATTAAGTGACTAATGATTCGGGCGCGTCAATTAAAAGTTGAGTAGTACCGTAAGTGTATGCATGTTTATCGCAGGATGTGCAATGGTATCCGGCCTCCGAGGTGAGTTCTCATTCACGACTGTTACCGCGCACGTTTTCTTGGCTTCATCACCCTAAGGTTGATTGATTAAGTGACTAATGATTCCGGCGCGTCAATTAAAAAGTTGAGTAGTACCGTAAGTGTAGTGCATGTTTTATCGCAGGATCTGGCAATGATATCACGGCCCCTCCCAGGTAGGCCTCATTCACGACTGTTACCCCGCACGTTTTCTTGGCTTCATCTCCCTAAGGATTGATTGGATTAAGTGACTAATGATTCCGGGCGCGTCGATTAATAAGTTCAGTAGTACCGTAAGTGTAGTTCATGTTTTATCGCAGGATGTGGCAATGATATCACGGGTCACCGAGATGGGGCTCTCACGCACAATCGTTACCCGCGAGCGTTTTCTTGAGCCCTCGCTCCGCTACTCACGTAAAATGGGAAGTTTGACAAAAGAATTGAATGTCAATTTCTAATTTGTTTATCGGTGAAAAAATAGCTCCTATTTCATGTAAGCAAACATTTCTTGCTATCAGATTTCATAAACGACGCTCTTTGCTATCATTTATTTCAACTAATGTTGGGACCAGGAGCGGTAGCTCATTGCATCAAATGATGTCACTGTCGCTAAGACAGTTTCCTGATATATTCGGCCAAGGCCAGCAGCGGTGCAGTAGAACCACAGGTAAGCATAGGGGATGGCCGTTGATCGATCTCCATGGAAAGTTGGACATCTATGTGTTTATGCAGGTTTTTGCTGACTTTTGTAACTCCACTGAAGGCGCTGCAGCCAAGATGGCACTTCAGTTAAATCAATTCCCAATCATGAACCAGCTTCTTTTATGGGCGTTGCCGTGTACGGGGGCGAGCCGAGGAGGCCAGGAGGAACCATCAAAACAAGACGAAGAAGAGGAGGGAAAGAGAGGGGGGGAAGAAAGAGGGGGAAGGAAATAAAAAAGAAAACGAGGGGGATGGAAAAGTGAGCGAAAAGAAGGGAAGAGGAAAAAGATAACATGTAAAAAGATGGAAAGAAAGGAGAAAAAAGAGAGGAAAGGAAAAAGGAAGAGAAAGGAAAGAGAAAAACGAAAAGGAAAATATAGAGAGGAAGAGAGAGGAAAGAGGGCGAAAAAAGAGAGAGAGGGAAGAGGAGGTAAACAGAGAGGAAAAAGAAAGTTGAAAAGAGAAAAGGGAAAAGGCAAAAGAGAGTACAGGGAAAGAGTGAGTAGGGTAAAAAAGAGAGAGAGAGAGAGAGGAGTGGAAAGAGATAGAAAGCAAAAAGAGGAGAAAAGAGAGGAAGAAAAGGAAAAGATAGATGGCAAAAGAGATGGGAAAAAAAGAAAAAGAGGAGGGAGAAAGTGGAGAAAGAGAGGAGGAATGAGAAAAGAGAAATAAGAGGACAGAGAGAGAAAAACGAAAGGAGAAATGGTAATGACAGGGGGGAGAAAATGACTGGGAGAAAGAGAGGGGGGAAAGAATGAAAGTGGAAAGAGAGAGGAGGGGAAAGAGAAAAGAAGGAGGAAGAGTGAAGGGAAATGAGAAGGGAAGATAAATGGAAAAAGAGGGTCAGGAAAAAAGGGGGAGGAAGCGAGGAGGAAAGAGAGATGGAATAAGAGGGAGAGGATGAGGAAAAGAGTGTAGGGAAGAGAGAGCAGGACGTTTTGTCGGGTTCTGTTAGTTTGATATAAAATTCCTTGTCAAAATAACCCAACTCCCTACTCCCCGCAACGAGCGAAGAGGACTCAAGAAAATGTGCGCGGATATTGCCCCATGCACGCCTTCAGAGGATAAAGTATTAATTTCATTTCGAGGTTTCTGAAACCTTTGTCTCGGGACGTGTTCCGACTACGACACTAGCAGCACCTATCCCAGCTATCCCCCTTGGTAACATTGCCACATCTTTGTTTTCTTTTAAAGTCTTTCCTTGTTGCATTAATCTTCACAAACATCTTTTTAAAATTTAATCCTACAATAGCATAATGTTTCTTTAAAATATTGAAGTCACAGCTTCCATAATTTGTAAGTTTTATTATTTTTTAAAAGCAAAGAGGTAATGTTACCTTGCAGGTCAAACATTGTCCTCTCTTTATTTCAAGTCTTTGGAATGTTTAAATGAGAGTTGGTGGGCTTTTTCTTTTATATTTGATCTGGGAAATCAGCCAACAATTTTGGCATAACACACTCATCCATGTCATTTTTAAAATGGACCAGCTAATTCCATCCATATTATTTAATTTTACACTACTAACATTTTTCCCTTATTTGGTGCATTTTAACTTCATCAGGTTTGTAAACATTAGATATTGGAATTTTATTTGTCTATGTGGCACTCTCTAAAAACAAGTCCAAAATAAATTAAGATGTGATTCTCAAGTTAATCTGCAAGTATGACAACAAAAAAGTAATTTTGTATTAAATGTAATTAATCAATGTTCACAATTTATAAGTCATATGCTTTAAAAATGATATATAAACTCACAAATGTCAATTGTTTCAATGTAAGAATATCTTCTCAAAGGATATGATATGAGAAAAAAAAGATGGCTATTTGTCAGTTACCCTGTGAGTGGTATATAGCTAATAATGCGTTTTGTCTTGTTTATAATGAATAATTATTAAGTCATGACATAGCATGCCTAGGATATGACACATTTACTTTCTATGTCATTTATATCTACTCAAATAACCCCAAATTAACAAGTTTCAATTACTAGATTTGGCTGCGTCAAAATTCACCATACATATTTATAGATATTTTTGTTGCAAACTGTAACCCAAAGCAACAAATGATTGTATATAATGTTTTTTAAAAGAGGTAGCTAACTATGGGAACAAGACTGCACTCATAAATTTTTCAAAGTTGTGCAATGTTTCACCCTGGCAATGTGTTACCCGTCATTACCTTATAAAATTCCATCTGGATTTTCCCAATACTTTTCTCAGGCAATTTGTTTGGCTGGGATATCAATGTTATGTGCGTCCTATGTCCAGCCTCGCGATCGAAGATTCAGTAAACAATTGCAGAACATCCCATTCTGAAATATCTCAATACTTTTGTCATGGGCACATGCAACTGATACTGTGGAAATTACATGTATATAAAACAAGGGCTTAACAAACTATTGTGAAATATCTTGATGCATTTGTCACTTACATTTTCTCTGGCTGGTCACTGACATCTCATTCCCTACTTTATCGGTCCTCCTATTTAAATATATTGTCAAACAAGTTAAAAATGTACCCATATACAGTTATTTAAATGAAGTTTTAATGCTGATGGAATGTACACACATTGAAGAAGATACATAATTTATTTTTAACAAGAATGCAAGCACTGACCCTTTGCCCTGTGTTGCAGTACCAATGGCCACTACTACTTACAACTAATGCTGTTTCTCCATTTGGTCGAGGAATCAAGGTGCATAATTCATTATTCACAAGTGAGGCCATGACTAGGGCATTGACCATTTTGTAGGCTGGACACCAGTTACCATTCCTCAAATAAAAAAGGATTGAAATGAGTAGAAATAGATTTTTGAAGACATGTTCTTGTAAATGCACTGCAAAATAATGTAATAAAATGTAAACAATCAAGGAAATAAAATGTTATGGCACAAATTTGTTTATTAAACAAAATGGGTGACAGCTTTTTCTGCTTTGAAAAATGCGATTTAAAACTTTGATATATGTCTTATATATCATCTAGTTAGATGAACAATCTTATCAACATTTTTGAGCTCTCCCAGGAGCTTTGGGATCTGCACATAAGGTGTAATGGGTGTAAACAGGCTTATCGCTTCTAAGAGCATTCAAAAACTGCTGTGAAAATATTCATCTTGAGATCAAAAACCTTTGTACTCCACTTACATTAAATCAGAAATAATTAACTGGCACCCGCATAACAAACCCATCAAATATCTAGGATTATTATTGAATACACAATTCAACTGGGAAAAAGAATATAAATAATAAGTATACAGGTAAAAGCAAAATTCCACAAATCCAATAATAAACAGGTCAAAGAAACTTCCATATAACACAGCCTTAACTATATTTAAAATCATATTTAGTCCACTCTTATTGTATGCTTGTCCAGTTTGGATAAATTCTGCAAGATTGAACCTAAACAAATTACAGATCATTCAAAGCTACTTTCTCCCACAATAACAAATGCACCATGGTTTATTTCCAACCAAGAGCTGCACAGTGAATTCCCAATTGAAATAATAGAAAAACCCCATCACATATCTCTCCAACGATTTTGCTCTAGTTCAGGTTAGGCAAAATACTTTAAATTTAGTACTTAAATACTTCATAAATAAGTATTTAAATACTTACTCGAAATACAGTAAATAAAATATTTTTATTATAACTTTTTTATTGCAATAATGAAATGTAATTCTCAACTTCAATAAATTACTAATTGACAGACATAAACTTCTGAAAAATAACTAATAAGTATAACTCAAATAAGCAGAATTTCCTTTTAAAGTGACCAGTTTTTCAAACAAAATCATCAGACAATAAACCCCTATTTGGCAAATGTATAAAACCCGTGCAAAAGAAACAGACATTCCACCGGCGCAAATGAACACAACCTAAAGAAATAAACACATTATTTTTTTGTTGGATAATTGTCCAGCATTTTAATGATCTAGATTTATCATTTAAAAATGAAGAGTATTCAAATTCAACAGTTGAAAGGGCTATTTGTTTTGTTTAAATGAGGTTCATTCACTAGCAGAATCAACTGAAAGAAACTATCCTCATTATTTTCATGTGTATTTTAAGTATTTTCTTTTAAATACACCTATTTTGTGTATTTAAATACATCTCTAAAATACATTTTCCAAAAACTCAAAATACAGGTTTTTAATACAAAATATATCTCAAATACAAGTATTTAAAACTGTTCAACCCTGTTATAGCTTACCTCAAGTCACAGAATACGTCCCCTTTGGTTAGGCAGAAATCACACTCCATGAATCCTGTATTAAAGTAGATTTCTCTTCATATCTTTCTTACAAAGTTTTCCAAGTGTAACCTCCTGAAGTCTCCCATTCGGGAATCCTACCCCAAAATGTGATTTTAGAATTAAGTTTTTCCCCATTAAGTTTATATTAAGCCAACAATACAAATGTGTGTGCGAACTTTGTAAACTTGATAATGTTTAGAATAAAATAAAAGATGCACCACAACCCCCTGAACATACAAGGCAGATGCCATAAATTTATGACCTCATCTGAACTATAACTATTATAGTTACTTATCACCTGTGACTTCATGGAGTGAAGTTAATCAATTCAACAGCATCAATGATGTTCAGATAAAACTGTAGTACAACAAAGAAAACAAAATACTTTTGTCTCATTGCACCAGCATCTATAGCTCTTAATGTAACAGTGATTTGAATGCATGAATGATAATAAAATTAATGTCAGTAGACGCATACAAAAGGAGTGTATGGATCATGGGTAAAAATGTTTTATTTTACTCAGAGGATTGTGCCACTTGGCCTGTTTGACTCGTCCCAACATTTCCATCGTAAATAAGATGCCTAAAATAGGCATCGTGATCTTTATGGGTGACTGTCTGGGATCAATGGCGGATGACATAAAAGCAATGATGTCTGACTAGATTAAAACATTATCCATTCAATGCCAGTAAAGGGTTTATAGAATGTTGTTATGAAATGTAACAGAAATGTGAAAAGTTGATACTAGTGGACCACTTTTTTTTGGTTGTAGTGCAGTTTGCTTCAATATTTCTTTTAATCTTAAACACCAACTTCTACCTGTTTCATTGTGTCATAAATAATTTTCTTTATAAAAGAACCTTTTCTTTTCAATGTTAGAACCTTTGGAGGTCACATACAAATAGTTTTATTTAATTTACCATTTAAGTAAGCTGTTTCTACATCAAAGAAATGAACTTTGTATTTTTCATTGTTGAAATACCTAAAAGCTTTCTGAACAATTCTAACTTCATAAATTTTATTCCCACCTTCAGGGCTGGTAGCAAAATGTTAAAATATAAGAAGAAAAAATTACAACAGTAACATAAGTAATTAGACGTAATAGCATATTTTTACATAATGATCATAAACTTCACTGCTTTACTACAAGATTAGTATTTATGGTTACAACCTCTCAAAAAACATAGTGGAAAGACCCAACAGACTCAAATGAAATTGGGTAGGTCGACCCCTTTCCACACCACCTCAGGCTAAGGTACCCTTAGAGCGAATGAAAATTGTTCAAATCTTTGGTATTTTTTCATGTAACATGAGCATTTATATAGAAATATTATATCTAGAATACCCCACTTCCTACTATATTTACACAGAAAGCTTATCTTGACAAACATTATTTGAAAAATTTTTCACTACCCCCTGTTATGTTCCTATAATTTCTATTCTGGAATTTCTTTCACATTTTCTTCATTGTTTCCCTTTCGCATTGTTTAAATTATTACTTTTCCAATAACAAAATATTTTAACATTCTCATAAACGACTCTTCAGCTTCCAGAATCTGTCTATCCCCAATAGTTGTTTCTGCAGTTGGTGATATATCATCTTTGTTTGAAATAATAAACCTAAAAATTTTCTAAAAGGAATCATCTTCTTAGTTCATTTTTCTCATTTTCTAAGATTCTACCTTCGATTTTTTTATCTCTCACATCGAAAATACAATAAGCTTTCCAACAAAAATAGCTAGTTGACCTCCAATACAATTTTTTTTTGGGCACATTTCCTAAAATATCCAATCCTCAAACTAAAAAGTTGAATAAATGGTTTTGTCTTAGTCAAATTTCGATGGTACCTTTTTTTCTTATTGGAGTAACATTCATTATGTAACAGAAGTCCCAAAAACTTCAGCTCAAAATCTCTGATAGACCATCAATGAAACTTTCTTGCCATATCGTGTTCTTACAGCAATCCATTGCTTGAAAAGTATGTATCATGATCCCCTCAATTGCTTTTCCCCTTTTTTCATAATAGTCAATAAAAATTGTATTAAATTCAGGTCATTATGTGTTTGAATATATATTTACCTTTTTTTCTGTTTCTCTTTCATGCGTTTCTGTAGATTGTTTTAATTTATTTTTTAGTTTAATTTTTTGTTTTTAGAAAAATTCTTGAAGGATCAGCTGCATTCATCCCCGATAATCATCATTAATTTGCTTCCTCCAAAACAATTCTATAACATTGAACCATATAAACACATGAACTCTTTCAAGAACTAAATACTTCTTTCACTAACCACTGTTTTTTAATGATAATCAACCTCTTCCCTTTTGAGAAGATTAACTATAATAATTCTAGTACTTACAATTATTTCAATACTTGTGTATATAATTATATATTTTTTTCTTTAAATTATGGCAATCTATTTACAAATCTCGTGATCATCCACTCGTATAATAAATATACCGTAAAAAAATCGAAATAGCTATCAATGTTTCAAATTGGGTTCGAAACGAAAATAACCAAATTAATAGTAAGCGAAAAGAAAAGCAGGTTTTAATGCAGTTTTCATTTTCAAATAAACAATTCTGTGCTCCATTGAAATGAATGGTGTACCATTGACTGATGTTAAGGCAACAAAATTTTGGGTCTCTCAATACAGTCAAATCTTAAATGTATCCTTAAATAAGATTGAACACAAAATTAAGTTCATTGTACTCTGTGTTCAGAATTCTTACAAATTCAGTCAGCCTTCATACTGTTCGTTGTGTATATTTAGCAGATAATTTCATTTCCCCTGAGATATTAACAATATTCTGGAAATACTTCGTATAGCTCCCGGACTTTTAGATTACAAAAACGAATTGTACGAATAATAACCAAATCCCACCACATTGATTCATGTAAGCCTCTCTTCATTAATCTAGGAATTTTACCATTACCTTGTCTGTTTATTTACGAATCAGTGGCTTTTGTCAAAAATGACTTGCTAAAGGGCGGGAATATATTTTCAGAAAATGCCGAAGTCTATTACTATAACACTCGACGTAGAAATCATATTCATCAGGTGACAGTATCAACAGCTCATTACAAAACGATCACATACAATACATGTACATTATTTTACAACAGATTGCCAATGACATTAAACGATTAAATTCAATAGAAAAGTTTAAATCCCAAGTGAAATCGTTTCTGCTGCATAACTGTTTCTATACAATTAGAGCATCACAAGAAAAGTAACATTAATTTTAACAATTATACATAATGCATTATTTACCATTTGGACTGTATAAATGAGTATAAACAACCTGTAACAAGCCTTGCAGCCTCTGGGTCAATGACCTCCATCCCGAGCAAATGCTGAGATGGCCCACTTCTTTTTGCTTCTGGACATAAATGTAACTTCATTTTCTGTGCACATCTTCTAGAATTCAGTAGAATGCAATTATTCAAATTATCGTTTCCATGTTGTCGCGACAGAAGTATTATTCGAAGAAGGACAACATGGATAAACTCAATGTACACACAATTTCACTTTTCCTATAGCATGTCATACGCAGTTTTAACAGTTTTTGATATTAGTAAATAAATAAATAAATATTAAAATTAATATTCCCAATTTTATATGCCATAATTGTAATTTTAGTTTAACTATGTTTAAACAAACTTATATGATGTCATATTTAGTATGCCAGACATACATTTTAATAATAAATTCATTGTTTCTAAAATGTAGCTTCTATAATAGTAATTCTCCTGTATCTTTTTCCAATATTGGGCACCATTTTCATCTAATTCACTAATATTTCTGAATTTCATTTCCACACTAATATTTAGGATTAATCAATTATAAATTCCCAAACAGATATTCATTGAGATTAAGATAGAGAAATACATTAGTCTTAAATTAGTAGTGCTACCACAGCACATAGTTCCTTGCATTATTTATTGGTGCTCCATAACATTTATACTACTATATGAACATGCAAAAGTGTGTTTTCAACTAGAAATTGTTTTTCACTAGGAACTTGAATTCAAGGTCCTTCAAGTGTGGTCATAATGCATCTTGCCTCTACAGCGAAACGATCGCACTGATGTATAGCATCAGGCTGGCCTTAAATGAGACCTCCACAATTATTTTAAGCATTATAATACAAAGATATGTCTCTGGTTGAGTTTTCAATATTATACTTGATATCATTGCAGAATAAATATCATTTACACCTATATAATTTCTTTTGAACTTCAATCATATAAAAGCATTATTATTAAACATTACTTTTATGTATTCTATGTCTTAATTAATGTAATATTTATGATAAGCTATTAAATATAATTTTTAATTTCTACAGTTACTTATTACTGAAGTAATGTAGTTATACCTGTAAGTTCTGAAATGCTTCTTATATGATATTATTGTAATATCATGTAAAATTACTCTTGTCAGATAATGTAATAATCTACTTCAAAAGAAATTATGCTAGTTTAGGCCTACTTACAATATTGTCCTGGAACTGGCCTTGATACTTGTAAAAGGCTAGAAACAATAAATTATTATTGTTGTTGTTATTATTATTATTGTTGTTGTTTTTATTATTATTATTATTTATTATTATTATTATTATTATTATTATTATTATTATTATTATTAATAGTGTGCCGCAATCTTGGAAAACTCTGCTCGGCTGCCCGGGGAACAGTGTGCTTCAGCATTGTGAAGTATATTTGCGAAGGTGGGAAACAGAATAATTCAGTGTTCTGTTGTGATAATGGACTAAACCTCAGTCTTCCTTTAAAACATATACAACTGTCTCGTGAAGTTATACCTTCTTTGTTGTCTAATTGTTCTGTGTATTTGAGGTACTGCCTTCAGAGAAAGTCCTTATGAATAGAAATTCGATTAGCAAACAAGTATCTGCTTGCTGTTATTGAAGAAAGTGCAAAAGAAAACATTGCAAGATTAAATTAAATATCTTTCGGCACTTTCGATTAAATAAAAAGCAAACTGGAGTTGCTTATTTTGGAAGATTATTGGTCGATTATTTATAAGTAAGACAGTATTTCTTTTCAACATAATGATAGTAAATTTGTTTCTAAAATAATTAATTTAGTTGCGGTGGATAAAGAATCGTAACTCTGTGTTTGTTATTGTGAAACAAAAGTATTAAAACTTGGAGGCGCACCAATATCAGATAGTGTTTGAAATATGTTTTGCTTTCGAAAGTGAGGTTAACATTTTATTACAAGTAGCAGTAATAGTCCTCATGATGTTTTGCTTTAATTTCAGTCCTCTTATGTCTAGGTGGTGTTGACTGAACTCTCCTGGGAACGATGCGGACGGGAGGCTGTATTGATGACTGTGGTGTTCATTGAGACACGTTCAGTGAAGTAATGCGTGTTCTTTTTTAACAGAAAGCGTATCTTTAGGGATTTTGGTCCTTTTTGCAAGGTAGTTTCAGTTGCAAGGTGGTGCCAATTCAAGTTTTTGCGCACCCTCCACGTGTCTATACGCCGCTGATGATTCAATGTGCCTGAATTCTAGCTCGTTAGCATTTTCCGCTGTTACAATTAACGCTAGATCGTCCGCATATCCTATAAGTACCACCCTTGTTAACTTTATCCGTAGTAAGCCGACACATAGAACATTCCACAAGGTTGGTTCCAATATCGAACCCTGTGGGACGCCTGCATTCATTTCTATAAATTTTCGTCAAGACGTATTCTTCTACTTTTAAAGTGTGATCAAGTGTTATAATGTGAACACTAGGTATGCTGTTGTTCGTTGTAGATGAACTATAATCAGACTACACACCGCGGAATTGAAAGCATTTTTCACATCAAGCGTGATTAAACCTTTCGGCCGTGCCATCTATAATTTGTACTATCTTTTCGATTGCCTGTATTGTCGATCTTCCTTTATGAAGTCGACAGGGCGGTCCTTCTCCTCCATCGATTTCTGCTTGAAATCGTGCTTCCATAAGGCCTTCTTATAATTTACTCATGGTGTTTATTAGGCAAAGCAGTCTGTAAACTTCTGCGGCTTGTGGTCACTTCCTTTCAGGAGTAATTTCAGCTTTGATACTTTCTGTTTCTGTGAAGAGTTTACCATCTTAACAGTGTGTTCATTATTAGTAGAAATCCGCTGCAGCGATCTTGACAGCTTCCGACGGGATGCAATCTAATCCAGCAGCTTTACCCAGTTTTATGCTTAGGGTAGCCGTCTTTACTTCTTCTAAAGTGAATGACTATACATCTTCATAACGTGGATTAGGATTTAATTCATCGTTTCTGCATGGGTCTAATTCCCATGCCAGTTCGTTCCTGCTAGTTTGGTGTTCTTCCCACAGTGATATATTGGTGTACTTTGCGTGTTTGTCTGATCTCGTCAGTAGTCTTCTCTTTGAATGCAGATCTTCCTTTGGGAGGCGATTTCCCCACTCCACCAGTATAGCACCCGTCTTGGTGTGTTCAGTGAACTTCTTGAGCGTCTCCTCCGGCATGCTAGTTTTAGTAGTCTTGTTTCTTACTCCGGAGATCGTACACAGGGCCATTTTAACAGCATGTGGGCCCTTGGGCCTAGGTTAATTTTGGGGCCCAATATTCTTACTTTCACTTATCTCCTCCCACCCCCAATTTTGATGCTGAAATATAAAGAAAATCCTATCAATTCACATTGTCATCCTATCAATTCACATTTTGTATTTTTTAAAAATATTTTGAAAGTATTTCTTAGTGTTTCAATTTAACATTATTCAAACAAAAAATTTTAACATACACGTATAAGAGTAACAGATTTAAAATTTCATTGAAAAAGACTGCAAATTAAATAGTTTTATTTTTTTATTGAATTTTATTGTATAAAATGAAATGCATCATAACCAGAAACATTCCATATTGAAAATATTATCCAATGATGTGCGACATATCATCCATTATGTCAATTTTTGCATTTAGTTTAATTATACATCACTTTTTATATGTTTTATTATTTATTTTTATATGTGTTATTTTATTTTTTGAAAAATTTAGTATTAAATCATTTTTTTAAAAGCTATCTGGGGCCCTTGAACATTGGGAGTTCTGGGCACGTGCCTCATGCCCCTGCGTTACGTGTGTGGTACATTTATTCTTTCACTTACCAAATGGTCTATCCATCTAATCTTAATTTTTCCCTCTTGCTATTGTTCTAGCTAGTCCATTTATAGCATACTGACTGTTGCATTCTTATTGCCAAATCTGCCTGATCACATTGCGTAACTTCCACCTCCGTCACTTCTTCTATCATCGGTATTTGTTTCTTCACAGATAGTGGCCTTTATTTACTCCTGAATTAGTTGATGGATATGCAAGATGGAAGGAAGATATATGATGGTCAATAATGCCAAAGGTTTTTGACACATTCAAGAAAAGTCCATTAGGAATTTTCTTCTGATTTAGTGAAAAAAGTCATTTAAAAAGGAGAAAATGGCTTTGTCGTGTATCTAGTATTCCTGAAGCCATGTTGAGCACTTGTGAGAATATCATTTGCTTTGAGAAACTGAGACATTCATTGCAAGCCTTTCCAGAATTTTTGAAACTCCTTTTTAAACAATAGTTTAATTTTTGACCTATTGAATACATCTGGGAAGACGCCAGTTCTTAGAGAGTAATTGCAAATATGACAGAATGGTTGCTCTATATATGAGACACTTAGTTTGATAAGAAATCTGGACCTTGTCCAGACTCATGCCTAGATCTGCTGAATCTTTTTGTATTTTAAAAATTTCAAAGAAGAGGTTTTGTATAAAAATAAGGAATAGATATTTTGTTACATTAGCTTTGGTGAATCTTTTGTTTAGTGTGTATTGAGTGATTAATTTTCCATTCATTTGTGAAAAGTGTACATTGAATGTGTCAGCTATTTTTTGTGAGTCTTGTTTGTTTAAAATGTTTAAAAGTTTCAAATGCGACCTACAAATATCCACCTAGAAGGATTTAATAAGTTAAAACTAGACCAGAAGGGATAGTAAATTTGGCATGTAAACAGATACAGATAACCTGGCATACTTAGGCTTTGTAACTGTAGATCTTAATTGCAAGGTGTTATTAGGATTACCAGGGTGTACCATGCTAAATGTAGTGAAAAGAATTGTACCATCTAAGAAAATAGAGATTGACAAGGTAACAACAATAAAGACAGATAGAGAGAATTTTATAAAGATGAATAAAGAAGTGTTTGAGGGATGTGGGAGATTTCCAGGTAAATGTAAAATAGCCTTAAAACAAAATAGGCAACAGATATGCAATGCACCAAGAAGGGTAGCAAATGTATTAATGGAACCACTAAGAAATGAGTTACAGAGGAGAAAGAGTTAGAAAAAAGAGGAGCCATGAAAAAAGTAGAGGAATTAGATAGTACAGCCTCTGTGAATAGATTGGTAGTAGTAGAAAAATCAAATAAGAAATTGAGATTATGTTTAGATCCTTCAGAACTGAATGAATTTATAATTAGGAAACCACAGCAGTGCCTAGGCTAGAAATATATCAGTTAAGTGCAAGGATTTACAGTATTGGACTTGGAAGAAGGGTTTAGTTTAGATCATCATCATGGCTATGTTGTTTTGCAACACATTTTGGGATTTATAGGTATTTGGTTCTACCTTATGGAATGAAAAATTCAAGTGATTTGTTTGATGAAAAGATAATGCAATATTTTGGTAACATACAAAATGTAGTGGTATGTAGGGATGATGTATGACAGAAGAAGGGCATGATAAAACATTGAATCAGGTAATGGAAAGAGCTAAAAATAAATGCTACTAAATTACAATTTAAGCCAAGAAAAGTAAGGTTTATGAGACAAATAATATCAAGTGAAGAAATGTCTTTAGATCCTAGTAGAAAAGAGGCACTAAAGAAATAAAGCCTCCAGAGAAATAAATTCGGCTACAAAATTATTAGGTGCATTAAACCATGTTAGGAGATACATACGGATATGGCGACTTTAATAAAACCTTTGTGTGAATTGTTAAAAGAGGAAAAAACATGGCATTGGTCAACACAGCATGATCAGAAATTAGAAGAATTGAAAGGAAGAGTGGTAAATTCACCAGTGCTTGTACAATATGATCCAGATAAACAACTGGTCATGCAATGTGATGTATCAAAAAATGGACTAGGAGGATGTTTATTTCAAAGAGAGGGAGCAAATGACTTGCAACTTATTTCATGTGTGTCAAGGAATATGATAGATTATGAGTGTAATTATAGTCAGTCAGAGAAAGAATTGCTCAGTATTTGTTTTGGGGCAAAAAAATTTCATGAAAAGGTTGTATGTAAAATAGGCTCAAAACGTCTTCAAAGATTGAGACTCAAATTATTACCTTATGATCTTAACTTGCAATATGTTCCTGGAAAATATCTGGATTTAGTAGATATATTATCTAGATCAACAATGAATATTATCAAGAATGATATGGAAATGCTACAGATGGCACACAGTAACACAGCACTTAGCAATGTCAAAATATAGGATTGAAAAATTTAGAAAGGCTACAGCTACAGATAAACAGTTGCAATTACTCTAGATGATGACAAAACAGTCACAAATTAAAAAAATACATCAATATGAAAGAAGACACTTATGTAGAGGCTGGAATTGTGTTTGTAAGCGAGAAAATCATTGTTCCACATAAACTAAAACAAAATATGCTACAGGCTATTCATAAAGGACATCCTGGAACAGCAAAATCCATTCAGAAAGCTAGGCAGGTATTCTATTGGAAAAATATGTCTACAGATATCAGTAATTTTGTAAAGAAATGTAGAACATGTGAGAAATTTCAGAGTAATAACAGAAAGCAACCAATACATTTACATGAGGTACCAAAACAAAGATATACTAAGATTGAAATGGATATTGCTGATTATGCAGACAAACCATATCTTGATTACTTTTCCCACTGGATTGATGCTATTTTGTTAAAAAATAAGAGTGCAATGTCTGTTATAGAAAGAATGAAAAATAACTTTCATTATACCGGATACCCAATAGAAATTATAGCTGACAATGTTTCTTTTAACTCACTAGAGTGTAAGAAATATTTAGAGATAAAGATATAAATTGAGTGCAATGTCTGTTATAGATGGAATGTAAAATAACTTATGCATGCCTTAGCAAGGTGATCATCACCACCACAATTCATGCACAAGTTGGACCGGTCATGTGAGCTTTACATGCTTTTCTGAGGTGTCCAAAATCCAAACATCTGTGACACCTCAGGGATCTTCTTCTCACGCATCCTATTCTTATTTTACGGATGGCCAACAATTTGTTAGCCACCACAACAGGAAGGCTGACTATTGGTACCTGTGTTCCACCATAGGATGGTCTGGTCTTAGAGATTTGACCACAGTATCTGGGAGATCACTGGCTTTGGGAAGTTTGTCCACCAGAGCCCTATGCACTTCCTCTTTAGTTGTGACCTCATCCAAGTCCTTCAACTGAATGGTCACGGTGTGAGTGAGAGCCCTCACATCAGCGTCCGATCCAAACACCTTTTTATTTATTTTATTTATTTTACGTCAAAAAACAGTTAAAAACTGTGTATTACGTGCTATGGGGAAAAGTGAATTGTGTGCACATTTTCAAAATTCTGTGATCCCTACACTTAGTCATATACTACTTAAATTTTGAATTTTTGAAAGGAGAAAAAAAAACAAAAAGTCCCATGCATAAAATCTATTTTCAAGGATAAACAAGCAATAAATTTTGAATTTTGAAAGGAGAAAAACAAAAAACTCCCATGTAATAAAACCTATTTTCAAGGATAAATAAGCAATAAATTTTGAATTTTGAAAGGAGAAAAAAACAAAAAACTCTCATGTAATAAAATCTATTTTCAAAGACAAATAAGCAAAAAATTTGGCTCTTATTACTTCCTGCCGCGACAACATGGAAACGATAATTTGAATAATTGTATTTCCCACTGAATTCTAGAAGACGTGACAGAAAATGAAGTTACATTTATGTCCAGAAGCAAACAAGGGCCATCTCAGCATTTGCTCAATGGATCAGGGAAACTGGACGAAAAACCTGATCGAGATGGGGGTCATTGACCCGGAAGCTGTAGTACAGTAGTTGTTACAGGTTGTTTATTTCTTTACAGAGGACACCTTCTTTACAGAGGACTGAAAATCTGTTGTTTGGGCTCCGGCAGACCGCTTCAGTTGGAGGGATTATTATTATCATTATTATTACTTGCAGTAGTAGCTTAGTAGAAGTTGCAGCAACTTGCTGAATGACACTGCACTAGGCAGATTATAAATCCCGAAGGCTTCGGACTCCCAAAGGGAGGGGAGATAGGGAGAAATGGAGATCGGGATGCAAGATGCGGCGTCAGCCGTAAAAAACTCACCACACACACACACACACACACACACACCACACACACGACATACACGACACACACGACACACAGACACTCCCACACACACACACAGGGGTCCAAGGGATGTGATGCGATTACAAATTTTCTGAAGAGAGTCTCCTAGCCTCTTCATCCCAACTCCGCTCTCACCTTCAAGAGGTGGACCCTGTCGAGTCGAGTAACCCGTGCCAAGGTTGTGGTAACCAATCCCTTCGGCGGTACGGGTCGACCAACAGACAAGAGAAGGAGTTCTGACAAGTCACCCTGTCAGAATGGCATGTAACCGCCGTACTGGAACGCCCAAAAGTATGTCGGGATACGGTCTGGTTGGTTACAACCCTGGCTCAGGGTAATGGGTGAAGCCGGGGGAGCTTGTCACCTCTAAGCGACGTGTCTCCAGGTGACTGACAGGGGAGGAATCTCTAGATACAGAGGTCAAGGGTAATTAAAATACCTCTCACGGACCAACAGGCGGGAAGGACACCCAGTCAAAAAAACAATATGGAAGGTCTTTTGGGATCTCAGTTTACGGTGCAGGGGCCCGGATCTCCAGTACCGGCGTCTGTTGGGAGTGAGCAAGCTGGCTCCCAGGCGTCGTCGACCAGTGACCGCAGTACTTCAGCAGTGGACCACTGGGCTGCTGTAGTATCCGTTGCTACAAGTGATGATCATGCGAAACAACAGGCACTGTGTAGCCTTGAGAAGAAAATAACCGAGCTTCTCAATTTTGTTGAGATTCGTCATAACGTTCATGGTGAGATCAAGAAATTGGCGTATTCGATTCAGACGCACTTTAACGAGGTGGTAACACTGCAAAAAGGAGGATCACCCAGAGCAGTTCCTCAGTGCAACAAACCTACTGCAAAAGAAGAGTGCACTCAGACGTCCCTGAGAAGGTGGCTGCGGAAGTACTCATAACGAGAAGCGATCCTTCGCGAAACCGGAGCTCCCAGGTGTCCAAGGTAAGAAAGGAGACTGCGAAAACGCAGATAAAATCCGGTCACAAAACCTCTCCGGAAATGCCACGAGAAGAGCCCGAGTGGCAAGTGGTCACTCGTAAGAGAACACGTAAGCGTTCTAAAACGCGGAAAGGCACTCAGAGCAGATGCCCTGATGATAAAGAAGAAGGACGACGCGATGACGTACGCGGGTATCCTTAAAAATGAAAACTGACCCTGAGCTTAAGGATCTGGGCGAGAATGTCACGCACACCGGAAGACAGCAGGCGGCGATCTCCTTCGCAACTGTTCAGGGCAAGTTGGAGAACTACAACGTTCTCCAAGCCTAATATGCTGCTCAAATTGTGACAGCCCTTTTCCCGTACCACCCGGTGAACCAGTTAATATAGCGCTATCTGAGCCAGAAATAATTCCTCCAGTCACGCAAGAAGAAATTCTGCACGCAATCAGCAGAATCGGCAACACAAAGGCTCCCGGACCGGATAACATTCCCAATATTGCCCTCAAGACTGCGATACTCGCTCACACCGACATCTTTGTGGATCTCTATTATTCTTGCTTGAGAGAAGGGGTGTACCCAGAAAGATGGAAAAACAGCGCCTGGTGCTCCTCCTAAGGGAATAAAGCTCCCGAAGATCCATCGTCATACCGGCCACTGTGTATGTTTGATTGATTGAGTTTTCGTGTTTCCGGGGGGTCAACTGCTTCGGACATTAGTCACGTTAGTGTAGTGCATGTTTTTCTCGGGTTGGCGGTGATTTCCCCGCTCGATGGTAAGATCCGGTGCCCACCTACCGTCGGCTAGTGGGTTTCCTAACCAGGACTCTCCCACCAGCGGCATCCCCCAGCAGGGACAAGCTCGAAGCTCCAGACAGGTCTCCCGGAATATGTGGTGGTGTAGTGCGTGTTAGTGTAAGTGTGTGTGTAAGGGGAGAGGATAGGACAGGGAAGAGGAAGGATAGAACGCGCGCAGTCCGTGGCCCGTTTGTTAGGGTACTGCTCCGGCATTCGCCTGGTATTGATCGGAGAAACCACGGAAAACTACCGATCAGAGCAGCCGGACGCTAGAATTCTCCATTAAAGGAAGATGGACGTGCCGCATGATTCCCTCCATTGCACTATGGATCAACCGTGAACATGGCGAAGTAAATTTCTTCTTGACTCAGCTGTTGTCTGGACATGGATGGTTTCTCGCATATCTCCACAGGTTCAAGCTGGAGGATACCCACATATGTCCACTATGTGAACCTGTTGTCGAAGACGCCGAGCATGTGTTCTTCCAGTGCCCGCGATACCATCTGCAGCGACGGCACATTATGAGCATACTCGGGATCGACCCGCTGACACTCCAAGCCATGGTTGGGTGCATCCTCGCCTCAGAAACCAGCTGGGATGCGGTAAGCGCATATGCGCAGACCATAATAGCTGAGCTCAGGAGAATAGAAAGGGAAAGAAGGGAAGTCGACAGATCCTCCTTTGATCCTTCCTACGATTTGGTGAAGAGAAGTGGCTGTGACTAAGCGATTCTGATCCACTCCCCATGATGTAATGCCTAACGGCGGTTCCGCGGGGAGGATGGAGGAGAAGAGAGGTGGTTTTAGTGGGTAAAAATCTCACACTATCATGTGGTACGTGCCACATGGTGTCTTTTGAAGATTTCCATCTACCCTCGTAAAAAACACCCAAACACGCACGCACTCACGCATGCACGCACGCACGCACGCCACGCACGCACACACACACACACACACACACACACACACACACACACACATAAAATTAGACATCACTTAAAATTTAAACAAGTATTATATTGTTTTAAATAATTAAGTTATATTTCATTTCTTTATATACATTTGCTTTGTTCTTAAATTTTATACTTGATAAAATGAATTACACTAGCCTTTAATGATTGCTAGAAAACCATCATAGATACTAGAGACAAATTGTGAAAGCATGTTTTACTAGATAGTATTTCTTATTTAAGGGCACAAATTCAGGTATTTAATTTATACTTGACATAACTTAATATTAATTAAATTGTGCAAAGAGTTCAAATGAATAATAACTTAACAATATGAATTTATTGTTCAATAATTTGTCAATTAAAATTTTAATAAAAAATAAATTTTAATAATATTAAATTCAAAATCTATAATTATAAATATGATTAATCAAAACTAAAATTAATAAAATTATTTTGAGTACTTTTTTTATATTTTAGGTTTCACCAAAAACTATATTGATTCTAGAACTTGTATACATACCTCAAATTTTATTATTTTGTAATATTTTGAATTAATGGAAAAAACTAGCAATAATTTTAATGAATATTAGCAGTCAGTGCATCACTCATAATGTACGCAAATTGAAATGTCCAATTCCTTTTTTATCTTTTCAATGGTACCACCTGATTTTATGTAATCTTTGATGATGCTTTCATTTCAAACGAAATATGAAAAAAATTAAACTGAATGCATATTTGTTTATATTTCTTGAAATTGTTTATATTTAACATGTTATAGATTTTATTAAAATTCAAAAAGCAAATTTTGAATTTCAATGAACCACATTCTCGTGTTTAATCAAAATTTTTTGGAAAACATCAACATGGAGAAATTGTATTTGGTTATTCTCCCCTATACTGATTGAGAATAAATATCTTTTAAATATTAAAAAATGTGCATCATGACTAATGCTGTGGCTAATGCTGTTTCTTTTTAAGTAAAAACTGATTTCTCCCTCTTTCATTAATGGGATATGTCAAGAAATAAAAAATAGAATATGGTTAATTTCAGTTTTTGTTTCAAAAAATGAATTAAAATTCAAAAATTATAAGTTTTGGAAAATTTGCCGCCGCTCAATACGTGCTACCCTGGATTATAGCCCATTTTTCCCATATGTAAATTTGTCCCTGCTCTTACGTTAATTTTTTTCATTGAATGTCAAAATGACAAAATTAACTCTTTACCTTTAATTCTTAGAAGTTTTGAACATAATCAGGAAACCACAGTTTCAGGTCTAGAAAACTTGGAAGTCAGAGAATTTGAAAATCTGGAAAGTGCAAGAACCTGCAACAAGATTTTGCAGAATCCGAATTATTGAGAAATTAAAACAAATAACTAAGGAATATTAATACTTCTACAAACAGGGCAATGGCAGGAAAATTAGAGATGTTTCATTAGAGATTTTGCTTTTGTAACTTAATTGTAAACTTATATCTTATAAATCAAATTGAAATTGGAGTTAGTATTGTATCTTGAGAGCAGCATTACTAGTAAAAGAAGAAGTACTGATATATCCAAGTAAGTCTGATTACCTAAAGAATTAACAGTGCAAGGATTCTTTTGGGACTGCAATGATATAATCCTGCTGAGATTGAAATTATACTAGGCTAAGGCTATAGTGTTATCTATGTTGCATATTACTAAAGTTTAAAAACAAGTAAATAATCAATAAATTTACTTTCAGCAAAGTTCATATGCAGAACCAGAGAAGACAATATGTAACAAATTAATAGAAGTGAATCTGACTATGAAAAGTATTCTTCATTATTGCAAGAAAACTAATATTTTAACAAAGAAAGTAGAGCAAGGTATATAATTTATGCCATCAAGACCGAGAGTCAGTATGCTCTGGAAGCAAGTTAACTCCGGTTCTGATCTTCCCATTGTTACTAAATTGTTTATATTTGTTTGTATCTGAGTATTTTACTCAAACACTAGAGTGTATTATTTGTTGAACAAATTAACCATTGTTAAATTAATTTGTCTTGTTTTTAGTAACATTTCATTATTGTTGTAGATAACCTGTTTTGGTTTTTGGCCCACTCTCATATTTAGTTACTGTAGATACATACTACACTACCCCAGTCTTGGCAATTATGTTGATGATTTTGAAAAGAGGGTTGTATATTCCCTTTGGATGTTGAACAAACAGCTTAAGGATCAGTCAATTGAAAGATTATGCTTGATTGTAGAAAAAGGATAACCTACACTTTCTATGAGTAGTAGTTCCCTTGAAATTTCTTAGTTCATTGATCTCCCTCAGCCCATTGATTCAATTTCTAATATGAGATACATCCTTTCTTTAATACACACAGAAGGTAGTAGAGAGATTATTTCCTCACATTTTTAATGTAAGCTTGCCACAACTCTCAAACTTTGTAAACATGTTTCATGTAATGCTCATTTTAAAAATGTTTTAATTTTCAATGCATTTTTGTATATTGTAGTTCCATAATATGTTGTATTAAAATGTGCATGCCTTTTTGTTGAAAGTTAGGGACAGTTTGAAGAGTTTTGAATAAATAATACCAACATTTAATGCACATTATGTCCAAAAATGATTTATCTTTTAAGTATCAACAGGAAAGCAAAAAATACACAAAACTATCTTCACATTCTTCATCAAAACGTACAGTCACTGAAAAACAAACTCACTGACAGAGTATTACTAGAGAAAGCTCAACCACATTTCAATACTATGCTTTACAGAACACTGGCTGACCAAGGAACAATTTGACATACACATATACCCAGGCTTCTCTTTAGCTAGCTCATGTCGAAAACATTAACAACGCACATCATGCATATGGTGGGACATGGATTTTTATTAAAAGATAAAATTGGTTACCCTAAGACCAATTACACTCACCTCATAAAAGAAAAGACTTTGAAATATCTATCACAGACTTAACTGGAATAAAAACATAGGTCCTATGCACGATATCGCAGCCAACTGGAAATCAGAAAAATCTTCTTATAAAAAACCTCGAAATTATTCTAACAAAACTTAAATAAGCGCAGACTATAGAGTATTCTTTGCAGTGACTTCAACATAAATTGCCTCACTCAATCCAATGAGAATTCTATTTAAAGACACTAAAAATCATACAATCTACAAACAATGACCATAAATACACCAACCAGAATATCCAAAAATAGCTGTACTGCAATACGTCAAATATGTAGATGCAAATAATAATAGTTTTTCTGTTGCTACATTTATTACTGGCTTCATTTGATACACTGCCCAGATTCTAACACTACAAATGAAAAAAGAAATCCAAAGAACAGACAACTTGCAAAACTGAAACTATTCCCAGGAAACATAGTAAATTAAAACTTACTCCAGATTACAAAATTGGAATGAAGTATTTAAGGCAACTGACACAAATGATAAGTTTAACTCATTCATAAATATATAAGACATTTTTAATGTGCGTTTCCTCAAAAACTCAGAGCGATTCAAAATAATAAAAACAAAGCGTGGATTACTAAAGACGTCAAAGTGTCTTGTGGGAAGAAAGCGCAACATGTATAAAATACTAACACTGAACAAATGTAACTAGCTTCATTTCATACTACAAAACATACAAGTTCAATCTAAAAGAAAGTAATCAAACAATAAATTATGACAAATGACAAGTACATTGCAAATGCATGTAACAAAACAAAAGCTATGTGGGACATTATTAAAAAGACAACAGCACCAACTACCAATAACAGAAAAAATATAGAGCTCCACTTCAAAAACCAAATTTTACAAGACCCACAAGAAATTGCAGACATATTCAATGAACACTTTTCACAAATTGGTAAAAAGTTAGTATCTCAACATTCCCTAAACAATAACACACACCAGCCAAACACTAATGTTTCACAAATTGCAAATTCCATATATTTATATGAAACCACCCCCTCTGAAATCTTTAAAATCATTGGACAAATGGAGAATAAATTCTCAGCAGGTCTGGACAACATTCCAGATTTTCTTATCAAACACAGTACTCCATATATAGTGCAACCGCTGTCTCATATTTGCAATTACTCTCTAAAAACAGGCATATTCCCAAATGTATTCAAAATGGAAAAAATTAAACCCGTTGTTTAAGGCAATAGTTATGATCAATGGACTGCAGACCTATCTCCCTGCTATCAGGATTTTCAAAAATTCTGGAAAGCTTTTCAATGAGTAGACTCAAACACTTTCTCAATGCAAATAATATCATACAAATGCACAACATGGTTTGGGTGTAATAGATCCATAGAGACAGCCATTTTCTCCTTTTTAAATGACATACTTAGTGCACTAAATCAGAAGAAAATTCCCATTGGTCTTTTCTTAGATTTGTCAAAAGCCTTTGACATTATTGATCATCAAATACTTTTAACAAAATTAGAAATGCTAGGGATCCGAGGCATTGCAGGCCAGTGGATTAAATCATATTTATCAAACCGTAGCCAAGTAGTTACCCTCCAGCACATTAAAGAAAACAAAATCTCCTCATACTACTCCTGCCCTCAGATGATAAATTGTGGAGTCATGAGATCCATCCTAGGGCCAATACTATTCCTTATATACATAAATGACATGCCTTTGGCTTTAAAAATAACAAAATAATTTTATTTGCAGATGACACAAACATAATCATAAAACTAAAAACACAACAATTATTAGAAAAAGAAACTCTAAAAACCTTGTGTGCATTAGTAAAATTGTTTAAGACAACACACTCGTAATAAATATCAGCAAAACGGTCTATAAATTCACTTGAATCCCAGTCAAGAAAAACTCTCCCAGCATTCTCCTCAATAATAAATCTGCAAAATATAATCTCTGTGGTCTAACAATCCAAGAAAACCTAAAATGGAATGCTCACATTTTAAATCTGTCAGATGCTCACCAAATCTTGTTATGCCTATACACCCTCAGGTCAAGCTCCAACATTGAGACTCTTAGGACAATGTATTATGCAAATGTGCACTCACACTTGAAATGGATTAATATTTTGGAAAATACCCTAAAGCTTTTTCGTACATTTATTATCAAAAAGAATGCTGCAAACAATGACCAGCACTCATAAGCTGGAGTCTTGCAAACCCTTGTTCAAAATTAGGATTCTTCCACTACCAGTACATGTACATATTTGAAATAGTTGTCTTCACAAGAAGATTCTCATGGAAAACAAAGGCGCTTACTACACTTTATCAAAAAGTACATAATAGGGCAATTACTTTACAACAAATTGAACCATGATATTAAGATATTAATACAATACATAGATTTAAAGTAAATTGAAAGCTTTCCTGCTTAACAACATGTTTACAGTGTGAAGAATACACAAATCCATCACTACCTCCTTAAAAACAAAAATAAAAATTCTGATCCCATTGATTCTCTGTTTCATATTATTTCTGTCAAGTTCAAACAAAAGAAAATAGAACTGGCATATCCCATCCTGCCTGTGTTAAGTGCAGTTGGACTGATGTAATGCCAAACAAATTCTAATTTCCTTCATCCTAGATATACGCTAAATGCACTAGGCATCATTAATATCGTTAAATCATTTCTGAATGAATAGTATTTTATTATTAATATTATTACTATTATAATCGATATTACTATTATCAGAATTATTATTATTACTAATATTATTATTACTATTATTATTATTATTATTATTATTATTATTATTATTATTATTATTGGCTGGTATTGTAAGATCAATGACCAACTTGATCAGAGGTTTTGTTTCAGTTTCCCTTGATCCTTTGAGCAAATGCTGGGATGGTCCCCCTTGTTTTGATTTCTGGACTGATAAATATAACTTCCTCTGCCATATCTGACTCGTCATACACGATTGTATTTGTATATATGACTCAATAATAATAATAATAATAATAATAATAATAATAATAATAATAATAATAATAATAATAATAATAATAATAATAATAATAATTATTATTATTATTATTATTAATATTTCCCAATTTCTGTAGATATACACTGATGCCGGGGTTCTCAAAATCACCCAGGCAACAATGATTCACGTAAAGTGGAACAAGAATATATTTTGATTTTATATCAGTCAGTCAGACATAAGAATTTACGGACTATGTTGCTGTTCCCAATAATGCAGCTTTTGAATTGTCCGTATGCTTTTCAGTCAATTTCAACTTCTTGCTGATCTCTTACTTGCGTTCATGGTGATAATCCATTCATGAGACCACCCTGGAAACACTTCCACAGCGCGCAATCCATACATATCCTTCAATTCAACAGCCAGAAGGTTGGTATTTCCTTTTTCTCAGCAACAGTTGTTACAAAGCCGGTCATCTGTAGGAACCGCAACATCAATGATGCATGATGTTTTAGATTTTTATCAAAGAGAACAATATCCTGTCTGTTGCTTCCTGTTCGGTCAGTGAAGATTACACTATCCACAGAATTCGAGCTCGATCAGGGCTCTTCCTGCACTAGCACGAGGTAAGTACAGCCTGTGCACTGAACTCTGAGGGTAGTGCAGTCGATACCTTAGCAAGTGTAGTTCTTGTTTTTCCTGTCGAGAAAGTCTGCAGGATGTTTTCTGTCCATTTTATTACACCAAATGTAAGTTGCTATAGAATAAGCCCAAGTATTAATATGAATATTTTGCTTCTTGAATTGATCCACGTTTTGCAGATTTTATTTTACTCTCGATAGCACGTTCTGTACAATTTTGTTCTAACGTCTGAATCAAAATTCCCAGTAATTTACAGCATTCCCAAATATTTGTAGAGTCTTCAGTGCTGATATTTTTAATAATTGTGTCACGAGATATTTGCATATTTTGTTCTTCATTTTGAACTTGCCCGCGGAAAACATGAAGGGTAGCGAATTTTTCTCTCCCAAACTCTAAACAAACTGCATCGCTGAAACTCTTGACAAGTTCGAGCTCGTTTTTGTAGTGATCTCCTATTGAAGCATGTAGCTTGAGATCATCCATGTAAGTGGTAGAAGATACGAACATCAGGAGTTTTCTTCAATAAGTACCCATATCTGATTGTCTGAACATTCTGCTCAAGGGTGAGTGCTATGCAAACCATAGCGGAGCTTAGGCTGTCCTTGAAAGATTCCACGACGAATTGCAATATCTTCAAATCACGTAACCAGAGTTTCCCTTCTTAATCTGCCGTCGTTTTCCATTCTGACATGCAGTTCTTCAAGAAAACAATCAGTCTTGGATCGATTTTATACAATTCGAGTACTCTTAAAAGCCATGAGTAAGGTACTGAATCAAAGGCTTTTTTGTAATCTATCCAGCCTACAGAAAGATTGCGCTGGTTCTTCCGTACTTGCTGCGTAATTACACTATCAATCAATAATAATTCCTTGCATCCCAGACTTCCCTTGCGACACCCATTCTGCTAAGCAGCCAAAATATGCCGGTAGACTAAATGACTACACATAATTGAAGAGATTACGAAAGGCAAAATTTTATATAGTGTTGGCAGACAAGTGATCGGTCGATAATTTTTGGCAGGATCTATTACACCAGCTTTGGGCTCATATACGTTCTGCCTGTCAGCGGGTGCTTTGGGGCCTAGTTGGATCTAGCAGAACTTCATTGAAGAGCCGAGTCAGGCATGGGTGCGTGGCAGTGAAATATTTCCACCATACATTTTGGATACCATCTGGACCTGGTGACTTCCAATTCTGTGTTCTCTGTACTGCTGGTTTGATATCAGCAAGGGAAATTTCAAAGGGAGGCATCTCTTCGATGTTCAGACAAACTTCTATTTCCTTCTGCAGCCAGTAAGCTCCTTCATCGTGTTGCTTTGGTATAGCCCAGATATCAGTCCAATACTGAACCAGGGATTTGTTACTCGGGAATTGCCCTTGATGGTTTTCATTGTTATTCTGCAGTAGTCTATAAAATTTCTTCTGGTCGAAAGCAAACGCTGACTGTTGATGGCGTCTCTTTGCTGCTTCATCATAACGCCTAATTCTTGCACCGAGTGCAGCTATTCTCTGTTTCAGACGTTCCTCTTCATCTTTCAACCTCTTATCCAGATCCTTAAGGTTCATTCGCAACTTCATTCTTTTAACAATTAATCGTATCCCATTTCTCACTTTCTTAGGTACTTTTCTTTTCCCTGCGAAGTACGCTGACAGATGGCTGATTTCCTTCCTGGATTTATTAATTTTGGAAATTATTATTTTCTTCCGTGTTGGCATGAATTCGTTTTTAGAGCTGGAGTCCTTGGATGTTCTGCCATTTTCCTGTCTAATTTTCTGCCCAAAACAGAGCAAACTGCCAAAGCGGCACAGTGAACTGCGTCAGACAGCTCTTCCAACGAAATCATATGAGATAATGCATTTTCCAACTATTAGATTCATTTCTTTACCAAGCAGCGTAAAACTTCCTCCCAATGATCTTAGGTATACGAGTCGTTTCTGCAATGGGGACACCTTCATTACATAATACAGTATTTCTAGTAGCTTTCCTTTGAATTCATCGATAAGAGGTACACATTACTAATTGGACAAGCAGTTTGCTCAACCGTGATATCTTTCAAGAGGTCTTCTTCTTCTTCATGTTCCTCGCCATGGAGTGGAGTCTCTGATAGTGTGATATTATTATTATTATTATTATTATTATTATTATTATTTTTTTTTTTTTTTTTTTTTTTTTTTTTTTTTTGGTGAGAGGAAAAAATGCATTATGCTGCCTTCAGGGATTCAGATGGTATAATCCCTGGGTGTATGGGACTCCCATTCTCAGTGGTGCTGCCCACTAAAAACCTCTCTTCTGCCCATGCACGCCTCTCCTGAATCGTCGCGAGACATTACTTCATGGAGGCAGGCGAGTGCTGAGCCTTTACTTCATTTACGTTCGAGTCCCGCTCTTCTTTTCCTTTTCATCACAAGGGTCAAGAACTCTTGTATTGTTATCCACCTTTCCTCCGATTAGCATAAGCCGAACTATGTTTGATGGAGAAATGTCTGCCTCAAATACTCGTTCAATCCTTCTTCTCCATGTGTCCATGCTACGCATGCCAAATGTTAATATTACATGGCGTCATCATCCTCGTAACCACAAATTCACATTTTGAGTCATATGCTCTTTTAAAATCTAAATGGGTAGGATTTAAAACAACCATGACCTGTGAGCACTTGTGAGGTAGAAATTTACTTCTCCGTGCATTCTATTGAACCATGGTTCGATATGCAGTATCGAAGGGTGAATCACCTTCCTTTAGGATCCCCATCCACCTGTCCTGCCATTCCGCCAGTAGTGATGTTCGGGCGCTCTTCTTAATGTCTTCTTTCGTCCTACTCGCCGGTTGTTTTCCCTTTGGATCCAGCAAACTTTTCCCTTCGTCATACACCCTTTTCTTTCTCTAGCCAACATATCAATAGAGGTATTCTGGCCAATGCTCCTACTGCGCTGTCGGATGCAATGCGATAAGCCGACACTATTCTCGGCCCCAATCTCCGCTGCACTTGCGCGTACTTCAGTCCACGCTTGCTTTACCTGGTTGTCAGCCCACACAACGGGCCACGCCAAAGCATTTGTGAGTGGGCTACGCACAGCAATCATACGTCTCTTCTTCTTTTGGTCCTCCTATATTTGGCATAATTCTGGAGAGGTTGGCTCCAGTCGCTGCTGCCTTGTCTGCCATTTTGCTGATATGGGGCCCGAAGCTCAGCCTATGGTCTATTTCGACACCTAAGTATGTAATTTGGCGTTTCCAGGGGATATTTACTCCGTCCAAGGTGATGCGGGGGAATTGGATAGCTCTTCTGTCCGTTACTAGTACTGCCTCTGTCTTTTCAGCTGCCATTTGCAGGCCTCTTCCGTCATCCATCTTTTTAACCCTGAAGAGACTCCCATTTAGGTGCATCTCTAGCAGTTCTGTGTTTTCACTGTAGCTAGTAATCAGCGTGTCGTCTGCATATCCAATCAGCTGGGTATGTTGTGGTAGGTCGATTTTTAATAGGTCGTCATACATGACGTTCCATAAGAATGGGCCTAGTTTCGAACCTTATGGTACTCCACATGTCACGTCACATCGTCTTCCCCATTGCGAAAGTTCGTATAGACTATACTCACTCTCATGAAGGAATGGTCTTCAACCATTCTCAGAGAAGGTATTCAGGACTTTCTTATCTATCAGAGCCTCCATGATGTCCTTCCATCTGGCGCTATTGAACGCGTTCCTGGTGTCTATAGCCTGGAAGCACAAGTCTTTCTTCTTCCCGTCACCCCTTTACGGCCTGTTCCGCAATCTGGCCACTTCGAGAATGGCGTCAGTTGTCGTCCGCCCCTTCAAACCATACTGTTTGAGGATAGGTCTGATAGGTATACCTCAGCCTTGATATAATTAGTCCCTCTAGTAACTTTCCCGCCTTGGTGTCAGGAGGCAAAAGCGGTCACAAGACGAGGTCTTGTCGACGGTTTTATTACCCTTCCGGAGAGGATGAGTTTCTGCCTCTTCCATCTTCTGGGAATATTCCGTTCCTGAGACATGGGTTAAACACGGAGAGTAGACAGTCAGGATGTTGCTCTGCAACAATGCGAGCATTTCGCTCGGAATCCCATCGAATCCCGGAGCTTTCCCACATTTTGGAAGCTATTTGCGGCCTCCGTAGTTCGTCCGTCGTGACAGGACTCCTCGTCAAAGAAGACGCTCGGTCTTTGTCTTGTCAGCACTCTCTATTATAGGTCGCGCGACCTCCGCAGTCTGGATCGCTCAGTCCAGGCGTCCTCCCCTCCATTCGCTTCTTGGTCACAGTTTTGTGACCATGCCCCAGAGTCACTTTCGACCATCTTCGATGGAAGCCTCTTCCAACATATGATCTTACTTTTTAATCTCTTTCTTGAGAGTTTGCGAGTCGTCTTATGTGCTCTTTAAATGTGGGATTCGTCTTAGCTCTCGTCGCTTGCCTTCTCGCCTTGATGCATCTCTTACGTATTTCTGCTATTTCCTGTGTCCACCAATAGACCTGCTGTTTGCGTCTAGGGCCACGACGTCTAGGCATCGAGGCATCGCATGCAGCTACTACTGTCTCGATTTATTTGTTTTTGTATTTCGTCAGTGTTTCTGCTTTTTGTCAGTCCAGGCTATTCAACAACGGATTCTTGGGACGTTTTACGCCTTGTCCACATCCATTTTCTTAGGATTCCAGGGTGGTCGTTTATTGTTCTGGGTGGTCGCAATCGTTTTGTACCACGCTCTGTTTCCAGCTGAGGACACTGTATGAGTGGTCGCCAGAGTTTTCATCTCTAATATTTCCCAGCTCTTTGCATATCTAGCGAGGCTAGTTGAGAGCATATTATCAGGTCTAGAATGGAGGAGGCGTTCCCTCGTTGGAAGGTTCTCCCAGCCCCCGAGTTTAGAATAATCAAGATCATTCCTTGCCGCGAATTCACCTAACAATGACTCCTCTTCTATCGGGCGTGTCTCACCCCCATTCCGGAGTTGCCGTTGAGTCGCCGGCAAGTATCTTTGATTTGTGTCTGTAGACTAGTGTCTAGTTCGTACATTCGGCTATAAATTTGTCGATGGTATCGTTCGGAGAGAAGTAGCAACTGTATATTCTTATGTTACTAGCTTCTGCAGACAGACCCGTATTTCGTCTCCTTGTACTTCTGTACGCCTAGGTTACCATTTACAACCTTAATGCAGCTCTTCTCTGCATCCTGATACCACATGCAGTCGTCAGAGGGCTGTTCACAAAATAAAATCAGGTCTATCTTCTTTTCGGCAGCTACGATGCCAAGTCGCGTGCCTGTCTGCTTCTGCCTAGATTAATTTGTAACAATCGGAGCATATCTGGCGCGTTTGTCTTTACATGCAGCAGCAAAACGTTTCCACATCTACTGCCTCCCAGGGCATGAGTCGTCGCTTTTGTTCCTGTCTTTTGCAGAATGCACTGGTTTTCCCTACAATCTTTTGCATTGTGTCCTGCTTTGCCACATTTGTAGCAAATGTTTCTTCTATAGACTGCCTTGCAGGAATTGATATGTGCCCAATCAAGACACATCTGGAAGCATCTTATTATCTGCCTCTCTTCGCTAATCTGACAGTTAACCCACCCAATTTTGAGGCTTTTCCATTTTAAAGCTCTTGGGCTTCAGCTGGTAGCAGTAGTGTCGCTGTTTTTTTACCGTATCCCTCCGCATTCACAGGAGCCAGCGATTTCTGGTCTCTGCTTTTATCACCTGGGCAGCCGCCTCGGTAACTCTTCGACTACTACAGTCGTCGATGTCCTTATTTTAATAAGCCGCTTTGGCACCAGCGCTTTTACTGTGGCTTGCGTGCCTACTGCCTCCACTACTGCCTTGTTCAAGGAGTCAATATCACCGGTCTTCCGGATGACGATTAGCAGCTCCTTCCTTTGCGTCCTGCGGATCTTCAGGATCTCTGCCGCATGTGCCTTAGGGTCTACCGACTCCTTCATTTTTTTGATGATATCCGCGTAGGATTCACCATCTTTGGCCACTACTTTAATCGCCTGGTTCTGTATACCAGGGCAGTTCTTGCGAACCTTCCCACGACTCTCGTTGCTTTTGCTTTCTTTCTTTTTTGGTCGACTTTGCAGAACAACCATGTCTATTCGCCGTTGTTCACCATTAGCTCTGTTTCCACTACTTCTATATTCTTCTCTTTCACGGCATTGTCCGCCGTTACCTCTCCTTCCGTCACTACTGTCACCTTCCTCTTATCAGTCAATTGGTTTCCACGCCAGAGGCCTGGGAGCTTCTCTTCTTGCCCTTTTCTTCCCTTGCGAGTCTCTCCGCATAGTGCTTTCCTATTTTTGTAGTTGAGCACTCTTGTAGTCGATCAGGAACTCTGCTCTTTCCTCCTGTGAAGCCTTGCATTGTATTTCATCAGGTCGATGTCATGCAAGGCTTACATCATTCCATCCTTTACCGGCTGTGGGTTATTTCAGACATTTTGCCACTTACCACACTTAGGAGCGGTTGCCAGGTCCTCGACTAACTTCGTCTGTGCCCCATGCAACATCTCCATGGCCGCCACGCACTTCTCAGCAGTATACCCACTTAGCTCTTGAGGGTATCACCGCTCTCCCTCTGCAGGGAGGATCAGCTTCACGCACCTCAGGGAGTTAATCGCACTTGTATTGTCTGACAGGGCGCCAAGTCCACGTCCTCTGTCCTTAACTCCTGTGGGTACACCACTTGTCGTAGGGGGTACTTGGAGGTGATCTCTGCAATTCGGCTCTGTAGGTACTCCAGGAATCATGGAGAGGGCTGCTAGGAGGTGATCTCTGCAGCTTCGCCTTCAACAGAAGAGGTTAAATGCACTTAATGGCATTATCTGACAAGGGACGCCAAGTGATCCACGTCTGGCATTGCAGTTATAGTGACGACGCCCGGTGGCCCTGCTTATACCACCGACCTTCACCAGTACTGGAGCTCCGATCCCTGCACCGTAACGGTTGATCTAAGGACCTTCCATCTCGGGTTTTTCTTCGGGGTCGCCTTCCCTAGCGTTTTTAAGCTTCCGCCAGCTGAAGAGAAACGGAAGAAAAGAGAGGGGACAGTAAAGAATAAGAGTTAGAATAGAAGAGTAGAATAAGACGACTCACAGCCCTCAGGAAAGCCTAATGGCGTCGGTCGGAAACACAGAGTTAGCCGATACGAATTGGCCTACAGGATAGAAAAATAGAAATTATTCACCTGAAATTAGTGGAAGCAATGACACACCAAGTATGTGGGGATTACAGGATGCATAGGGAAGTGACAGCGGTCAGCTGCTCCGATTAGTCGCCTTCTACGACAGGGGGAGGTCCCGAGGTGCTATTCTACTAAAAACCCCGACACCACACGGGTAATTATTATTATTATTATTATTATTATTATTATTATTATTATTATTATTTTTTTAATATTTAGAGGCTTGGCAACTGTGGCCTTTAGCCTTTACTGATTAGTATTAAAAGCTGAACCTGTACAATTTAAATTTTTATAAAAGATTCGCTTCTTTCAGAATCATGTGTTTTGTCTGTTGCCGTTTTCTTTTCGAGATCTTCTTTCAAGTTCCCTTTGATACCACACATCTGTCTCAGGTCTTGAGGGTGCTGTGGTCTGTTAGAAGGTGTTTTGCTGTGAGAATTCCACCACCGCAGTCTTAGAGGAGGTTGCTCTTCTTTTTCAGCAGATGTGAAGAGTTATCCTTGTATGGCCTATTCGTAGTCTTGTAAACACTTGTTCTCGACGAGTGTAGCTGTGTGATACGATGACCATTCATTGGCTCTGTTTCACTGGTTTAATTTTGTTTGAAGACTATTCCACGTAGTCTGCCATGCTCTTATTATACTCTTTAAAGCAGCATTTCTTACATCTTGAGGGCGTACTTCTGTTCGATTCTGATTGTTTATTTGGCATTTCTTGCTGCAGGAGATCAGCCTCTTCCTTGCCTGAGATACCTGTGTGTACCCAGGGCGCAGATGAACGTAACAGACGCTTCTCGCTGTTTTAGCTCGTGGCATATGGGAGAATCATCTGTATTAGTGGGTCCCAGGCAGGCGTCTGTCTATAGCGGTTAGAAAGCTGGGCAGTCAATTGCAAATCACAAATTTTCTTGCACCAAAGAGTTTCACAGTGCCGCGGGCTTGTAATGTGCGAACAGTTCAGCTGTGTATACACTCCTTCCCAGTGCAGTGTCATGTTTTGATGTATCTTCAGTTATAAATGCGCTTCCAACTCATGTTTGTTTTGATCCATCGGTGTAGATAACTGTGTGATCTGCTATGTATTCTTCGAAGTGATCTGAATCAGTTTTAATTCCGTGGGAAGGCTTTCTTTTTCTTTGCACTAGTGGTGCCGAGTCAGAATCTCTGGTATTTTAAGCGTCAGGAGGGACTTCCTTATGGTTTATGTTTGAAAACCGGTGGTAGAGATGATGTTGTAACATCTGATTGTTTCTGCCCGGATGTTGGCTGGACGAGTAGCTGCCAGGCCTTTGATTGTAAATGTTTGTCAGGTTAGGACCTAGTCATCAATAAAATCGGTATTTAGGTGTTCTGGTAGTGACAGCATTTTTGCTCGATATCTGAGTAGTATTGTTTACCGTCTATGGTGTAGCGACATGGTACTAGTTTCACAATAGACATAGGAAGGACTGGTACGGAACACTCCAGAACACATAACGGAGGCCTGCGTTGTGATAGTTCTAATTTTCTTAGCTTGACTTCCTGGCTGAGAGTACACTTTGCACTGCAATCTATTTTGGACGCGACTGACGATTTGTGAGGGCAAGCAAGACGTCTCTATCTGCTCCCCAATTTATATGCAATGCATCGGATCGTTATTCAGAACCGTTTGCATCTAGACAAGATATACTCAGATGTTGTTTCCAGGTTAAATGTTTATCAAAAAATCAAATAAGAAATTTTTGCCGTTTAGCTTTGTACGCCAGTTGAACACCATGTAACGTTAGATCTGGATCTCTGTATCTTTTCCGTTTTCTACAGAAGTGGACGCATTTGGTTTTAGTTGCTGCAAATGAAAATCCGATATTTTCCGCGTTCTGTACTAGTGTATTGATGGCCTTTTGCAGTTTCAATTTAATCATTGCTGGCGATTTGGCTGAATAAAATAGGGCAATATCATCAACATACATGCATTTTCCAACTGATGATTCTATGCCATCAAACATCTCATTGATTGCAATGATAAAAAGCGTGCCACTTAATGGAGAACCTTGTGGTACACCGTTCTCAAATTACGTAACTTTCTGAGATAGACGCCTTTGAACTGGAAGGATCTGGTACTAAGGAAGCTGGATATGAATTTTGGAAGTTCTCTGATTTGCCAATTATGCGGTTGTCTCAAGATGTTGTAGCGCCAGGTCTTATCAAACAACTTTTTCCAGATCGAAGAATATAGCAACCATATGTTGTCTTTTAATGAAGGTGTTCTGAAGTGGGTTTTCTAGATACATTAGCTGGTCGATGGTAGAGTGATGCTGTTGGTATCTGACTGATGTTTGATTATTCAGGAGGTTGTTTCTTTCGAGACACCGAGACACTCCCATGTTAGTCGGGAGTTGATCATTTTTTCTACGATTTTTCCTACTCAGCACGTCAATGACACCGGGCAATAGTTTTCAGGTTTCCTCGAGTCTTTGCCAGCCTTTAAAAGTGGGATTATTATCTTCTTCAACATATAGGGTAATTACTATACTACAGATGTTGTTATATATTAACAGCGAGTGTAAAGTATTTCCTCTGTGCAACCGACGTAGTATGCTGTAGAGGATTTATCTGATCCTGCTGCAGTGTCTCCGGCTGCATTTATAGCATCTTGTAATTCTCTCCGTGTGAAAGTAGAATTATACGGCATATCTGTATCCGTTGTGAAATCTAGTTCTTGTTCTTCTTCCTGCCTTTTTCGGATAAATTCTTCAGGATGGCAGCTGTTTGTGTTGCTGGCTTTGGGATATTGAGACGCAAGGCATTGGCTATTTCTTCTGGGTTGCATACTAGTTGTCTTCATATTCTATGCATGTAATGGGAATGAAAACGTTTTTCCAGCTGTTGACCTGATTTTCTGCCATATTTCTGTGACTTTGGTCATTCTGGTTATAGTTTGTCACGTACTTCTCCCAGCTTGATCGTTTGGCAGCTAGTACTTTCCTGCGGCAAGTGCCTCGACGCTTGAAAGCAATTAGATTGTCTGTATTGGTGACCGCCTGTAGGTGTTGAGGGCTCTTCTTTTCTCCTTATTGCTTCTTTGGTATCTGTATTCCACCACGGTACTGGAATTCTGGATGGGCGACCAGTAGTTTGTGGAATGTATTTTCCAGCAGTAGAAATTACAGTATTGGTGAAGTCTGTTACGTCTTTCTCTGTGTTTCCACTGACATTTATTGGTGTTAGATGACTGGTGAAGTTGAACCAGTCTGCACGCTCGGTGCACCAACGTTTCTGTAAATATACGGCGTTCTTTGATATGTTTGATGATATCAACAGAGGAAAGTGATCGCTCTGATGAAAATCTGGACGTGGTTTCCACGTCATGTTGCAAGATTCGGACTACATATTGAAAGATGTATGGCCAAGAATGTTCGATTTCTAGCGTTAAAGGGTGTGCTTGCTCGTGTGTTTAAGTATGCGTGTTCATTGTTTAGTAACAGGTCTTCAATTCTGTGAATAGCGTCATTTGTTCTACAACAGCGCCATGTAGTGTTGTGTGCATTAATGTCGCCTAGAATAGGAAATGGAGGCTGTAGTTGATCAAATCAGGCCTTGTAGCTGCCTTTTGCCATGAGGTGTCTGGTAAGTAAAGACTACATAACGTCATCTTCAATGGTTGGTGTAATGTTACAGCTACTGCTTGTAGAGGTGTATTGAGGTGAACTTGACTAGCAGGATGTGTATTGCTGATCAATATGGCAACACCACCTCTAGCTCGCCTATCAGGTTCTACGTCATTGCGAAAGATCTTATAACCTCTTAAATTGAAACGGTCTTCTGGTTTAAAATGGGTTTCTTGTAAGCACACATCGGTGTGTGGTTGTGTGCAATTTCAGTTCACTAATAATGTGATGCTCCCCGGCCGTTAATGTTCCATTGAATAATATTTCCATAGTTGGGATGATTCTGCTGCTGGCATGGATGGGTCCTGCTTATTTTCTGGGTTTCCTCTTGGCCATCCTTTCTTCTTTTTCTTTGCGCGGACTTTTGCCTAGTTCGATTGACGGTAATCGTTGTTTTCTGCACTTATCATCGAGCTTGTCTGAGCCAGTGGTCGTGTCTTGATCATTGTGTTTTTGTTGTTCAGTCCTCAACCAGGTGTGTTTGGAGGACAGGGCGATCGACTTCAGTGGCTCCTTGCCGATTCGCCTTTACTGGAAGTGGCTGCGGCAGCGACCACAGACTCTCTCATCGCTGACCAGGGTGCTGGATTTCTTTTCAAGAACACTATTTCGCTTTGGGTGTTTGTGTTTAAATCTTCTTGTTTACTTTGTTCTTAAATTTCACTGAAATACTTTTCCTATACATTGAGTTAATACAGGCATTAGTTCTTTCCTTTTCTAGGGGAAGGCAAGAGGTGTGCTTTTAGTAACTGCTTCAGCAGTATGTAATATTTCCTTTTTCTGGACAAATATGATTTTTTTGCTTCAGGATAGCTGAGTTTTGCCTGACTTTTATTTGTTGTATTGCTGCCTCCTGTTTATGGGTCCAGGCAGTCTCTTGTGTGATGGTGCTGCCCGCTGCAATTGATGCATTTAAATAGGATCATGCATGGATCACCACTATGATGCTTTCCACATTGACATGCTTTGATTTTAGCACATCTAGATGCTGTATTGTCCGATAGTAAACGCTATAAAGCACTACGTGGTTGAGAATGAACATTCGTACGCTCCAGACGATGAATGCCAGCTTTAATCTTTTCTGGTAACGTGCTGCGGTTGAACGTCAGAACATGGGATGCTGAAGGAATTATCTGCCCGTCTCGCCTCATCGTTAGCCTACGACAGGCAATGACTCCTTGATGAGCCAGTTCTTGCACTATTTCCTGTTCACTGCAGTTTAGTAAATCACTGCAAACTACAACACCTTTACAGGTATTCAGCGTACCATGGGCATTCACTTCAACTTCGATAATTACCTATTTTGTAACTCTAACAACTTTTGACCTTGATTGTCATTAAATGTTTCTATTAGGAGTCCAGACGGAGTTTTCTTTATCTCTCTTACGGCAGATCCAGCACAGGTGCTAACACACTTTTCTATTAGAAAGGGACTTACTTTTTTCAAAGTTTCCTTCCTTTCTTTTAACTGTAAGGTACTTTGGGCATTTTCACTGATGTATTTTGAACAAGTCATCCAGGATTTACGTTCTTCCAGTTCTCATTCTTTTGCTCTAAACTCAGGGCGCTCATTTCTGGACGAGGTTTTTAAGGATCCCTCCAACCTGGAATCGCAAGCTTTATGCGTGTCCTTGAGTTTGCTATCACTCGTAATATCTGCCGGGTGCCGAGTGATCCACCTGGCGACTGCGGTAGCTTGATGACGACGCCCGGTGGCCTGCTTGCTCATCACCGACCGCCGGTACTGATCTGATCCCTGCACCGTAATGGGTTGATCCTAGACGATCCTCCATACCGGGTTTTTTCTTCAAGGTCGCCTTCCCCTAGCGTTTTTAAGCTACCGCCAGCTAAAAGGAAAAGGAAGAGAAGAAGGGGACAGTGAAGGGCGGATTAGAATGAAGAGTAGAACAGAAATGACTCCCTAGCCCTCGTAACCTAATAGCGTCGGGGTCGGAAACACAAGGGTTGGCCGATATGAAGGTTGGCCCACAGGACAGATAGCAGAAGTGTGCCACAAGTAAGTGGAAGCAATGACACACGAAGTTCATGGGAATGAGAGGATGTTTAGGGGAGTGACGGCGGACGAGCTGCTCCGATTAGTCGCAACACACGACAGGGGAGGGTCCCGTGGTGCTATTCTACTAGACTGAAGCACCACACAGGGGCAGTGTGTGTGTATTATTATTATTATTATTATTATTATTATTATTATAAGTTGAGAGTTTGAAAATTCTCTGCAGTATAGAAGAAAAGCCCTTTTCTGCCCTTTTCACAAAATGAAACACATTATCAAAATGTTTCCTTTTGAGCCAGTAGTACTGTAACTAAAAATATGCAGTTACTGTGGGGAGTAAAGGATTTTTGCAGGCAATGGCTGGCAACCACATGATTGATCACAGATCATCACAGACTGATCACACTAATCACAGACTGCTAGTACATGGATAAACTGGGGCCATGTTTTACAAGATCTTGTGTAAAATACTCAGACTTAGCTCTGGCCACAATCACCCCACAAAATGATGAAATTCCATAGCATCACGATAAAATGGCCATGACGTGATAGAGATGGCAAATTTCGTCTCGGAATTGTGTTTGTATTACTACTACCCCTCTTGTATGTAGGGCGCTAAAGAAAGGTTGTTGGTAGGTGGGTGCAGATGTGTGTGTGTGTTTGTGTGTGGTAATGGATGGGCATGTGTGCATATGTGACAGACTGATTAATCTTCCTTGAGAAATATAGGAAAAATTGTTGATTTTTAACTCATGCAAAAGGCAGTAAAAACAGCAAAAGGGTAACTCAGGTTTAACTTAATTGTGCACAATCCACTATTTGATTGTGCGATTTTGGAATGTGAGTTTTAAAACTCAATAATGCATGAAGATCCTGTCTTTAGTCTGAATCTCAGTTGTGTAGCCTAATTGCCAATGCAAGATATTTTTTATTATGTGGAAGCAAATAGTTTTTGCAATCAAGTTTTGCAAAATCTCTCGTCTTCTTTCCTCCATTGCCAACTATTCCATCCTCTCATCAACCTAACCACCCACCCCAGAGATCAACACAAAGAAGGGTCACTCTTCATCTGCCCTCAAAAACCCAAAAACACAGTAAACAGGGCAAGATTAAAGCACCACCAAAAAAAACTCTCTCTCATTGAAATAAAGTACTTATACAGATCGTTCAAAAAGTCTCTCCACGGTGGCTGTCTCTCCACACCACCATCCTTTAATCTAGAATCTAGATTCTAGATAAAAGTATTTGACATTATTGATCATCACATACTGTTATACAAACTTGAGACTTTGAGAATTTGTGGCATTGCACATCAATGGGTAAAATCTTACCTTTCAAATCGTTGTCAAGTAGTCACAATGAAGCATGTTAGAGATAAAAAATTCAAGCTAATTTTCCAACCTAAAATGATAAATTATAGGTGTCACAGAGGATCGACCTATCTCTTTTCTTGTACATGTGACATGCCCCTGACTCTACAACCAGAGCAAAGTAGTCATATTTGCAGATGATACACAAACATTGTATCATTAAAGCAAATGCAACAAACTCTAAAGAAAGCAGAAACAGTTCTAGAGGGACTAGTAAAATGGTTCCAGGAAATAAAGTCATCATAAACATCAGTAAAACTGTCTCCCGAAACTATCCAAATCCACTGTCTAAAGAAAAGCCTCCAACACAATTGATGATAAAACACATGCTTGTAAAAATAGCCCAAAACCAACTTTTCTTGGATTGACTATTCAAGATGATGGATATGGAATAAAATGGAACTCCCACATCACAGATCTAAACAGCAAGCTTACCAAGTCATGCTATGCCATCTACATCCTTAAGTCAAATTCTAACTTGGATACTCTACGAACAGTGTACTTTGCAAATGTTCACTCACATCTAAAATATGGAATCATGTTCTGGGGAAATTCCCCAGAAAGAATCCACACTTTTATCATCCAAAAAATAATATTGAAAACAATGACAAACATTCACAAACATGAGACCTGCAAAACACTTTTCAAAAAATTACAAATCCTACCACTTGTATGCATATCGGAATATTAACTATGCACATCATGCATATGGTGGGACATGCAATTTTATTAAAGATATTATTAGTTTTGTACCCTACACCAATCATACTCACAAAAGAAAAAGTCTTTGAAATATTCATTACTGACTCAACTGAAATAAAAATATCAGTCTTACTACACATATCGCAGCCCAACTAAGAATTTGAAAGCTCTCGCACATTTATTATCCAAAAAGAATACTACAAACAATGACCAGCACTCATAAGCTTGAGTCTGGCAAGCCCAACAAAATTAAGGATTCTTCCACTACCATGCATGTGCATATTTGAAATAGTGGTCTTCACAAAGAAGATTCTCATGGAAAACAAAGACACTTTTACTCTGAATTCTGATGTACACAACTAAAACACTCGTCTAAAGGATATTCCCCATTCTGAAACTACACTTTATCAAAAAAGTACCCTAATAGAAGGCATTACATTTTACAATAAATTGAGCCTGATATTAAAATCATAAACACAAAACATACATTTAAAAGTAAATTAAAAGTTTCCCTGCTTAACAATATGTTCTTCAGTGTGTAAGAATTAACGAATCAGAACACTACTTCCCTTAAAAAAACATAAATAAAAAATTCTTATCCCATTTGACTTTCTGTTTGGTGTTGACTGTTGAAGCTGAAACAAAGAAAAAAGAATTGGCATATTCCATCCTGCCTGTTGGTCTGATGTAGAAGGAGAATGCCAGACCAAAATTCTATTTATTTCACCCTGAATTTGCTAGATGCATTAGGCATTGTTAACAATAATATTGTTAAATAATTTCTAAATGAATAGTGTTGTTGTGATTATTATTATTATTATTATTATTATTATTATTATTATTATTATTATTATTATTACTACTATACTACTACTACTACTACTATCATTAGAAACAAGTACAGTAAAATCAATGACACCAACTCGGTCAGGGTAACTTTACTCCACCCAAGTCTTCTTGAGCTCCCTTTTGGTATACATGGGAGGAGTGGAGGGTTAAAAATTGTTAACAGTGTATTCAAAGTCAAAATTGAATGTCGCTTTCAGTTCTTTCAAATAGAAGTGAACATTCCTTATATTCTTATATTAAAATACTGCATTATCTTCACTCATAATAGTCTATAGAAAGAAAAAACTAAAATCTGTAGCCCAGTAAAACTTATCATACATCATATCTGACTCGTCATACACGATTAAAATAGCATATGTGACTCAATAATTATTATTATTATTATTATTATTATTATTATTATTATTAATTATTATTATTATTCACCAACGCCCCTATGCGACGCCTCTATGCTCATTAAAAAGAGAGGATACGGAAAACATCCGGCCTATTAGTGGACGGAAGAAATAGCAGAATTAAGAAAGCATTGCTTCAGACTACGCAGAAAAGCAGTGCAAGCGCACAAAAGAATAAATTTTCAGGGTTCTCAGTGGAGCCGAAAGGCTGCGAGGAGGATACTCCAGAACGCTCTCAAAACAGCAAAATACAATGTTGGAAGACGGTGTGCGCGGAAGTCGACACCGAACCTTGGGGATTGGGATACAAAATCGTCACCCAGAGGGCGTAAGGGCTCTCGGACCCATGGGCATTCTCAGGTCAGAAGACATGAAGAGCATAGCGGAGGCTCTCGTCCCATCAAACCCAGTTAGAAGCGAAGCCAAAGTTGGACGGAGAAATATTGAGGCACATACCTTCACCAAGGAGGAGCTGGTAGCGGCGGTATGCTCTCTGAAGAATAAAAAGGCATTAGGACCAGACGGCTTACAGGTGGAAGTTTTTAAGGCAATTGTGGGAAACAACTCCACAAATGCTATTGAATATGTACAATACCTGCCTCAAAGCAGGAATTTTTAGCACTCGCTGCAAAATCGCACGCCTGGCTCTCGTAAGCAAACGAAAAGGCGACACGATCACGCCATCAGCGTACAGACCTCTCTGCATATTAAATACAGCGGGGAAAATCCAGGAGAGACTCTTAAAGCCGCGATTACATGCAGCGATCGAAGCTGCAGGAGATTTGTCTGACCAACAGCTCGCCAAAATGCTCGCTCGTGGCACATAGCGAAATCGCTTGCCTTTCACCACTGAGGTCCGGGTTCGATTCCCGTCGAATCGCATGTGAAATTTGTTCCAACAAAACGAGTTTGGATGCTTCACAAGGGCTAGTCCAACCTCTGTGAAGTGTCCTAAACCTTACCCCTTTCCTAATTCCTTCCCAATTCTGGCCGCTGGGTAGTGACGCAAGAGCGAGTGATGTCAGATGCGCCTACACGGAGACGCTACCTGGCGGTTCTCTTGACTACCGACTGACAAGACGAAACTTTGCATACATTTACTGTGACCTTATCAATATGTGGGACATTGTATTGAGTGACATTTATTACTAACAGGGTAAATGGTAAGGATAGACATATGCAAATGTAGCGACGGTAGACGAGTTGTCGTCAAGGTCAGCAAACTTCATTGCTGAACCACGGGGCGCGGCTAGTTGATAAAGTAAACTGTTTGATTGGCCGAGAAGCAATGATAGTCTGGGCGCGGCTAGTTGAATTTGTAAATGGTGAGGATTGGCTGGGCATGGAATTTTTCTGACAAGAAACAGTAGAAAAGATAGGAGCAATTGATGTTGTGTGTACACAATTGATGTTGGGAGTTTAAATTATGAACATCTACTTTGGGCGGCTAATGGTTGTCGGACTTGAATATTAGTGTAATGTGCGGAAGTGGAACTTGGAAATATTTCGAGTGCGGCAGCTAGGTGTGAACTTACGTAGATTTGTCGGCAACAGGACTAAAGTATTTGATGCAGATAATGCTGCTGAACTTTAATATTTTAAGTATACATAAACAGAAAGAACAGGAACTTTAAAGGAAAAGTAATTAAGTCTTATCGACGCTTATGGGCGGTGAATCCAGTGACTTGAGTACACTTGTGCCAGAACGGAAGAAAAGATGAGTATTTGGACCTGGAGCCATCGACACACCCGGGAAGAAGGAAGAAAATAGTTCAGAGACTGGTCATGATGAAAGTTTCTGTCATTTCTGTATTTACCAATGAACATTGAATAACACGAAGTTTCTTGAATAGAAAGATGATTTTCATTCAGCCAATTCCAGCAAATGAGTAGCTAGAAATGTATATTTCCTTTTCAGATTCCTCGGCCACTCTGTACAGATGGCAGATAGAATAATCGGCTATTAGTAGGCAATAGCGATTATTTCTTATAAGACCCATCGACCCAGTTAGCCGGATATTAATTTAATGGAAATAGCAGTTGAGTAATTTTAATAATTGAATGCTTGTGATCTTTTCCTGGCGCCCTTATTCTTATATAAATTTGGAACGAGTTACGTTGAATTTATATTTAATAATATTAAAGAGCAGAGGAAATATTAAATTTAAAAATAAAAATCAGACAGTTTGTTTCAAATGGCGCGCCACTGAGAGTTGAATTAGTTATAAATTGCGTTAATATATCAAAATCGATCAAGAGAATCTGAAGCAAAAATTGGCGTGAAAAGTAGTTCTTAGTTTAAGGAAAATTTTGCCAAACCATTTCATTGTGGTCAAGATTGAAATAGTAACAATAGAGAAATTATATTTTAAGGTCTTGATAAAGAAATTACGATGGATACGAGAAGTAAGAAATCGCGATCTGAAAACTTGGACGTAATGGCGGCCGAAGCAGAACCTGTACGTGAATCAATAGAGGTAGGTATTAAAATTTTGATTTTATTGTTCAGCTTTTATGGAAGTAACTACATGAATGTTGTGAATGTGTGAGGTTTTGATATTTTTTCCTGAAATACATATTTGTCAAATTTTATGACTTAGAGAATTTTTATTTATTCTCTTAAAAGAAAATAATTCACCATTTTTCTGATTTAATTTTAATAAATCTGTCACTTTATTTTATTGAGTTGTTTCCATGTAATTTCCATGCCATCCTGAGTCATTTCCATGTCAGGGTATTCTCCATTTCCTACAGAATCCTAAAATAAATTGTAAATTTTGCCAAAATGGCTACATTAAAAAATACTGTGCATCTACCCCCATGCCCCCACCACGGCATGGTCCCCTCCACCTCTCGGTTTAATATTAGAACCGCCCGTTTGAGCGCAGCACTAACGCTAGTCGCGAGAATTAATACGTAGTTTGTAAACCCTGTTTTCTGTTGGTGCTTCGGTGCTTCCCACGTGGTTGATCTGCACATGTGGCTGCGGTGTTTCGGCGTGCGTCGTTTGATTCAGTGCGTTCATTACAACAATAATTCTACATAATTTGTTGTGTATATGTGGGCTAAAGTGCAAGTGATCAAATAAACTGATCGTTACATATCAATTATTACATAATATATTTTTTATCCTGTGGATTTCTTACGGTAAGGCACATTTTTGTTTTGTTTACCTAGATTCAAGCAAATACTATAAAGATACTTAATTATATTTTATTCTAGTGATGAAATAGGGGGAAAAATCTAATTTTAGCGAATAGCTGGTATGAAGGCTAGGTCAAGATACATTTTTATGTAATTTTACAGCATTTAGAATTAAACATTTAGCAACTACAAGTATTGTATCCCGAAAAATCATAAATTACATCCCCTTTATTAATAGAAAAGTATTCGACACAATTAAATTTAATTTTATTCACATCTGTAATATTACCATCTCTAACTAATGCATGCCAATTTGGATCACATTACTGCAGTGGCAACAATAGAAATTATAAGTTGTGCAAAATAAATGCCTGAAATGAACTACAAACCCCTAGATTTGAACCAAATTCACTTAGAAGTATATGTTTATTCAATTAAAATCTTATATAGAAAATATCTCAAGTTTTTTCTTCACTTTTATCCCATCTAACTCGAAAATTTAATTTAGGCTGCAATGTTTTGATCCATAGCAGGGTCAAATCAAAATTTCCCAAGGATTATGATAATAGCGATTAAATTATATTTAGTAACTTAATGCATGATACTTTTACAGTTGTTGGTCAGTGGATTAAGAGAACCAAATTATGATCCAAAAGAAGTTCTGTGGAGTTTTTTTTAAATTTAGCACATCCTTGCCGTAGTCTTGGGTGAATTTCGTTCATGTTCAGTACATTTTTAGTTTTAATGTTTTTTCTGTCATAATTTGTGCTTGACATTCTTAGGGATTTTACCAATCTACTTCAGAATCTTCATTTCAATATTTATATTTCATTCCCATAGTAAAATTTAATGAACTGCTATATTGTGAAGTAAGGTTTATCTTTTGCTGTAGTCATGTTTGAAAATTAACATTTTGTGCTGAAGTAGAGAACAGTACAACTTAAGGAAGTCTTTCGAACGAGCACTTTGCACTGGTTAAGGATGGGTAAATCCGTGTGGCAAGGGCCAAGAGGTAGTTATGGGATTTTGATGGGAGTCTTGCGATGAGCAGGGTTGTAGACAATATACATAATTGATGGTTGTGGCATATGATCAAGTGTTAGTGTTATGATGGTGATATTAAATGTGTTTTTAAATACATGGTGCTGATGGGGTTATTTGTGTAGTCATTTGAGTGGATTCAACAACATGGTTTGATTAGGTTTTTGCCTTATTTCCTGAGTCGATGAAGGTTCGCGATAATGTGAGAAATATTTCAATTTGAGATGGAGGAAATTAGAAGAGTTTGATCTTATGATGATGAAAGGATGATGATCCTTATTGAAAGGTTCATGATAATGTGAGAAATATTTCAATTTAAGATGGAGAAATTAGAAGAGTTTGATCTTACTATTGAAGCAGCTTTTTGGAGAATTCTCATTTCTTATGAAAATTTGACTTCCAAAAAGCTACTTGCGACAAAATTATAGATGAATCACTTTTTGAGGATGTTTCGTTGCTAAAATATGTTGTGAGTTCCAGGAACATTGGTAGTATGTGTTCTGAGTGGGGTTAGTATGTTCTTATTAGAGATTGTTTCACATGACTGGTTTCATTTCCTTTCCTCCTTACTGTCACCCTCCATCCTCTTTGCCACATTCTTACTTTCCCCTCTAGTAGAAATTTTACAGTGAGTGTGAGTTGATGGAATGTGAAAATAATGAACAACAATACAGCTTCAGTTTTTTCAGGCACACAGGAAACACGTCAAAGTGAGTCTGTAAAGAAATTTGGAACCTGTTCTCTGGGGTAGGAGAGCTCATTCTGCAAAAGTTACAGACATAAACATGCATACACACATACACATTTTTTGTTGCATGGGATGCACATCATCACTATGGGCTTTTAAATGTGGGGGGAAATTAATTTTAGTTGATTGAAAAATCAGTAAAAGTTGGCACCTTAAGTAAATTGTCCATGTACACACGTGCTAAATAGGTGCCAAAAAATCATGTTCTCTTTACTTTTTTCTCAGGTGTTGCAATGGAGGCTGAACAAAGTGTCAAGCAGTCACATCCAGAGAATGGAGATGCTTTTAAGGAAAGAGGAAATGGAGGAGGAAGGGAATTTGTGAATAGAGGGGGGAGAGGATTTGGGGAAAAGGGCAGAAGAGGGGGGAGGGGATTTGGGGAAAGGGGGAGCAGAGGGGGGAGAGGATTTGGGGAAAGGGGGCAGAGGGGAGGATTTGGGGAAAGAGGGGGTGGGAGGCTGGAGATTTAGGGAAGGGGTAGGAGGCTGGGGATTTTGGGAGGGGCAGAGAGGGAAGATTTGGAGAAAGGGGAAAGGAGGCTGCAGGGAATGGGGAGGTGGAGGCAGAGGGAGGAAGGGTGGCTTTCAGGGCAGGGGCAGAGGGCCGGAGGTGAAGGGGGTTTCCTTGGAGGCAGAGGAAGGGAGTGGATTTGGGCGGGGTTCGAGGGGTAACTTTAGAGGAGCAGGCAATTTCTCCTCCAGAGCAGGAAGCAATATGGATTCGAATTATTCATCATCCTCAAAAGGTGAGTTTGTGACAAATCAAGTTGCATTGTTTGTCAAAAGGAATGTTTTGTGGTTGTTGGTATTAAATATGTAACTCTCAATCTAGGAGTACATTGAGTACTTGTTTACATTACCTCTATGTTGGTGTGCTTTTAATGACTTAATCGTTAAGGGACCTCCTTAGGCAATTAGGGTGTGATTGCAAGAACGGTTGATTATAATTTGAATATTATAATAATTTGCTACTTTGAAACTAATAAATTTATTTAATGATAATTTGTCCCTTTTGTTCATTTTCTTCAGTATTATAAATACCAAACCTTTGGAGAAAGAGCATAAACATTACGTTTCTTTAATAAGGAATTATACTTTTTTTCTCTCTAGAAATTCAGTCTTTTGCTTCTACAATTCTTAGTTTTCATTTGTTCATAAGCTAAGCAAGGTGATGAATATAGAATGAACATTAGCAAGCAATTCTGTACAGTGTGCACATCACAATACATTATTGTGGACTTCTGTTTTCATTGCAGTGTACTCTGACTTCCCAGATTGGACTGCTGACAAAATACATAATGTTTTAGAGAACATCAACTATAGAGTAAGTATTTCAAATGATCAAAATTTGTATGTTCCAGAGCTTACAATATACATTACAAATGGAATACTGAAACAGAAATTGTACAACAACATACTATTTGTCATTTAAAAATTTATTCACTACATCAGAATAATGTCAGAAAAAGTTGTTCTGGAATTTGTAACTACATAGTTTGTGATTCATATCGTACAATTTTTTTTGGTGTAAGTATAATAATAATAATAATAATAATATTTGTTGAGTCTAGTGATTTCAATCGTGTATGCCGAGTCAGATATGGCGGAGTGAAGTTACATTTACTGTCAGAAATCAAAACAATGGGACCATCGGCATTTTGCTCAAAGGATCAGAAACTGGATAAAGCCTGATCAAGTTGAGTGTTGATCTTACAATAATAATAATAATAATAATAATAATAGTAACAGTAATAGTAATAATTATAATAGTAATAATATTAAATGATAATCATAATAGTAACAATACTAATAATAAAATATATTCATTCAGAAGTAGTTTAACGATATTAATGATGCCTAGAGCATTTATGAAATTCAGGATGAAGGAAATAGAATTTTGGTTTGGCATTCTCCTTCTACATCAGTCCAACTGCAATTAACACAGGCAGGATGGGATATGCCAGTTCTTTTTTCTGCTTCAACTTGAACAGTCAACATGAAACAGAGAATCAATGGGATTAGAATTTTAATTTTTGTTTTTTAAGGAATTAGTGATGTGATTTATTGTATTCCTTCACACTGTAGAACATGTTGTTAAGCAGGAAAGCTTTCAATTGCTTTTAAATCTATGTATTGTATTAATATCTTTAATATCATGGCTCAATTTGTTGTAAAATTATAATGCCACTCCCTATTCTGCGGTACTTTTTTTGATAAAGTGTAGTAAGCGCCTTTGTTTTCCATGAGAATCTTCTTTGTAGAAGACAACTATTTGAAATAATGTACATGCAGGTAGTGGAAGAATCTTAATTTTTTGAACAAGGGTTTGCAAGACTCCAGCTTATGAGTGCTGGTCATTGTTTGCAGTATTCTTTTTTGGATAATAAATGTACGAGTGCTTTCAGGGGCATTTTCCCAAAATATTAATCCATATTTCAAGTGTGAGTGCACATTTGCATAATACATTGTCCTAAGAGTCTCAATGTTGGAGCTTGACCTGAGGTGTATAGGGCATAACAAGATTTGGTGAGCATCTTATTAAGATTTGAAATGTGAGCATTCCATTTTAGGTTTTCTTGGACGTTTCTTGAGTTTCTTTTTCTAATAAAATTTAGTGAGACTGTTTTGCTGGTGTTTATGATAAGTTTTTGTCTTGAAACCATTTTACTAATGCATGCAACGTTTCTTGAGTTTCTTTTTCTAATAATTGTTGCGTTTTTGCTTTTATGATTATGTTTGTGTCATCTGCAAACAAAATTGTTTTGTTATTTTTTAAAGCCAAAGGCATGTCATTTATGTATATAAGGAATAATATTGGCCCTAGGATGGATCCTTGCGAGACTCCACAATTTATCATCTGAGGGTTGGAATAGTACGAGGAGATTTTGTTATCTTTAGTGTGCTGGAGGTAACTACTTGGCTACGGTTTGATAAATATGATTTAATCCACTGGCCTGCAATGCCTCGGATCCTAGCATTTCTAATTTTGTTAAAAGTATTTGATGATCAATAATGTCAAAGGCTTTTGACAAATCTAAGAAAAGACCAATGGGAATTTTCTTCTGATTTAGTGCAATAAGTATGTCATTTAAAAAGGAGAAAATGGCTGTCTCTATGGATCTATTACACCCGAAACCATGTTGTGCATTTGTAAGGATATTATTTGCATTGAGAAAGGGTTTGAGTCTATCATTGAAAGCTTTTCCAAAATTTTTTGAAAATCCTGATAGCAGGGAGATAGGTCTGTAGTTCATTGGATCATAACTATTGCCCTTTTAAACAACGGTTTAATTTTTCCATTTGAATACATTTGGGAATATGCCTGTTTTTTGAGAGTAATTGCAAATATGAGACAGCAGGTTTATCTATATATGGAGTACTGTGTTTGATAAGAAAATCTGGGAAAGTTGTCCAGACCTGCTGAGAATTTATTCTCCATTTGTCCAATGATTTTAAAGATTTCAGAGGGGGTGGTTTCATATAAATATATGGAATTTGCAATTTGTGAAACATTAGTGTTTGGCTGGTGTGTGTTATTGTTTAGGGAATGTTGAGATACTAACTTTTTACCAATTTGTGAAAAGTGTTCATTGAATATGTCTGCAATTTCTTGTGGGTCTTGTAAAATTTGGTTTTTGAAGTGGAGCTCTATATTTTTTCTGTTATTGGTAGTTGGTGCTGTTGTCTTTTTAATAATGTCCCACATAGCTTTTGTTTTGTTACATGCATTTGCAATGTACTTGTCATTTGTCATAATTTTCGCTTGTTTGATTACTTTTTTAGGATTGAACTGTATGTTTTGTAGTATGAAATGAAGCTGGGGTTACATTTGTTCAGTGTTAGTATTTTATACATGTTGCGTTTTCTTCCACAAGACACTTTGATGCCTTTAGTAATCCACGTTTTGTTTTTATTATTTTGAATCGTTCTGAGTTTTTGAGGAAACGTGTCATTAAAATGTCTTAAGTATATATTTATGAATGAGTTAAACTTATCATTTGTGTCAGTTGCCTTAAATACTTCATTCCAATTTTGTAATCTGAGTAAGTTTTGGAATTCGATTATGTTTCCTTGGGAATAGTTTCGAGTTTCTTGGTAAGTTGTCTGTTCTGTGATTTTTTTTTCTATTTGTAGTGTTAGAATCTGGGCAGTGTGGTCACTGAAGCCAGTAATAAATGTAGCAACAGAAAAACTATTATTATTTGCATCTATTATTATTTGATCTATTGCAGTGTTACTATTTTTGGATATTCTGGTTGGTGTATTTATGGTTGTTTGTAGATTGTATGATTTTAGTAAGTCTTTAAATAGAATTTCGTTACTGGATTGAGTGAGGCAATTTATGTTGAAGTCACTGCAAAGAATAATTTTATACAGTCTGCGTCATTTAAGTTTTGTTAGAATAATTTCGAGGTTTTTTATAAGAAGATTTTTCAGATTTCCAGTTGGGCTGCGATACGTGCATAGGACCCATGTTTTTATTCCAGTTAAGTCTGTGATAGATATTTCAAAGTCTTTTTCTTTTATGAGGTGAGTGTAATTGGTCTAGGGTGCAAAACTAATTTTATCTTTAATAAAAATCCATGTCCCACCATATGCATGATGTGCGTTGTTAATGTTTCGACATGAGCTGCTAGCTAAAGAGAAGCCTGGTATATGTGTGGTGTCAAATTGTTCCTTGGTCAGCCAGTGTTCTGTAAAGCATAGTATTGAAATGTGGTTGAGCTTCTCCTCTAGTAATACTTCTGTCAGTGAGTTTGTTTTTCAGTGACTGTACGTTTTGATGAAGAATGTGAAGTTTTTTTTTTTAAAATGGTATTTTTTTCAAAACTCTTCAAACTGTCCCTAACTTTCAACAAAAAGGCATGCACATTTTAATACAACATATTATGGAACTACAATATACAAAAATGCATTGAAAATTAAAACATTTTTAAAATGAGCATTACATGAAACATGTTTACAAAGTTTGAGAGTTGTGGCAAGCTTACATTAAAAATGTGAGGAAATAATCTCTCTACTACCTTCTGTGTGTATTAAAGAAAGGATGTATCTCATATTAGAAATTGAATCAATGGGCTGAGGGAGATCAATGAACTAAGAAATTTCAAGGGAACTACTACTCATAGAAAGTGTAGGTTATCCTTTTTCTACAATCAAGCATAATCTTTCAATTGACTGATCCTTTTAAAATGAAAATGACTCCAAAGCGGAATATACAACCCTCTTTTCAAAATCATCAACATAATTGCCAAGACTGGGGTAGTGTAGTATGTATCTACAGTAACTAAATATGAGAGTGGGTCAAAACCAAAACAGGTTATCTACAACAATAATGAAATGTTACTAAAAACAAGACAAATTAATTTAACAATGGTTAATGAACATCAGCTGTTTGTTCAACAAATAATACACTCTAGTGTTTGAGTAAAATACTCAGATACAAACAAATATAAACAATTTAGTAACAATGGGAAGATCAGAACCGGAGTTAACTTGCTTCCAGAGCATACTGACTCTCGGTCTTGACGGCATAAATTATATACCTTGCTCTACTTTCTTTGTTAAAATATTTTTTCTTGCAATAATGAAGAATACTTTTCATAGTCAGATTCACTTCTATTAATTTGTTACATATTGTCTTCTCTGGTTCTGCATATGAACTTTGCTGAAAGTAAATTTATTGATTATTTACTTGTTTTTAAACTTTTGTAATATGCAACATAGATAACACTATAGCCTTAGCCTAGTATAATTTCAATCTCAGCAGGATTATATCATTGCAGTCCCAAAAGAATCCTTGCACTGTTAATTCTTTAGGTAATCACACTTACTTGGATATATCAGTACTTCTTCTTTTACTAGTAATGCTGCTCTCAAGATACAATACTAACTCCAATTTCAATTTGATTTATAAGATATAAGTTTACAATTAAGTTACAAAAGCAAAATCTCTAATGAAACATCTCTAATTTTCCTGCCATTGCCCTGTTTGTAGAAGTATTAATATTCCTTAGTTATTTGTTTTAATTTCTCAATAATTCGGATTCTGCAAAATCTTGTTGCAGGTTCTTGCACTTTCTAGATTTTCAAATTCTCTGACTTCCAAGTTTTCTAGACCTGAAACTGTGGTTTCCTGATTATGTTCAAAACTTCTAAGAATTAAAGGTAAAGAGTTAATTTTGTCATTTTGACATTCAATGAAAAAAATTAACGTAAGAGCAGGGACAAATTTACATATGGGAAAAATGGGCTATAATCCAGGGTAGCACGTATTGAGCGGCGGCAAATTTTCCAAAACTTATAATTTTTGAATTTTAATGTCATATTCGTTTGAAACAAAAACTGAAATTAACACATATTCTATATTTTTATTTCTTAGACATATCCCATTAATGAAAGAGGGAGAAATCAGTTTGATATTAGTTTTTACTTAAAAAGAAACAGCATTAGCCACAGCATTAGTCATGATGCACATTTTTTAATATTTAAAAGATATTTATTCTCAATCAGTATAGGGGGAATAAATCAACCATATACATATTTCTCCATGTTGATGTTTTCCAAATAAATTATTGATTAAACACGAGAATGTGGTTCATTGAAATTCAAAATTTGCTTTTTGAATTTTAATAAAATCTGATAACATGTTAAATATAAACAATTTCAAGAAATATAAACAAATATGCATTCAGTTTAATTTTTTTCATATTTCGTTTGAAATGAAAGCATCATCAAAGATTACATAAAATCAGGTGGTACCATTGAAAAGATAAAAAAGGAATTGGACATTTCAATTTGCGTACATTATGAGTGATGCACTGACTGCTAATATTCATTAAAATTATTGCTAGTTTTTTCCATAAATTCAAAATATTACAAAATAATAAAATTTGAGGTATGTATACAAGTTCTAGAATCAATATAGTTTTTGGTGAAACCTAAAATATTGATTGTGTATGAAAAATATAAATATTAATTTAATTATTACTATTTCTATAATGAAATATATTGTAAACTACTTATTGCATTGTTATCATTTCTATGAATTCCAGAAAAAGAATCTGTTAGATTAATTTTAGAGCACTTGTAATTGGCACATATGAATTAATAATTATTTTGTCTTATTAAAATTTTAATTGACAAATTATTGAACAATAAATTCATATTGTTAAGTTATTATTCATTTGAACTCTTTGCACAATTTAATTAATATTAAGTTATGTCAAGTTAAATTAAATACCTGAATTTTGCCCTTAAATAAGAAATACTATCTAGTAAAACATGCTTTCACAATTTGTCTCTAGTATCTATGATGGTTTTCTAGCAATCATTAAAGGCTAGTGTAATTCATTTTATCAAGTATAAAATTTAAGAACAAAGCAAATGTATATAAAGAAATGAAATATAACTTAATTATTTAAAACAATATAATACTTGTTTAAATTTTAAGTGATGTCTAATTTTATGTGTGTGTGTGTGTGTGTGTGTGTGTGTGTGTGTGTGTGTGCGTGCGTGCGTGCGTGCGTGCGTGCATGCGTGCGTGCGTGCGTGTTTGGGTGTTTTTTACGAGGGTAGATGGAAATCTTCAAAAGACACCATGTGGCACGTACCACATGATAGTGTGAGATTTTTACCCACTAAAACCACCTCTCTTCTCCTCCATCCTCCCCGCGGAACCGCCGTTAGGCATTACATCATGGGGAGTGGATCAGAATCGCTTAGTCACAGCCACTTCTCTTCACCAAATCGTAGGAAGGATCAAAGGAGGATCTGTCGACTTCCCTTCTTTCCCTTTCTATTCTCCTGAGCTCAGCTATTATGGTCTGCGCATATGCGCTTACCGCATCCCAGCTGGTTTCTGAGGCGAGGATGCACCCAACCATGGCTTGGAGTGTCAGCGGGTCGATCCCGAGTATGCTCATAATGTGCCGTCGCTGCAGATGGTATCGCGGGCACTGGAAGAACACATGCTCGGCGTCTTCGACAACAGGTTCACATAGTGGACATATGTGGGTATCCTCCAGCTTGAACCTGTGGAGATATGCGAGAAACCATCCATGTCCAGACAACAGCTGAGTCAAGAAGAAATTTACTTCGCCATGTTCACGGTTGATCCATAGTGCAATGGAGGGAATCATGCGGCACGTCCATCTTCCTTTAATGGAGAATTCTAGCGTCCGGCTGCTCTGATCGGTAGTTTTCCGTGGTTTCTCCGATCAATACCAGGCGAATGCCGGAGCAGTACCCTAACAAACGGGCCACGGACTGCGCGCGTTCTATCCTTCCTCTTCCCTGTCCTATCCTCTCCCCTTACACACACACTTACACTAACACGCACTACACCACCACATATTCCGGGAGACCTGTCTGGAGCTTCGAGCTTGTCCCTGCTGGGGCGATGCCTCGCTGGTGGGAGAGTCCTGGTTAGGGGGAAACCCCACTAGCCGACGGTAGGTGGGCACCGGATCTTACCATCGAGCGGGGGAAATCACCGCCAACTCCCGAGAAAAACATGCACTACACTAACGTGACTAATGTCCGAAGCAGTTGACGCGCCCGGAAACACGAAAACTCAATCAATCAAACATACACAGTGGCCGGTATGACGATGGATCTTCGGGAGCTTTATTCCCCTTAGGGAGGAGCACCAGGCGCTGTTTTTTCCATCTTTCTGGGTACACCCCTTCTCTCAAGCAGGAATAATAGAGATCCACAAAGATGTCGGTGTGAGCGAGTATCGCAGTCTTGAGGGCAATATTGGGAATGTTATCCGGTCCGGGAGCCTTTGTGTTGCCGATTCTGCTGATTGCGTGCAGAATTTCTTCTTGCGTGACTGGAGGAATTATTTCTGGCTCAGATAGCGCTATATTAACTGGTTCACCGGGGTGGTACGGGAAAAGGGCTGTCACAATTCTGAGCAGCATATTGGGGCAAGTTGGAGAACGTTGTAGTTCTCCAACTTGCCCCGAACAGTTGCAGAAGGAGATCGCCGCCTGCTGTCTTCCGGGTGTGCGTGACATTCTCGCCCAGATCCTTAAGCTCAGGGTCAGTTTTCATTTTTTTAAGGATACCCGCGTACGTCATCGCGTCGTCCTTCTTCTTTATCATCAGGGCATCTGCTCTGAGTGGCCTTTTCCGCGTTTTAGAACGCTTACGTGTTCTCTTACGAGTGACCACTTGCCACTCGGGCTCTTCTCGTGGCATTTCCGGAGAGGGTTTTTGTGACCGGATTTTATCTGCGTTTTTCGCAGTCTCCTTTCTTACCTTGGACACCTGGGAGCTCCGGTTTCGCGAAGGATCGCTTCTCGTTATGAGTACTTCCGCAGCCACCTTCTCAGGGGACGTCTGAGTGCACTCTTCTTTCGCAGTAGGTTTGTTGCACTGAGGAACTGCTCTGGGTGATCCTCCTTTTTGCAGTGTTACCACCTCGTTAAAGTGCGTCTGAATCGAATACGCCAATTTCTTGATCTCACCATGAACGTTATGACGAATCTCAACAAAATTGAGAAGCTCGGTTATTTTCTTCTCAAGGCTACACAGTGCCTGTTGTTTCGCATGATCATCACTTGTAGCAACGGATACTACAGCAGCCCAGTGGTCCACTGCTGAAGTACTGCGGTCACTGGTCGACGACGCCTGGGAGCCAGCTTGCTCACTCCCAACAGACGCCGGTACTGGAGATCCGGGCCCCTGCACCGTAAACTGAGATCCCAAAAGACCTTCCATATTGTTTTTTTGACTGGGGTGTCCTTCCCCGCCTGTTGGTCCGTGAGAGGTATTTTAATTACCGCTTGACATCTGTATCTAGAGATTCCTCACCTGTCCGCCACCTGGGGACACGTCGCTTAGAGGTGACAAGCTCCCCCGGCTTCACCCATTACCCTGGGCCAGGGTTGTAACCAACCAGACCGTATCCCGACATACTTTTGGGCGTTCCAGTACGGCGGTTACATGCCATTCTGACAGGGTGACTTGTCAGAACTCCCTTCTCTTGTCTGTTGGTCGACCCGTACCGCCGAAGGGATTGGTTACCACAACCTTGGCACGGGTTACTCGACTCGACAGGGTCCACCTCTTGAAGGTGAGAGCGGAGTTGGGATGGAGAGGCTAGGAGACTCTCTTCAGAGAGACTTGTAATCGCATCACATCCCCTTGGACCCCTGTGTGTGTGTGTGTGTGAGTGTCTGTGTGTGCGTGTGTGTGCGTGTATGTGCGTGTGTGTGCGTGTGTGTGTGTGTGTGTGTGTGTGTGTGTGGTGAGTTTTTTACGGCTGACGCCGCATCTTGCATCCCGATCTCCATTTCTCCCTATCTCCCCTCCCTTTGGGAGTCCGAAGCCTTCGGGATTTATAATCTGCCTAGTGCAGTGTCATTCAGCAAGTTGCTGCAACTTCTACTAAGCTACTACTGCAAGTAATAATAATGATAATAATAATCCCTCCAACTGAAGCGGTCTGCCGGAGCCCAAACAACAGATTTTCAGTCCTCTGTAAAGAAGGTGTCCTCTGTAAAGAAATAAACAACCTGTAACAACTACTGTACTACAGCTTCCGGGTCAATGACCCCCATCTCGATCAGGTTTTTCGTCCAGTTTCCCTGATCCATTGAGCAAATGCTGAGATGGCCCCTTGTTTTGCTTCTGGACATAAATGTAACTTCATTTTCTGTGCACGTCTTCTAGAATTCAGTGGGAAATACAATTATTCAAATTATCGTTTCCATGTTGTCGCGGCAGGAAGTAATAAGAGCCAAATTTTTTTGCTTATTTGTCTTTGAAAATAGATTTTATTACATGAGAGTTTTTTTGTTTTTTTTCTCCCTTTCAAAATTCAAAATTTATTGCTTATTTATCCTTGAAAATAGGTTTTATTACATGGGAGTTTTTGTTTTTCTCCTTTCAAAATTCAAAATTTATTGCTTGTTTATCCTTGAAAATAGATTTTATTGCATGGGACTTTTTGTTTTTTTTTTCTCCCTTTCAAAAATTCAAAATTTAAGTAGTATATGACTAAGTGTAGGGATCACAGAATTTTGAAAATGTGCACACAATTCACTTTTCCCCATAGCACGTAATACACAGTTTTTAACTGTTTTTTGACGTAAAATAAATAAAATAAATAAAAAGGTGTTTGGATCGGACGCTGATGTGAGGGCTCTCACTCACACCGTGACCATTCAGTTGAAGGACTTGGATGAGGTCACAACTAAAGAGGAAGTGCATAGGGCTCTGGTGGACAAACTTCCCAAAGCCAGTGATCTCCCAGATACTGTGGTCAAATCTCTAAGACCAGACCATCCTATGGTGGAACACAGGTACCAATAGTCAGCCTTCCTGTTGTGGTGGCTAACAAATTGTTGGCCATCCGTAAAATAAGAATAGGATGCGTGAGAAGAAGATCCCCCTGAGGTGTCACAGATGTTTGGATTTTGGACACCTCAGAAAAGCATGTAAAAGCTCACATGACCGGTCCAACTTGTGCATGAATTGTGGTGGTGATGATCACCTTGCTAAGGCATGCACAAATGCTTGCTTTTAGCATATTATGGTGAGCTATTAGTCAATTTAATATCTTTATCTCTATAATATTTCTTACACTCTAGTGAGTTAAAAGAAACATTGTCAGCTATAATTTCTATTGGGTATCCGGTATAATGAAAGTTATTTTTCATTCTTTCTATAACAGACATTGCACTCTTATTTTTTAACAAAATAGCATCAATCCAGTGGGAAAAGTAATCAAGATATGGTTTGCCTGCATAATCAGCAATATCCATTTCAATCTTAGTATATCTTTGTTTTGGTACCTCATGTAAATGTATTGGTTGCTTTCTGTTATTACTCTGAAATTTCTCACATGTTCTACATTTCTTTACAAAATTACTGATATCTGTAGACATATTTTTCCAATAGAATACCTGCCTAGCTTTCTGAATGGATTTTGCTGTTCCAGGATGTCCTTTATGAATAGCCTGTAGCATATTTTGTTTTAGTTTATGTGGAACAATGATTTTCTCACTTACAAACACAATTCCAGCCTCTACATAAGTGTCTTCTTTCATATTGAAGTATTCTTTACAACTTATATTTACCTTCTTAAATGTGGGCCAACCCTCATAGTAATACTTAAAAGAGTAATTGCAACTGTTTATCTGTAGCTGTAGCCTTTCTAAATTTTTCAATCCTATATTTTGACATTGCTAAGTGCTGTGTTACTGTGTGCCATCTGTAGCATTTCCATATCATTCTTGATAATATTCATTGTTGATCTAGATAATATATCTGCTAAATCCAGATATTTTCCAGGAACATATTGCAAGTTAAGATCATAAGGTAATAATTTGAGTCTCAATCTTTGAAGACGTTTTGAGCCTATTTTACATACAACCTTTTTGATGATAGGTAACAATGGTTTGTGATCTGTTTCTACTATTAGATTTTTCACACCATAGATATATTCATGAAATTTTTTTGCCCCAAAACAAATACTGAGCAATTCTTTCTCTGACTGACTATAATTACACTCATTCATAATCATTCATATTCCTTGACACACATGAAATAAGTTGCAAGTCATTTGCTCCCTCTCTTTGAAATAAACATCTTCCTAGTCCATTTTTTGATACATCACATTGCATGACCAGTTGTTTATCTGGATCATATTGTACAAGCACTGGTGAATTTACCACTCTTCCTTTCAATTCTTCTAATATCTGATCATGCTGTGTTGACCAATGCCATGTTTTTCCTCTTTTAACAATTCACACAAAGGTTTTATTAAAGTCGCCATATCCGGTATGTATCTCCTAACATGGTTTAATGCACCTAATAATTTTTGTAGCCGAATTTTATTTCTTGGAGGCTTTATTTCTTTTAGTGCCTCTTTTCTACTAGGATCTAAAGACATTTCTTCACTTGATATTATTTGTCTCATAAACCTTACTTTTCTTGGCTTAAATTGTAATTTAGTAGCATTTATTTTTAGCTCTTTCCATTACCTGATTCAATGTTTTATCATGCCCTTCTTCTGTCATACATCATCCCTACATACCACTACATTTTGTATGTTACCAAAATATTGCATTATCTTTTCATCAAACAAATCACTTGAATTTTTCATTCCATAAGGTAGAACCAAATACCTATAAATCCCAAAATGTGTTGCAAAACAACATAGCCATGATGATGGTTCATCTAAAGCTAGATGATGAAACCCTTCTTCCAAGTCCAATACTGTAAATATTGACATTCCCTTGCACTTAACTGATATATCTTCTAGCCTAGGCACTTGCTGTGGTTTCCTAATTATAAGTTCATTCAGTTCTGAAGGATCTAAACATAATCTCAATTTCTTATTTGATTTTTCTACTACTACCAATCTATTCACAGAGGCTGTACTATCTAATTCCTCTACTTTTTCATGGCTCCTCTTTTTTCTAACTCTTTCTCCTCTGTAACTCATTTCTTAGTGGTTCCATTAATACATTTGCTACCCTTCTTGGTGCATTGCATATCTGTTGCCTATTTTGTTTTAAGGCTATTTTACATTTACCTGGAAATCTCCCACATCCCTCAAACACTTCTTTATTCATCTTTATAAAATTCTCTCTATCTGTCTTTATTGTTGTTACCTTGTCAATCTCTATTTTCTTAGATGGTACAATTCTTTTCACTACATTTAGCATGGTACACCCTGGTAATCCTAATAACACCTTGCAATTAAGATCTACAGTTACAAAGCCTAAGTATGCCAGGTTATCTGTATCTGTTTACATGCCAAATTTACTATCCCTTCTGGTCTAGTTTTAACTTATTAAATCCACATTCCAAACAAAATCAAACTAATATTTTTTAAATTTTAAAAAACAAGACTGGTTCCAAAGCTAATGTAACAAAATATCTATTCCTTATTTTTATACAAAACCTCTTCTCTGAAATTTTTAAAATCGTCAGACAAAAAGATTCAGCAGATCTAGGCATGAGTCTGGACAAGGTCCAGATTTCTTATCAAACTAAGTGTCTCATATATAGAGCAACCATTCTGTCATATTTGCAATTACTCTCTAAGAACTGGCGTCTTCCCAGATGTATTCAATAGGTCAAAAATTAAACTATTGTTTAAAAAGGAGTTTCAAAAATTCTGGAAAGGCTTGCAACGAATGTCTCAGTTTCTCAAAGCAAATGATATTCACACAAGTGCTGAACATGGCTTCAGGAATACTAGATACACGACAAAGCCATTTTCTCCTTTTTAAATGACTTTTTTCACTAAATCAGAAGAAAATTCCTAATGGACTTTTCTTGAATGTGTCAAAAACCTTTGGCATTATTGACCATCATATATCTTCCTTCCATCTTGCATATCCATCAACTAATTCAGGAGTAAATAAAGGCCACTATCTGTGAAGAAACAAATACCGATGATAGAAGAAGGAAGTGACGGAGGTGGAAGTTACGTCAATGTGATCAGGCAGATTTGGCAATAAGAATGCAACAGTCAGTATGCTATAAATGGACTAGCTAGAACAATAGCAAAGAGGGAAAAATTAAGATTAGATGGATAGACCATTTGGTAAGTGAAAGAATAAATGTACCACACACGTTAACGCAGGGGCATGAAGGGCACGGGCCCAGAACTCCCAATGTTCAAGGGCCCCAGATAGCTTTTAAAAAAATGATTTAATACTAAATTTTTCAAAAAATAAAATAACACATATAAAAATAAATAATAAAACATATAAAAAGTGATGTATAATTAAACTAAATGCAAAAATTGACATAATGGATGATATGTCGCACATCATTGGATAATATTTTCAATATGGAATGTTTCTGGTTATGATGCATTTCAATTTTATACAATAAAATTCAATAAAAATAAAACTATTTAATGTGCAGTATTTTTTAATGAAATTTTAAATCTGTTACTCTAAAAGTGTATGTTAAAATTTGTTGTTTGAATAATGTTAAATTGAAACACTAAGAAATACTTTCAAAATATTTAAAAAAAATACAAAATGTGAATTGATAGGATGACAATGTGAATTGATAGGATTTTCTTTATATTTCAGCATCAAAATTGGGGGTGGGAGGAGATAAGTGAAAGTAAGAATATTGGGCCCCAAAATTAACCTAGGCCCAAGGGCCCACATGCTGTTAAAATGGCCCTGTGTACGATCTCCGGAGTAAGAAACAAGACTACTAAAACTAGCATGCCGGAGGAGACGCTCAAGAAGTTCACTGAACACACCAAGACGGGTGCTATACTGGTGGAGTGGGGAAATCGCCTCCCAAAGGAAGATCTGCATTCAAAGAGAAGACTACTGACGAGATCAGACAAACACGCAAAGTATACCAATATATCACTGTGGGAAGAACACCAAACTAGCAGGAACGAACTGGCATGGGAATTAGACCCATGCAGAAACGATGAATTAAATCCTAATCCACGTTATGAAGATGTATAGTCATTCACTTTAGAAGAAGTAAAGACGGCTACCCTAAGCATAAAACTGGGTAAAGCTGCTGGATTAGATTGCATCCCGTCGGAAGCTGTCAAGATCGCTGCAGAGAGGTAGCTCCGGGATTTCTACTAATAATGAACACACTGTTAAGATGGTAACACTCTTCACAGAAACAGAAAGTATCAAAGCTGAAATTACTCCTGAAAGGAAGTGACCACAAGCCGCAGAAGTTTACAGACTGCTTTGCCTAATAAACACCATGAGTAAATTATAAGAAGGCCTTATGGAAGCACGATTTCAAGCAGAAATCGATGGAGGAGAAGGACCGCCCTGTCGACTTCATAAAAGGAAGATCGACAATACAGGCAATCGAAAAGATAGTAGAAATTATAGATGGCACGGCCGAAAGGCTTAATCACGCTTGATGTGAAAAATGCTTTCAATTCCGCGGTGTGTAGTCTGATTATAGTTCAGCTACAACGAACAACAGCATACCTAGTGTTCACATTATAACACTTGATCACACTTTAAAAGTAGAAGAATACGTCTTGACGAAAATTTATAGAAATGAATGCAGGCGTCCCACAGGGTTCGATATTGGAACCAACCTTGTGGAATGTTCTATGTGTCGGCTTACTACGGATAAAGTTAACAAGGGGTGGTACTAATAGGATATGCGGACGATCTAGCGTTAATTGTAACAGCGGAAAATGCTAACGAGCTAGAATTCAGGCACATTGAATCATCAGCGGCGTATAGACACGTGGAGGGTGCGCAAAAACTTGAATTGGCACCACCTTGCAACTGAAACTACCTTGCAAAAAGGACCAAAATCCCTAAAGATACGCTTTCTGTTAAAAAAGAACACGCATTACTTCACTGAACGTGTCTCAATGAACACCACAGTCATCCATACCGCCTCCCGTCCGCATCGTTCCCAGGAGAGTTCAGCCAACACCACCTAGACATAAAGAGGTCTGAAATTAAAGCAAAAACATCATGAGGACTATTACTGCTACTTGTAATAAAATGTTAACCTCACTTTTCGAAAGCAAAACATATTTCAAACACTATCTGATATTGGTGCGCCTCCAAGTTTTAATACTTTTGTTTCACAATAACAAACACAGAGTTACGATTCTTTATCCACCGCAACTAAATTAATTATTTTAGAAACAAATTTACTATCATTATGTTGAAAAGAAATACTGTCTTACTTATTAATAATCGACCAATAATCTTCCAAAATAAGCAACTTCAGTTTGCTTTTTATTTAATCGAAAGTGCCGAAAGATATTTAATTTAATCTTGCAATGTTTTCTTTTGCACTTTCTTCAATAACAGCAAGCAGATACTTGTTTGCTAATCGAATTTCTATTCGTAAGGACTTTCTCTGAAGGCAGTACCTCAAATACACAGAACAATTAGACAACAAAGAAGGTATAACTTCACGAGACAGTTGTATATGTTTTAAAGGAAGACTGAGGTTTAGTCCATTATCACAACAGAACACTGAATTATTCTGTTTCCCACCTTCGCAAATATACTTCACAATGCTGAAGCACACTGTTCCCGGGCAGCCGATTATAGTTCATTAAGTATCAAGACCAGTTAATTCATCAAATTTTCCAAGATTGCACACTATAATAATAATAATAATAATAATAATAATAATAATAATAATAATAATAAAACAACAATAATAATAACAACAACAACAATAATAATAACAACAACAACAATAATAATAACAACAACAACAATAATAATAATTTATTGTTTCTACCTTTTACAAGTATCATACCAGTCAGATAAATTTAATATATAAACTATTTTTTTAATTTTAATTTTTTTAAAAAAAAATAACTTACATTACTTCAGTAATAAGTAACTGAAAAATTAAAAAATATTTTAATAGCTTATCATAAATATTTTAATTAAGACATAGAATACATAAACTAATATTAATAATAATGCTTTTTATATGATTGAAGTTCAAAAGAAATTATATGAGGGTGTAAATGATATTTATTCTTGCAATGATATCAAGTATATTATTGAAACCCAACCAGAGACATATCTTTGTATTATAATGCTTAAAATAATTGTGGAGGTCTCATTTAAGCGTCAGCCTGAGTTGGTACATCAGTGCGACTGCTTGCTGTAGAGGTAAGATGCATTGCGAGATTACTTGAAGGACTTGAATTCAAGTCTTGTAGTGAAAAACAATTTTTCTAGTTGAAAACACTTTTGCATGTTCATATAGTAGTATAATGTTATGGAGCACCAATAAATAATGCAAGGAACTATGTGCTGTGGTAGCACTACAATTTAAGACTAATGTATTTCATCTAATCCCAATGAATATCTGTTTCTGGGGGAATTTACAATTGATTAACTTCAAAAATATTAGTGTGAAATGAAATTCAGGAATATTAGTGAATTAGATGAAAATGGTGCCCAATATTGGAAAAAGATACAGGAGAATTAATAGCAGAAGCTACATTTTAGAAACAATGAATTTATTATTAAAATGTATGTTCAAGATATACTAAATATGACATCATAAGTTTGTTTAAACATAGTTGAATCAAAATTACAATTATGGCATATAAAATTGGGGAATATTAATTTTAAATATTTATTTATTTATTTATTTAACATCAAAAAACTGTTAAAAACTGCGTATGACATGCTATAGGGAAAAGTGAATTGTGTGTACATTGGCTCTTATCCATGTTGTCCTTCGGAATAATACTTCCTGCCGCGACAACATGGAAACGATAATTTGAATAATTGTATTTCCCACTGAATTCTAGAAGATGTGCACAGAAAATGAAGTTACATTTATGTCCAGAAGCAAAACAAGGGGCCATCTCAGCATTTGCTCAATGGATTAGGGAAACTGGACAAAAAACCTGATCGAGATGGGGGTCATTGACCCAGAGGCTGCAATACTTGTTACAGGTTGTTTATACACATTTATACAGTTCAAATGGTAAATAATGCATTATGTATAATTGTTAAAATTAATGTTACTTTTCTTGTGATGCTCAGTATAGTCTCTAATTGTATAGAAACAGTTATGCAGCAGAAACGCTTTCACTTGGGATTTAAACTTTGCTATTGAATTTAATCGTTTAATGTCATCTGGCAAAGTGTTGTAAAATAATGTACATGTATTGTATGTGAATGTTTTGTAATGAGCTGTTGATACTGTCACCTGATGAATATGATTTCTACGTCGAGTGTTATAGTAATAGACTTCGGCATTTTCTGAAAATATATTCCCGCCCTTAAGCAAGTCATTTTTGACAAAAGCCACTGATTCATAAATAAACAGACAAGGTAATGGTAAAATTCCTAGATTAATGAAGAGAGGCTTACATGAATCACGTGGGTGGGATTTGGTTATTATTGTACAATTCGTTTTTGTAATCTAAAAGTCTGGGAGCTATAAGAAGTATTTCCCCAGAATATTATGCCATATCTCAGGTGGGAATGAACATTCGCGAAATATACACAACGAACAGTATGAAGGCTGACTGAATTTGCAAGAATTCTGAACGCGTAGCATAATGAACTTAATTTTGTGTTCAATTCATTTAAGTGGACATCCATTTAAGATTTGACTGTATTGAGAGACCTAAAAATTTTGTTGCCTTAACATCAGTCAATGGTACACCATTCATTTTCAATGGAGCACAGAATTGTTTATTTGAAATGAAAAACTGCATTAAAACCGTTTTCTTTTCGTTTACTATTAATTTGTTATTTCGGAACCAATTTGAAACATCTGATATTGTACTATTTACGATTTCTTTCTTACGGTATATTTATTATACGTAGAGTGGATGATCACTAGAGATTTCGTAAATAGATTGCCATAATTTAAAAGAGAAAAATATAATAATTATATACACAAGTATTGAAATAATTGTAAGTACTAGAATTATTATAGTTAATCTTCTCTAAAAGGGAAGAGGTTAAGATTATCATTTAAAACAGTGGTTAGTGAAAGAAGTATTTTAGTTCTTGAAAGAGTTCATGTTGGTTTATATGGTTCAATGCTTATAGAATTGCTTGGAGGAAGCAAATTAATGATGATTATCGTGGATGAATGCAGCTGATCCTTCATAGAATGTTTCTAAAACACAAAAATTAAACTGAAAATAAATTAAAACAATCTACAGAAACGCGTGAAAGAGAAACAGAAGAAAGGTAAATATATATTCAAACACATAATGACTTGAATTTAATAAATTTTTTATTGACTATTATGCAGAAAAGGGAAAAGCAATTGAGAGGACTATGATACATACTTTTCAAAGCAATGGGATTGCTGTAAGAACACGATATGGCAAGAATAGTTTTCATTGATGCGGGTCTATCATAGAGATTTTGAGCTGAAGCTATTGGACTTCTGCTTACATACGTAATGTTACTCCAATAAGAAGAAAGGTACCATCAGAAATTTGGACTAAGACAAAACCATTTATTCAACATTTTAGTTTGAGGATGTAGAGCATTTTTAGGAAATGTGTCCAGAAAAAAAATTGGATTGGAGGTTTTGATAAAAAAAATCATGAAGGTAGAATCTTAGAAAATGAGAAAAAATGAACTAAAGAAGATGATTCCTTTTTAGAAAATTTTTAGGTTTATTATTTCAACAAAGATGATATATCACCAACTGCAGAAACAACTATTGGGGATAGACAGATTCTGGAAGCTGAAGAAGTCGTTGATGAGAATGTTAAAATATTTTGTTATTGGAAAAGTAATAATTTAAACGTGCGATGAAGCAATGAAGAAAAATGTGAAAGAAATTCCAGAAAGTAGAAATTATAGGAACATAACAGGGTGTAGTGAAAATTTTTCAAATAATGTTTGTCAAGATAAAGCTTTCTGTGTAAAATATAGTAGGAAGTGGGTATTCTAGATATAATATTTCTATATATAATGCTCATGTTACATGAAAACATACCAAAGATTTGGACAATTTTCATTCGCTTGCTATGATACCTTAGCCTGAGGTGGTGTGGAAGGGATCGACCCTCACAACCATTTCATTTGGAGTCGTGTTGGGGTCTTGCCACTATGTTTTTGAGAGGTTGTAACCATAAATACTATATCTTGTAGTAAAGTCAGTGAAGTTTATGATCATTATGTAAAGTATGCTATTACGTTCTAATTGCCATTTGTATGTCTACTGTTGTAATTTTTCTTCTTATATTTTAACATTTTGCTACCAGCCCTGAGGGTGGAATAAAATTTATGAAGTTAGAATTGTTCAGAAAGCTTTTAGGTATTTCAACAATGAAAAAATACAAAGTTCATTTCTTTGATGTAGAAACAGCTTACTTAAATGGTAAATTAAATAAAACTATTTGTATGTGACCTCCTAAAGGTTCTAACATTGAAAAGAAAAAGGTTCTTTTTATAAAGAAAATTATTTATGGACACACTGAAACAGGTAGAAGTTGGTGTTTAAGATTAAAACAAATATTGAAGCAAACTGCACTACAACCAATAAAAAGTGGTCCACTAGTATCAACTTTTCACATTTCTGTTACATTTTCATAACAACATTCTATAAACCCTTTACTGGCATTGGAATGGAGTAATGTTTTAATCTAGTCAGTCATCATTGCTTTTTATGTCATCCGGCCATTAGATCCCAGACAGTCACCCATACAAGAATCTACGATGCCTATTTTAGGCATCTTATTTTACGAGTGGGAAATGTTGCAGCACGAGTCAAACAGGCCAAGTGGCACAATCCTACGAGTAAAATAAAAACATTTTTACCCATGATCCATACACTCCTTTTTGTACGGTCTTACTGACATTAATTCTATTATATTTCATGCATTCAAATCACTAGTTACATTAAGAGCTATAGATGCTGGTGCAATGAGACAAAAGTATTTTGTTTTCTTTGTTGTACTCACAGTTTTATCTGAACATCATTGATGCTGTTGAATTGATTAACTTCACTCCATGAAGTCACAGGTGATAAGTAACTATAATAGTTATAATTCAGATGAGATCAGAAATTTATGGCATCCGCCTTGTATGTTCAGTGTGGTTGTGGTGCATCTTTTTTATTTTATTCTAAACATTATCAAGTTTTACAAAGTTCCGTTCACACACATTTGTATTGTTGGCTTAATATAAACTTAATGCGAATAACTTAATTCTAAAAATCACATTTTGGGGGTAGGATTCCTGAATGGGGAGACTTCAGGAGGTTACACTTTGGAAAACTTTGTAAGAAAGATATAGAAGAGAAATCTACTTTTAATACAGGATTCATGAGTGTGATTTCTGCCTAACCAAAGGGGACGTATTCTGGTGACTTGAGGTAAGCTATAACAGGGTTGAACAGTTTTTAAATACTTGTATTTGAGATATATTTTGTATTAAAAAAAACCTGTATTTTTGAGTTTTTTGGACATGTATTTTAGAGATGTATTTAAATACACAAAATAGTGTATTTAAAAAGAAAATACTTAAAAACACATGAAAATAATGAGGATAGTTTCTTTTCAGTTGATTCTGCTAGTGAATGAACCTCATTTAAACAAAACTAATAGCCCCTTTCAACTGTTGAATTTGAATACTCTTCATTTTTAAATGATAAATCTAGATCATTAAAAATGCTGGACAATTATCCAACAACAAATAATGTGTTTATTTCTTTAGGTTGTGTTCATTTGCGCCAGTGGAATGTCTGTTTCCGTTACGGGTTTTATACATTTGCCAAATAGGGGTTTATTGTCTGATGATTTTGTTTGAAAAACCGGTCACTTTAAAAGGAAATTCTGCTTATTTGAGTTATACTTATTAGTTATTTTTCAGAAGTTTATGTCTGTCAATTAGTAATTTATTGAAATTGAGAATTACATTTCATTATTGCAATAAAAAAGTTATAATAAAAATATTTTATTTACTGTATTTCGAGTAAGTATTTAAATACTTATTTATGAAGTATTTAAGTACTAAATTTAAAGTATTTTGCCTAACCCTGAGCTAGAGCAAAATCGTTGGAGAGATATGTGATGTGGTTTTCTATTATTTCGAATTGGAATTCACTGTGCAGCTCTTGGTTGGAAATAAACCATGGTGCATTTGTTATTGTTGGAGAAAGTAGCTTTGAATGATCTGTAATTTTTTTAGGTTCAATCTTGCAGAATTTATCCAAACTGGACAAGCATACAATAAGAGTGGTCTAAATATGATTTTAAATATAGTTAAGGCTGTGTTATATGGAAGTTTGGCTGACCTGTTTATTATTGGATTTGGTGGAATTTTGCTTTTACCTGTAATACTTTATTATTTATATTCTGTTTCCATTGAATTGTGTATTCAATAATAATCCTAGATATTTGATGGGTTTGTTATGCGGGTGCCAGTTAATTATTTCCTGATTTAATGTAAGTGGAGTACAAAGGTTTTTTGATCTCAAGATGAATATTTTCACAGCAGTTTTTGAATGCTCTTAGAAGCGATTAAAGCCTGCTACACCCATTACACCTTATGTGCAGATCCCAAAGCTCCTAGAGAGCTCAAAAATGTTGATAAGATTGTTTATCTAACTAGACGGATATATAAGACATATATCAAAGTTTTAAATCGCATTTTTCAAAGCAGAAAAAAGCTGTCACTCCATTTTGTTTAATAAACAAATTTGTGCCATAACATTTTATTTCCTTGATTGTTTACATTTTATTACATTATTTTGCAGTGCATTTATAAGAACATGTCTTCAAAAATCTATTTCTACTCATTTCAATCCTTTTTTTATTTGAGGAATGGTAACTGGTGTCCAGCCTACAAAATGGTCAATGCCCTAGTCATGGCCCCACTTGTGAATAATGAATTATGCTCCTTTGATTCCTCGACCAAAAGGAGAAACAGCATTAGTTGTGAAGTAGTAGTGGCCATCAGTACTGCAAACACAGGGCAAAGGATCAGTGCTTGCATTCTTGTTAACAAATAAATTATGTATCTTCTTCAATGTGTGTACATTCGCATCAGCATTAAAACTTCATTTAAATAACTGTATATGGGTACATTTTTAACTTTGTTTGACAATATATTTAAATAGGAGGACCGTATAAAGTAGGGAATGAGATGTCAGTGACCAGCCAGAGAAAATGTAAGTGACAAATGCATCAAGATATTTCACAATAGTTTGTTAAGCCCTTGTTTTTATATACATGTAATTTCCACAGTATCGAAGTTGCATGTGCCCATGACAAAAGTATTGAGATATTTCAGAATGGGATGTTCTGCAATTGTTTACTGAATCTTCGATCGGCGAGGCTGGACATAGGAGCCACATAATTGATATCCTAGCCAAACAAATTGCCTGAGAAAAAGTATTGGGAAAATCCAGAGTGGAATTTTATAAGGTAATGACGGGTAACACATTGCCAGGGGTGAAACATTGCCACAACTTTGAAAAATTTATGTAGTGCAGTCTGTGTTCCCATAGTTAGCTACCTCTCTTAAAAACATTATATACAATCATTTGTTGCATTGGGTTACAGTTTGCAACCAAAAATATCTATAAATATGTATGGTGAATTTTGACGCAGCCAAATCTCGTAATTGAAACTTTGTTAATTTGGGGTTATTTGAGTAGATATAAATGACATAGAGAAGTAAATGTGTCATATCCTAGGCATGCTATGTCATGACTTAATAATTATTCATTATAAACAAGACAAAACGCATTATTAGCATATACCACTCACAGGGTAACTGACAAACTGGCCATCTTGTTTTTCTCATATCATATCCTTTGAGAAGATATTCTTACATTGAAACAATTGACATTTGTGAGTTTATATATCATTTTTAAAGCATATGACTTATAAATTGTGAACATTGATTAATTACATTTAATACAAAATTACTTTTTTGTTGTCGCCATACTTGCAGATTAACTTTGAGAATCACATCGTTAATTTACTTGGACTTGTTTTTAGAGAGTGCCACATAGACAAATAAAAATTCCAATATCTAATGTTTACAAACCTCAGATGAAGTTAAAAATGCACCAAATAATGGAAAATGTTAGTAGTGTAAAATTAAATAATATGGATGGAATTAGCTGGTCCACTTTAAATGACATGGATGAGTGTGTTATGCCAAAATTGTTGCTGAGCTTCCCAGATCAAATATAAAAAGAAAAAAGCCCACCAACTCTCATTTAACATTCCAAAGACTTGGAAATAAAGAAGGTGACAATGTTTGACCCCTGCAGGTAACATTACCTCTTTGCTTGCTTTTAAAAAAATAATAAAAACTTACAAATTATGGAAGCTGTAACTTCAATATTTTGAAGAAACATTATGCTATTGTGAAGGATTAAATTTCTAAAAAGATGTTTGTGAAGATTGATGCAACAAGGTAGCACTTTAAAAGAAACAAAGATGTGGCAATGTTACCCAAGGGGATAGGCCTTGGGGATAGCGTGCTCGCTAGTGTCGTAGTCGGAACACGTGCTTGAGACAAAGGTTTCAGAATACCTCAGAAATGAAATTAATACCCTTTATCCTCTGAAGGCGTGCATGAGAGCTGTAATATCCGCGCACATTTTCTTGAGTCCTCGCTTCGCTCGTTGCGCGAGGAGTAGGGAGTTGGGTTATTTTGACAAGGAATTTTATATCAAACTAGCAGAACCCGACAGACGTCCTGCTCTCTCTTCCTACACTATTTTTCCCTCATCCTCTCTCCCTCTTATTCCATCTCTCTTTCCTTTCCCCTCTCTCTTTCCACTTTCTTTTTCCTCTCTCGTTTTACCCTGCTCGTTTCCCCTACTCTCTCCCTTTCTTTCCTTTTTTCCCTTCCTCCCCCCTTTCTTCTCTTCGTTTTTTCCCCTTTTTTCCTCTTTTCCTCCCCTCTTCTTCCCTCCCTTCTCTCTTCGTCTTGCTTTGATGGTTCCTCCTGGCCTCCTCGGCCTCGTCCCGCGTCACACGGCAACGCCCATCAATAATGAAGCTGGGTTCCCATGATTGGGAATTGCATTTAACTGAAGCGCCATCTTGTGCTGCAGCGCCTTCTAGTGGAGTTACAAAAAATGTACAGCATAAAAACCTGCATAAAACACATAGATGTGCCAACTTTCATGGAGATCGATCACACGGCCATCCCCCTATGCTTACTCTGTGGTTCTACCGCACCGCTGCTGGCCTCTGGCCGAATATATCAGGAAACTGTCTCTTAGCGACAGTGACATCATTTGATGCAATGAGCTACCGCTCCTGGTCCCAACATTAGTTGAAATAACAATAAATGATAGCAAAGAGCGTCGTTTATGAAATCTGATAGCAAGAAATGTTTGCTTACATGAAATAGGAGCTATTTTGCACCGATAAACAAATTAGAAATTCGACATTCAATTCTTTTTGTCAAACTTCCCACTTCTCACGTGAGTAGCGGAGCGAGGGCTCAAGAAAACGCTCGCGGATAACGATTGTGCGTGAGAGCCTATCTCGGTGACCCGTGATATCATTGCCACATCCTGCGATAAAACATGAACTACACTTACGGTACTACTGAACTTATTAATCGACGCGCCCGGAATCATTAGTTATTAATCAATCAATCCTTAGGGTGATGAAGCCAAGAAAACGTGCGGGGTAACAGTCGTGAATGAGAGCCTACCTCGGGGGCCGTGATATCATTGCCACATCCTGCGATAAAACATGCACTACACTTACGGTACTACTGAACTTTTTAATTGACGCGCCCAGAATCATTAGTTACTTAATCAATCAATCCTTAGGGTGATGAAGCCAAGAAAACGTGCGCGGGTAACAGTCGTGAATGAGAACCTACCTCGGAGGGCCGTGATATCATTGCCACATCCTGCGATAAAACATGCACTACACTTACGGTATACTAACTTTTAATTGACGCGCCCGGAATCATTAGTTACTTAATCAATCAATCCTTAGGGTGATGAAGCCAAGAAAACGTGCGCGGGTAACAGTCGTGAATGAGAGCCTACCTCGGAGGGGCCGTGATATCATTGCCACATCCTGCGATAAAACATGCACTACACTTACGGTACTACTGAACTTAGGAATTGACGCGCCCGGAATCATTAGTTACTTAATCAATCAATCCTTAGGGTGGTGAAGCCAAGAAAACGTGCGCGGATAACAGTCGTGCACGAGAGCCTACCTCGGAGGGACCGTGATGTCGTTGGTGACGTAGCCGGAGCACATGTCGGAGGCGTAGGCGCTGCTGCAGGGGCAGGAGCGACCGATGACGCTTAGAGGTCTCATGATGGCCTCGCACCACATGATCAGCGCTCGCATGTGGCTGCAGAGGAACTGGTTGGTGCACACCGCAGGGTCCGTGTCTGCCACAGAAACACACTGTCAATAGTGGATCAGGGTATCCTTGGTGCACTGCTGTGCATCTGACCAGGAGCCTGACATGTGTGCCAACAGGTCGCCTGACATGTGTGATAGTGTAATACATGTGAGTGTAAGTGTGAATAAGTAGGGGGAGAGGATAAGCCAAGGATGAGGAAGGAAAAATCGTCTGCGGTCCGTGGCCCGTTTTTTAGTGTTGTATAGCTCCGGCATTTCATCTGGGATTGATTGCAGAAACCGTGGAAAACTACGGATCAGAGCACCGGGCCGCCATAATTCTCCTGCAGATAGCGGTTGAATCCGACCTAACTGTCTACGTAGAGACGAAACTGCCACCACTGGCGGGTTTGCACCCCTATACTGCGGTTTTTACAGAGCTGCCTCTCAAAGTCACTCGATGCCCGTCAAAACGGTGGAAGGTTTTTCGCGTCTTTTTGAGACGTGCCGCTAGGTGTGGCATATTCGCTACCGTAACAAGCAGTGTTGCAAATGAAGCGGCTCTAGCGGTACGACTGTGAAAGGCGCGAAAAATCTTTCCTAAATGCCACCCGGGTGACGGATCTTGAGTGACCTTGAGAGGCAGCTCTGTAAAAAACCGCAGTATAGGGGTGCAAACCCGCCAGTGGTTGCAGTTTCGTCTCTACGTAGACAGTTAGGTCGAATTCAACCGCTATCTGGAGGAGAATTATGGCGGCCGGGTGCTCTGATCGGTAGTTTTCTACGGTTTCTGCAATCAATCCCAGATGAAATACCAGAGCTATACAACTCTAAAAAGACGGGCGACGGACCACACACGATTTTTCCTTCCTCTTCCTTGTCTTATACCCCAATTACTTTTCACAATTAAACTCGCATGTATTACACTATCATACATGTCAGGCGACCTGTTGGGAGCTTAGGGTTTTTTCCGGCTGGGGCGGTGCCCTGTTGGAGAGAGATAAACCGGTAGCGGTAGCTCAGTGCATCAACTGATGTCACTGCAGCGCTTCTAACGGGAGGTCCTAGGTTCGAGTCCTGACGGCGGCAGGATTTTCGACACTAGCTTTTCAGCTAGGTCGAATTCAGTCGCTGTCTGGAGGAGAATTCTAGCGGCCGGCTGCTCTGATCGGTAGTTTTCCGTGGTTTCTCCAATTAACATCAGGCGAATGCCGGAGCAGTACCCTACCCAACGGGCCACGGACCACGTGCGATCTTTCCTTCCTCTTCCTTGTTCTATCCTCTCCCTTTACCACACACACACACTTACACGAACATGCACTACACTACCACATATTCCGGGAGACCGTTCGGGAGCTTAGAGCTTGTCCCGGCAGGGGCAGTGCCCCGCTGGTGGGAGAGTCCTGATTAGGGAGAAACCCTCCTAGTCGACGGTAGGTCGGCGCCGAATCTCGCCAACCAGCGGGGGAAGATCACCGCCATCTCCCTAGGAAACATGCACTACACTAACGGAACCAATGAACGAAGCAGTTGACGCGCCCGGAAACACGGAAAAATCTACCAATCAATCTAATACTCCCTATTCTGTAGGTGTGCATTGCGAATTTAATGTATATATACATTATATATATTTTTTAGGTAAGCAATGAAAACACAAGTACAGCCACGCCCTTGAAGAAGGGAGCTGCGAGCTCTTACCGAACTCCGTGCAGCCCGGCTGGATGAAGATGCCGTCGTTGACATAGTAGTCGGCGATGCCCACGTCCATAGGAGAGCCGAACCTTCCGGCGTCCGAATGCACGCCCACGACGAACTCAGCGTCGTTTGCACCCACGCCGCGCTGACAGCGCCACGGCACCGAGAACAGCGGTCCCGCGGGGTCCAGTGCTGCCAAAACACGGAATACAAAACAAACTTAAAAAAATCTTTGCGCCTTTAAGACAAAACGGCTCGAAGCCCTTCTTAGGGAATGGAGTGATTCATACATCTTAAGTAATCCGGTCTTAAGTTTTTATCTTTCGACTCTCAACGTCGCAGCCAATCAAAGACTTATTCTTTTGACCAGAGGCTCGAAGACTCTTAGCCCTTTTTGGGGGATCAAACGATTCCTGAATTAAGTTTTTATATTTCGTCTCCTAATGTCGCAGCTAATCAATGACGTTGATTCTTTTGATCAGAAGCAAGACGACTCTTAGCCCTTTTTGGGGGATCAACCGAGTCCTACCTTACGTCTTTATCTTTTGTCTCTTATCGTCGCAACCACATGAGTTTTATTTTTTGCCAGTGGCAAGAGACTTTTGGGGGTAATCTACCTTAAGGTTTTTATTTCGCCTTTTTTTAAATTTTGACTAGGGGTTCGACGACTCCCAGCCCTCTTTGGGGGGATCGGTGATTCATACATCTTAAGTAATCATGCCTTAAATTTTTATCTTTTGAAAACTATTAATGATCAACATAATATTAATCCTTTCCGTCTTTCCTTTCTGGGTGTGATGTGTCTGATCTAAAATCTCTGATAGCTCTGAGGATTTTAAGGGGAAACGAGTGCGGAGTCAGGGGAAGTTGCCCGTGCTCGTAGGAGCCCCGGCTCCCCAGTTGGGCAAGTAGCTCGTGCGGGCGCGGTTTGACGTGTCTGATCTAGAGTCTCTGTAGCTCTGGGATTTTAAGGGGAAACGATGCGGCAGAATTGCCCGTGCTCGTAGGAGCCCCGGCTCCCCAGTTGGGCAAGTAGCTCGTGCGGGCGCGGTTTGACGTGTCTGATCTAGAGTCTCTGGTAGCTCTGAGGATTTTAAGGGGAAACGAGTGCGGAGTCAGGGGAAGTTGCCCGTGGTCGTAGGAGCCCCGGCTCCCCAGTGGGGCAAGTAGCTCGTGCGGGCGCGGTTTGACGTGTCTGATCTAGAGTCTCTGGTAGCTCTGAGGATTTTAAGGGGAAACGAGTGCGGAGTCAGGAGAAGTTGCCCGGTCGTAGAGCCCCGGCTCCCCAGTGGGGCAAGTAGCTCGTGCGGGGCGGTTTGACGTGTCTGATCTAGAGTCTCTGATAGCTCTGAGGATTTTAAGGGGAAACGAGTGCGGAGTCAGGGGAAGTTGCCCGTGCTCGTAGGAGCCCCGGCTCCCCAGTTGGGCAAGTAGCTCGTGCGGGCGCGGTTTGACGTGTCTGATCTAGAGTCTCTGATAGCTCTGGGGATTTTAAGGGGAAACGAGTGCGGAGTCAGGGGAAGTTGCCGTGGTCGTAGGAGCCCCGGCTCCCCAGTGGGGCAAGTAGCTCGTGCGGGCGCGGTTTGACGTGTCTGATATAGAGTCTCTGATAGCTCTGAGGATTTTAAGGGGAAACGAGTGCGGAGTCAGGGGAAGTTGCCTGTGCTCGAAGGCGCGCCGGGCTCTGCAGGCAGGCAAGTAGCTCGTGCGGGCGCGGTTTGACGTGTCTGATCTAGAGTCTCTGATAGCTCTGAGGATTTTAAGGGGAAACGAGTGCGGAGTCAGGGGAAGTTGCCCGTGCTCGTAGGAGCGCCTGGCTCCCCAGACGGGCAAGTAGCTCGTGCGGGCGCGGTTTGACGTGTCTGATCTAGAGTCTCTGATAGCTCTGGGGATTTTAAGGGGAAACGAGTGCGGAGTCAGGGGAAGTTGCCCGTGCTCGTAGGAGCGCCTGGCTCCCCAGTTGGGCAAGTAGCTCGTGCGGGCGCGGTTTGACGTGTCTGATCTAGAGTCTCTGATAGCTCTGAGGATTTTAAGGGAAACGAGTGCGGAGTCAGGGAAGTTGCCGTGCTCGTAGGAGCGCCTGGCTCCCCAGTTGGGCAAGTAGCTCGTGCGGGCGCGGTTTGACGTGTCTGATCTAGAGTCTCTAATAGCTCTGAGGACTTTAGGGGAAACGAGTGCGGAGTCAGGGAAGTTGCCCGTGCTCGTAGGAGCGCCTGGCTCCCAGACGGGCAAGTAGCTCGTGCGGGCGCGGTTTGACGTGTCTGATCTAGAGTCTCTGATAGCTCTGGGGATTTTAAGGGGAAACGAGTGCGGAGTCAGGGAAGTTGCCTGTGCTCGAAGGCGCGCCGGGCTCTGCAGGCAGGCAAGTAGCTCGTGCGGGCGCGGTTTGACGTATCTGATCTAGAGTCTCTGATAGCTCTGGGGATTTTAAGGGGAAACGAATGCGGAGTCAGGGGAAGTTGCCCGTGCTCGTAGGAGCGCCTGGCTCCCCAGACGGGCAAGTAGCTCGTGCGGGCGCGGTTTGACGTGTCTGATCTAGAGTCTCTGAAGCTCTGGGGATTTTAAGGGGAAACGAATGCGGAGTCAGGGGAAGTTGCCCGTGCTCGTAGGAGCGCCTGGCTCCCCAGTTGGGCAAGTAGCTCGTGCGGGCGCGGTTTGACGTGTCTGATCTAGAGTCTCTAATAGCTCTGAGGATTTTAAGGGAAACGAGTGCGGAGTCAGGAAGTTGCCCGTGCTCGTAGGAGCGCCTGGCTCCCAGTTGGGCAAGTAGCTCGTGCGGGCGCGGTTTGACGTGTCTGATCTAGAGTCTCTAATAGCTCTGAGGATTTTAAGGGGAAACGAGTGCGGAGTCAGGGGAAGTTGCCCGTGCTCGTAGGAGCGCCGGCTCCCAGGTGGGCAAGTAGCTCGTGCGGGCGCGGTTTGACGTGTCTGATCTAGAGTCTCTAATAGCTCTGAGGATTTTAAGGGAAACGAGTGCGGAGTCAGGGAAGTTGCCCGTGCTCGTAGGAGCGCCGGCTCCCAGGTGGGCAAGTAGCTCGTGCGGGCGCGGTTTGACGTGTCTGATCTAAAGTCTCTAATAGCTCTGAGGATTTTAAGGGGAAACGAGTGCGGAGTCAGGGAAGTTGCCCGTGCTCGTAGGAGCGCCGGCTCCTCATGCGGGCAAGTAGCTCGTGCGGGCGCGGTTTGACGTGTCTGATCTAGAGTCTCTGATAGCTCTGAGGTTTTTAAGGGGAAACGAGTGCGGAGTCAGGGAAGTTGCCCGTGCTCGTAGGAGCGCCGGGCTCCCAGGTGGGCAAGTAGCTCGTGCGGGCGCGGTTTGACGTGTCTGATCTAGAGTCTCTAATAGCTCTGAGGATTTTAAGGGGAAACGAGTGCGGAGTCAGGGAAGTTGCCCGTGCTCGTAGGAGCGCCGGGCTCCCCAGGTGGGCAAGTAGCTCGTGCGGGCGCGGTTTGACGTGTCTGATTGGAAGCCAAGTAACGAGTGTGTCGCACCACTTACCCGCAAGGAAGGGATCCTGAGAGCGGTGAGGAGGCGGGCAATGTAGCCGCAGAGGTGAGCGCCCAAACTGTGCCCACGAAGATCATCGAGGTGACGATGCCGCCGGTGGCCAGCGAAAAGTTGTCGAAAGCTTTCGCCAATCGCGTTGCGATGCCAGGCATCTGACAGACCAACCACGAGTACTCCTTTTGGGTAGGCCACTCCACCATTATCAGGTTGTAGGAGTCGTTGACAAGGTACGCTGTGACATAAAATGTCTTAAGGCCCATTCACAATGCAAACATAAGCATGGCGTTAACATAAAATTAGGACTACGTCTACAAGTGGACTCATTCACAATGCGTTCGCATAAGCATAACACGTAATACGTTAACTTAAGAGCTTGCAATTAAGCTTCTGTGCTTATGCTTATGTCAGATATAAGGAAAGAGCCAATCACAGTTCGATAACTCAAAATCGAGTAACCAAGTCGATAGGCGAACTATTCGTGTGCTGCGTGGTTGTGTTTGTCGTATTTGTTTTGATATCTCGAAATCGATTCTCATATCCAACCAATAGTAAACTAGAATGTCTCATAGCCAATAGGAACTCTTATTTTGCCTATGTTTATGTTCGACATTGTGAATACGCTAACTCTTCGCTTATGTTAATGTCTATGTCTATGTGTTATGCTTATGTTTGTGATTGCATTGTCAATGAGCCTTTAAGCGTAACTTGGACAGAAACATTATTCCTTGCAGGGCCGGATCCAGGCGATCTTTTTTCTGGCGGGGGGGGGGACCATCATAGGGCACAAATCTATCCCATCTCTATGGGGAGGAGCTGTCAGATTTTAGTTAAAAAATAAACATATTTGTTATTACTTATTATATTATACAGGATGCGTCACGTAACGGTGGCACTTCTTGCAATTTTTGAACGGTTGAAGTTATTGCAATGTTTTTTTCACAGGAGTGTATAAGGGAATGGGGCTAGTTTATACATACTTCCATTTCCATTTAATAACTTTATTTGAGGAGATGTTGAGGTTACTTTGATTTTTCAAATGAAACAATACGTTTTTTGAGTCTATCTTGGTGAGCACAAAAAGACGAATCCCATTATATACATATTGTCATATGTTATAGAGCGATTTTCCTAAGGATGAGCCAAAGTGACAGCTAGTGCTGGCAACGTAACTGAAGGTTCTGTGGTCGTCGTGCCCTCGAGCCCAATGGACTTCCTTCCTGCATTTGTTCGTTTGCACTTGTACATAACTTCGACGCTTCCTTTCGTGTCGTCCTCGTCCGACAAAAATATAGTGCGCCGCGAGAAATAACTGAAATTAGGAAGTGCAGTGTTATGTGCTCTTCTGTAAAAATTCGTTTTTCCTTTGTATATTACATTGAATTTACTTTTTGTGTGATAAATATTACGTTCATTTTAAAACCGAGACTTGAATACGAGATGCGTTCCGGCCTTTGTGCTGTTGTGTGGCGAGCTGTGATTGAGAGCTTCCTATTTACATTCGTGGCAGTTTTCTTTTACTGGTTGTGAGATCATATTAAGAGATTTTCCACATATGTGATTAAATTAATTATTTCCCGGACTCGCGTACGTGCATATACATCAACGAAACTCTTAGACTTCTGGATAGTGATGTCATCTCAGGAGCCATAACCAAACACTTCACGAAGGGGCTGAACAGCTGTCGCGGCGGAGGGATACTTCTCTGAAATACATGTGATGTTCACTTGTTTTCGAGGACTGTCACTTTGGTTTATCCTTAGGAAAATCGTTCTATAGATAAACGTTTTTTTCGAGAAATTTTGATTTTTGCGACTCTGTGTTTAACGGATGTTGTAATGTCACGAGCACTCGTTAGTAGGGAGAGTGTTGCGTGACCTAGGGTGGTGGACGGTTACATTCAAAATATCCGTTAAACGAATCCGTTAAACGATCCGTTAAACGAATCGCAAAAGATAACAAAATTTATTCAAAAAACGTTTATCTAACATATGACAATATTGTGACGTAACTGAATATGTGACCCTTGAAGAAATATATTTATCTTAAAATAACTGCAGCTCTTCTGACCGGGAGGTCCTAGGTTCGAGTCCTGACGGCGGCAGGATTTTCGACACTGGCTTTTCAGCTAGGTAGAATGCAGTCGCTGTCTGGAGGAGATTTATAGCGGCCGGCTGCTCTGATCGGTAGTTTTCCGTGGTTTCTCCGATCAACACCAGGCGAATGCCGGAGCAGTAGCCTACCAAACGGGCCACGGACCGCGCGCGATCTGTCCTTCCTCTTCCTTGTCCTATCCTCTCCCCTTACATATACACACTTACACTAACATGCACTACACTACCACATATTCCGGGAGACCGGTCGGGAGCTTAGAGCTTGTCCCGGCGGTGGCGGTGCCCCGCTTGTGGGAGAGTCCTGATTAGGGGGAAACCCCACTAGCCGACGGTAGGTCGGCGCCGGATCTCGCCATCCAGCGGGGAAAGATCACCACGCATATCCCGAGAAAAAACATGCACTACACTAACGGGACTAATGAACAAAGCAATTGACGTGCCCGGAAACACGAAAAAAATCAAATTAAAATAACTTCTACATAGAGCATGTCGCAACCAGTCGCGCTTTCAGAGGACGGTCGAAGGGTTGATTCGTTCCGCGCAGCTGCAAACGCGATCTCTTGGCGCCGGAGAAGCGAGGGGAGCGGTGTTCATCCTTCGCAACCCCCGGTCGCGGGACCTCCCCGAGGACCACTAACTGCGCAGCTTGGAGGAAACTGGGATGACCGCCCAGAAGTGTTTACAGGAAGTGTGCGAGAGAGAGCGCTTTAGGAAAATTCCATCAACATAACCGACAAGACGCGTAATCTGATTGGAGCAATATTATTTTCGGCGTAGTAACTTTCGACCAGTAACAACACGTCTTCAAAATGTCAGTAGAAATTTCTAGAACTTCATGGAAATTGGGGGAGGTTCGTGGGCGCAGGAGCAGACAGAAGGGCTGAGGACGAAGAGAAATGCAGAGGTCTTTGGACAGATGGGCCGTACGGGCCGCGCGGGGCGAGCACTAAGTTCTCAGGACGGAGAATAGTACCGTGCGGGCGCGCGTTGCTTGGGAGATAGTGTTGTTGTTGGCAGCGTTTTTATTCGCTCACTGAATGCAAGACAGTCGATAAGTAAAACAATTTATCAATTTTTTTTATTATCCCTGCCCGTTCACGTCCACGCTGAGTGTCGCGAATTACGCCACGACGATAAGTAGAAGTCGGTGATAATTCTCCCGACAAATATGGCGTCTTTGTTTTTGACGTTCGGACTCGTGAGCTGTTGTCATCGATCACGTCGCCACCGCTGCAGCACTCGTCACAGCTGACGTCACCGTGGTTGGCGCTTTTCTGAATGGGAAGTTGACGACGAGAAGAACCTCTCCTTTGTCAACCCCAAAGGACGCGCCGTCTGGCAGAAAGGAGTCCAGCGACCTTTTTGGAGGCCGTTCGCCCCAATGAATTTCCCGCTGCACATGGTGATTTTGGTCATTTGTCCAGCTGCGACATATAAAATAACTGTTATCACGCCCTTCAGGCCGAAAATTCATTTAAGATTTTTACCTGGACAATATTCAACCGTCAGAAAGTACTGACAGCGCATTGGCTTCTCTTTTGTAATCTCATTAGCTCATCTCTGTTTATTTGTTTTTTTATTTGTTACAAACTATAATTATAAGATTCAGTTGTACTAATTTAATGCTACTTGATTCAAACCAAGGGTTTACAGCTGAGCTCAGACTGAGTGTGACAAATCATTTTTATTAATTTTCCTCTTTGAATTTCTTAAATATTATTTTATATTTTCTTTAAATTTGTTTTCTTTCATCACGTAGCCACGTCCATCCACTGTCCAACTTTCAGGGTCTACCCGCCTCCTGAGCTAGCCGGCAACTCGAGCCCAGGTAGATACGAGTGACAGGGTAACGTCGCAATATGTATATCATTGGATTCGTCTTTTTACGCTCGTCATGATAGATTAAAAACTATGCATAGTTCCACTTGAAAAAGAAAACAAAGTTACCTCATTATCTCGAAAAAAAAATAGTGATAAAATGGAAACCAATACATACATCAGTTAGCCCCATTCCCACGCGCACTTCGTGAAAACTGTTTTTGCAATAACTTCAACCATTCAAAAATTACAGGAGGAGTTAAAGTTACATGACTCACCCTGTGCATAATTTTAGTAGTGTGCATATGACTACACAATATTTTTACTATTATAATGTTATTATACAATATATTACTATACAATATTATTTTCAAATATATTGCATAATTCTAACATAAATATTAAAATATTTTTTGTCAAATAAAGGAAGAGGACAAACGAAAAATCTAGGCCTTTTGGGAGGCATGGCCCCAACGCTCCCTTGATCCGCCACTGATTCCTTTCATTATTATTATTATTATTATTATTACTGTTATTATTTTTATTATTGTTATTATAATACGTAATATTTGACTCTTCAACCGGGAACTCCCGGTATATGTCCACTTGCTGTATCAGGGTACGTTTCTCGGCTGAGACAGTCAATTCTTTGAACAGTCAAACATTTATAACAATCACTTCGGCTAAGTAGCTATGGGGTTGCAACACTAGTTGGCAGTTGTGAAACGGAAAACATTTCTTCGCAATTCTTAAACCACAACTGTGACAGTTGGTGAAATGTAAAGTATTATTATTATTATTATTATTATTATTATTATTATTATTATTATTATTATTATTATCATCCTACGTTTCCTCAGCTATTTTTGCTGGTAGAAATGCTCACCTTCCCCGGAGTTGTTTTGGGGACAGGTTCGGTCACAGAAGAAGAACTTCATCTTATATCTGGACTTAAGATAAAAATTTTCTTACGATATGGGCAGTTTGCAACAAAACTGCGCGCTGTCCCATGTTCAGAACGTTTTTAGGTAGTTTAAGTTCTGTTAAGTTTTTAAGGAAGTTTTTACTGACCAGGCCTTCCGCCGATATCACGAGTGGGTATGTTTTGGTAGAATTTAATTTCCAAATATGTTTTAGTTCATAAGATAAGTTTTCATATTTCGAAATTTTTTCTATTTCTTTCTGCTTGATATTGTGGGATAATGGTACTGCGATGTCTATTATTACTCCTTCTTTCTTCTTTTTATCTATAAGGAGAATATCTGGCCTATTGTAATCGACAGTACGATCAGTTAAAACCGGTCTGTCCCAGTACAAAAGGGTGGAACTTGTTTCCAGCACTGGAGGAGGGGTGTACTTATAGAATGGCGGTGTTGATTCATCCAATAATTTATGCTCTATTGCAATTGCCCAGTGCACGATTTTCGCAACTTTATTATGCCTTCCTAAGTAAGCACTGTCTGAGAGGGAAGAGCATGCAGCTGTGATGTGTTCTATAGTTTCTCCTACAGCTCCACACTTCCTACATTTATCTACCACATCTTCTTTTAAACAATACTTTTGATAGTTTCTGGTCTTGATAACTCTGTCTTGAATTGATATTATAAAACTCTCGGTCTCAGGATATATTTGTTTCTCCAAAAGCCACTCCACCGAGGAACGTCTGTCTACATCATCTCGAAACAAGAGTTTTGGGTATCTTCCATGTATTTCTTGTTGTTTTCATTCATTAAAGTTCGACTGGGGGGTAGAGATGTTTAAATCATAGTTTCGTTCTTGGAGGTTCAACGGAGTGAAGCCGCGGTCCTCATTAACTGTTAATTTCATTCATGTGTCGGTGGAGTTTAAAAGGACCTGTCGCATTTTTTCCTCTTGTCTCAGGCAAAGTGTTTTTATATTAACCAACCCTCTGCCTCCCATCGTTCGAGATAGATATAATCTTTTTACTGAGGAGTTTGGATGAAGACAACGGAATTTATGTAACAGTCTTCTCGTTGATCTGTCCAGCTCCTCCAGGTCAGATTCAGTCCACTTAACGATACCAAACGAGTAGGTTAGGACCGGCACAGCCCAGGTGTTGATAGCTGAAATCAGATTACCCCCTGATAAATAAGTGTTTAACAACTTTGTTAGCCGCTTTTGATATTTTATTCGAAGTTCCTCCTTGATACGCATATGGTCCAGTCGATGGTTCTGAGGGTTTCCCAAATAGCGATGTTTCTTCAGGTGATATCTGTTTAAATTCACAGAAAATTTGGTTTGTGTTTTGTATATTTCCTTTATGAATATTTATTATACCACATTTATCAAGACCGAACTTCATTCCGATGTCATCGCTGAACATTTTTGCTACACTTATAAGCGATTCTAGTTTATCATGCGTTTCGGCGTAGAGCTTAAGGTCATCCATGTACAGTAAATGGGTTAGTCTTTTGTTTTTTTCATGTTCAATCTATAGCCACATTTAGTGTTATTCAAAGAGTTGATAGTGGGTTTAGAGCTAGGCAAAACCATAGTGCTGATAGGGAATCGCCCTGAAATATACCTTTTCGGACATCAGCTTTTCCCAAGATATTACCTTGGAATCGTACATTTGTACGCCATTTATTCATTAGATGTTGAAGAATATTTCTTACATTTGGACAGATTTTATATATTTCCAGTACTTTGTTTAGCCATTTGTGAGGAACGGAGTCAAAAGCTTGGCTGTAATCAATGTAACAGATGTGGAGATTTCTTTTCTTTGTTTGAGCTTGCTTTAAGACCACAGAATCAATGATGAGTTGATGTTTACACCCCATAGCTCCCTTAATACAACCTTTCTGTTCTTCTTCAAATATATTATTATTTGCACAGTGGAGGTGTATTTTTTTACTAATAACAGAAGTGAAGAGGTTGTATACGGTTGATAAGCATGTTATTGGTCTATAATTCATTGGAGTTTGTTCATTTCCCTTTTTGAAGATTAGAAAAGTGTCTCCTTCACTCAGATAGTCGGGCATTTTATCAGGGTTATTGAGCACTTCAGTGAAACAGCGTGCAATGCTTTCATGAGCATGAGTAAAGTATTTCAACCAGATATTTTGGATCCTATCTGGTCCAGGAGATTTCCAATTTTATTATTATATTCCAGATTTATTATTATTATTATTATTATTATTATTATTATTATTATTATTATATAACCGGGAGCGGTAGCTTAGTGCATCAACTGATGTCACTGCAGCGCCTCTGACCGGGAGGTCCTAGATTCGAGTCCTGACGGCGGCAGGATTTTCGACACTAGCTCTTCAGCTTGGTCGAATTCAGTCGCTGTCTGGAGGAGAATTCTAGCGGCCGGCTGCTCTGATCGGTAGTTTTCCGTGGTTTCTCCAATCAACACCAGGCGAATGCCGGAGCAGTACCATACCAAACGGGCCACGGACCGCGCGCGATCTGTCCTTCCTCTTCCTAGTTCTGTCCTCTCCCCTTACACACACACTTACACTAACATGCTCTACACTACCACATGTTCCGGGAGACCGGTCGGGAGCTTAGAGGTTGTTCCGGCTGGGGCGGTGTCCCGCTGGTGGGAGAGTCCTGGTTAGGGGGAAACCCCACCACGGATCTCGCCATCCAGCGGGAAAAGATCACCGCCATATCCCGAGAAAAAACATGCACTACACTAACGGGACTAATGACCAAGGCAGTTGACGCGCCCGGAAACACAAAAAATGAATCTATTATTATTATTATTATTATTATTATTATTATTATTATATTATTATTATTATTATTATTATTATTATTATTATTATTATTATTATTTAGAGACAATGTCTGCACAGATCTCATTTCTGAAGCGAAACGAAAATGGATAGACCACTATGAGAAGTTATGGATTAGACCAGGCACGACAGACAAGGATGAGCAACGCAGTAAATGAGATTCAAGAAATGCCTTCACAAATACTCAAAGAGCTGGAAAGGGTACTAATAAAAGCTGAAAATAGAAAAAGTTCAGGAGCGGATGAAATTTCCATGGAATTACTAATAAAATATGGTGGAGAAGAACTCAAGGACATGATAGACTTTTTAATAAAGTCTGGGAAGAATGTTGGCAAAAGAACGGCTGACGGGTGTCAACAATTTGCACAAGATAGGAGCAAAAAATATTGTAACAATTGCAAAGCAATAACTCTCTTACGTATAGCATAAAACCTTTTTGCCAACACACTATGAAACCTACTTAACGAGTACAGGAAACATTACTGAGAGAAGAACAAAATGGATTCGGAAGAGGAATGAGTACAAATGATGCGATATTTACATTACAAACAATCCTTGACATATGCAACGAAATGATTATTAATAAATTTTGAGAAAACATATGATAGAGTAGACAGTGAATTAATGTGGAAAATACTAGAAGAAGGAAACATATCTATAGAAATTGGAAAATGAATACAAAGTCTTTACACTGACTCTCGTATGGAGATAAAAATGTACAATGGGAATGTGTCAACATCTTTCACAACAAACTACGGTTAAGACAGATGTGACCTGCCACCATGCCTGTTCAACATTTATGCCAACCATATAATCAAGGAAGGGAAAGAAACTATAAGAAAGGGAAAAATATCAGAAAAAACAGAAGATACAAACAAACCTGTATGCAGGTGATATAGTCTTAATCATGGAATCACATGACTTGCAAATTGCAGCACATGAAGTGAACAAAATAGCACAGAAACGTAATATGGGAATTTCCACAAACAAGACAAAAGCAATAGTACAGTTAAATGGTATCTGATTCGAGAAAAAATGGAAGTTTTTTATCAACGGTTCTATATGTTTTAAGAGTTGTGAATTCCAATTTGATGTTTGCCACCTCAAAAAACGTCGGCTTCATAGAATAAATTGAAAAAAAGCTCTATTTGTAGATTTCCATTTGTATCATCAGAACTATGCGTTTTAGTGAAACAATTGTCATTTACAAAGTTAAAGCCGATAAACTTTTCTACAAAGCGCAATTATTAACTTTAGTTTTCCGAGAAACAGTTTAGGCGTTAGGGCGCGCTAAAAAACTGCAACTGTTGAGGTCCCTGACCAAAGTGAGAGGAGAACTCTTTCCAGTCATCCTACATCACGGCGGCGTACTAGTTTCACCTTATCGTGCTTGACAAGTGTCACTGTGAACAAATAATTACAACTGTTAAATGGCAATGTTAAATGGCCATCACACCATCCAATAACAGAGTTTAATCAAAAACGTTGGAAATATATTTTTGAACATTTTGAAAAGTCCCAGGGTCTTCATGTAAAGTACTCCTCAAATTTAAAATATCGGTTACAAATTCAAAGGGCAGCAACATCGATTGAGATATATCGATGTTGGAGAAAATCGGCTGAACGGTTTAGCCGCTAGCGTTGTACACAAACGTTTCGCCATCGATTTTTCTCCTATATGACGGGTCAGAGGATTTTTTTAAATTTAGCATCTGGATTTATCCACTTTTTAGTTGCCTGGACCCTGTAATAAGAGTTTTCTGCCGAAAACTCGTCGCTTTTTCGCGCAGCATTATATAACTTTCTACTGTGGTGGCGGTAGCGAAAAAGTAAAAATTCTTAGAGCAATTAACAAATCATTGAGTATCTTGTTGGATGATACAAAATTAACCCACTACATTTATCAACAAAAAGAAACTACTAACTTATTTTTCAGTCTTGGTGACTTTTGGTCTCAAGAAGGTCACAAATTACGGATATCTGAAAACCAATGTACTTTTTTATTATACTTTTCATTCTAAAATAAAAATCAACCAAATAAAAATTTCGAGCTCAAACCAACACATTTTACTTGAGTTTTTTTAACATGGCATCTGAGGATATTATCTTCAAAATGGAATAAGGTACGACGTTTTTCTTTATTGGTCCTTTCGCTAGAGTCACTTGATCTGCAGCGCGGCTTTGTACGGTCGCGATTATGCGATATCTTGCGGCAGGATTAAGAAAGACGTAAAAGTGCCTTATTCCATCTTGAAGATAATACCCTCAGATGCCACAAAAAACAAGTATAACTAATCCATGCTAAATACATAGATGTTTACATAAACATATCAATGTTTTTAAAACATCGACATCCATGTCGCATCCTTGGACACGCTAGGCATTATGCTAGGAGGTCCTCTTGAGAAGGTAATAAATTGCTGTTTATGAAGTAAATCTTATGATGTCACAGTGGCGAATTCCCCGATACACCGCGTTTACCGCCGGTTTACCTTGTAATTCGATGTGTATATGAAATATTTCATAAATTTGGTAAAATTTCGCCACTCGGATGTCAGCCTTTTTATCCCAGCCTTAATATACACGCAATGCAGCCTTGAGAAATTAGATTTCTACCATTCACTACTTTCAAACTGTAGTCGCTTAAGGCAGTTTTCGTCCACCCGGGAATGAAGCATGTCGTGTTGCGAGATTTATTCCAATGACCTCCTGTGAACAGGTTGTTCATGTTCTCCAAAGTTGCTACTTGGTAGTCGGTGTTTTTGGGCCTGAGAAAAGAAAGAAAAAAAGTCGAAAAAATATCGCATTTTTTTGAATTCTAGAACCGAATTCTCTGAATCTAAATTGAATCTTATTGTATGATTTCAATGAATCGTAATAGTTATTTACAACACTGTAGACTTTACTTGGCAAGAATGTACGAATCATACATATCCATTACAAACTAAGTTAAACTGTTTCATGAATTTTAAAATCATGGCGAAGTAAGATAAATTTCTATACAATTGGAAATTTCATTTCAGATTGCCAATTAACTCTGGATGACACCTAATGGTTTGCAGATTTAAATTCAACCCAATGAAATTAGATTTACAAAACGTTCAATATAGTTCCTAACGAAAATATAATTTCGTGGATCTGTATAGTTAAAATCTTTTCTGTATTAAAAAAGTGAATACATGATTACGAGCACATGATTATGGTAGTAGCTATACTCACCCATAAAACAAATATATCTTGATTTCTGCAGTTTGCGCATCCACTGAAATGAAAGATGAATATCATGAATGCACATTGTACAAAATCAATTAATACGATATCGTAGGCTTCCGTGGCCAGAGTCATGATCTGGGCTGTCCGGGTGACGCCGCGTCGAAGGCTGTGGTGCCGACGTTTCGACCGACATATCGCCGAGAACCGCGATATGTCGGTCGAAACGTCGGCTTCCCAGCCTTCGACGTGGCGTCACCCGGACAGCCCAGATCATCGATTAATACATCAATTTAAATAAGTTGTAAACAGTGTATTGATTAATTAAAATAATATACACTCTGGAAATATAAGCTATAAATCAATATATTTAAAAATATTTTTGTGTAAAATTATATCCATATTTCATGAGTTAAGGGCCACGTTGGTGCAATGTTTGAGAAACCATCGATTCAAAACCAGTAGTCAGGGCGTGACGAAAAATGATATAGGGCGAATAAGGCGCACATGCAACATAACACCATGCGTAACTGGAAAGGCCTGGACGCTATCGAAGCCCTTCAAATCAATTGTTTGGGACACGAGTAATGTTTCCTGAGGTATATGCACGTACGCGAGTCCGACAAATATTTAAATTTAATTATGTATGTGGAAAATCTCTTAACATGCTCTCACAATCAGTAAAAGAAAACTGCCACAATGTAAATAGAAACAAAAATGACAAAATGACCAAAGATCACAAAAGGATGCGTCGACGCCATTTACAAGTTAACCAACTGCAAACGAACGAATGCTTGAAGGGAGTCTAATGGGCTCAAGGGCACGACGACCTCAGAACCTTCAGTGACGTTGCCAGCACTAGCAGTCACTTTGGCTCATCCTTAATAAAATCGCTCTATACCTGGCAGTCCTCTTGACAACTGACTGTGACGAGACGTAACGGATATGACATACTATTAATGGAGGTTTACTCCAGCGCTATTATTAATTGAGGATTACTCTGAAAGTGCAAAACGCTCAATGACCAAGGGGCTTGGAGACGCGTTGCGTCAATTGTCGACTGTAGTAAAATAAAAAAAACAACATAAATTGCGTTTAAATTACCTTCACAACCTGTTTTACAAATAAAGGTGGAGTTGACGAAGCTGATAGAGTCCATCACAACTTTTGAAAAGACTGAGTCCGATGAGAACATATTCAGTAATAAGCCAGAAATAGAGTTGCTACAAGTTCCTGGAAATAAGAGCACTTGTTAACATACAAAGAAAAAAATCAGAAAAATTAGTAGTTATTATTAATATTTCAAAGTATGTCGTAAGATTAGCAAAACAAATTTCATTTGACACACTTCGCTCAGAGCCTCCGTGGTGAAAGGTTGTGTCGACCGCTCGCTGATAAGCTCAAGGCGTAAATGAGCGCTGCGTTCTCCATCTGTGAGGTCGCCGTGCTCAGTTTCTGTTTAGTGACAAAACCAGTGCTAGTTTCACGAGTAAATTTTCATTGTAAAGAGAATTGAGATATTTTGTTTTGTAATGACTGGTGACGTACTACTACGTTGGTGAATATTTATATTACCCAAGAGGAGTTCGTTGCCAGCCGAATCTATCCTCCCTCAAGGAGGGAAGACTCCCAACACAATGTCCGTTCAACAACCAGAAGGTAAAATGTTAAAAACCTATGCTAGTGCAACATCCATAGATATGTTCCCAACAAAAGATCAGGCCATAGTCATTGAAAAACAAGATGGTTTGACAATCAAAGATTATGGGGGAAAATTGGCATCAATTATTTCACCAAATGATATAAGATTTGTTTCAAGAATAGCAAACAACAGAATCTGTGTAGTTTTGAGTAGTAAAATCATAGGTAAGAAACTCACAGATAACCATAGTACAATAAAAAAAAAAAAAACAATTTTGAACTAGGACTGACTTTCCAAAATGAACGTGTCATTATCCCCCTTAAAATTTCCAAATAAATTAAGAACTTGTTTAAAATATCATTTATAAAAGCTGGAATCAGTGACCCTGGATATTCCCACATTATGAGCTTTCGAAGGCAGGTGTTTATAGAACTAAATGATATTGATAAATTGCCTAAATCAATACCTATATTCTTTGAAGATACAACATATAGAATATATTTTTCAACAGATAATGTGTGTTGTTTCATATGTAGTCAAGCAGGTCATTTAGCTAATCAGTGCCCCACGAAAAATATTTCACCAGATGGGATAGAACAAATTGATCATTCAATAAGTGAAACTATTCAAAAAGCATCACAGAAAGTAACTGACAATAAAACAATTGCAAATGAAGAATTAATACCTAATGATAGAAATTTCCCAGTAATCAACAGAATTCAAGTGACTGATGTAACATCTAAATCTGAAACAGAAAATGGTGCATTATACAATGATAATACACAAGAGAAAATCCAAAACAATGAAATGGAAACTGTCTCTGAAGAAACCTACAGTCAAGACCAAGAAATGATTGTCAACCAGATAAAAAGGACAACAAAGTACCAAAAGAAATGTTTAAAGGAACAAAAAGAGCCCACTCATCAACCAATTCACAGGTATCTACAATTACAGTGATCTCACCCAATGAAACTGATGATGAAGAAACAGAACTACAAAACCCAACTACTGACTTACAAGAAATTACCTCAAAAGTGGAGACAGATGAGAAGATACAACAAAAAAAAAAAAAAAGAATAAAAGAGCAAAAAACAATGATCAAAGATCTGATGGTGATGAATTTGATGATGCTAATGACTCGAATGATGAAAGTCATAATACAGAAGAGATCAACTTAGTAATTTATCAGGTGATGAAGTGAAGGAAACAACACAGGGAAGAAAGGAAAAAAGAACAAGAAACACTGACAACAGGATAGAAGAACAAGTGTGGGAAGAAATTGGAAAAGAAATAAACTCAACCAATGAAGAGAAAATTCATCCTCTAAATTTAGACCAATTTAGTAGCCTCTTGGACAGAACAAAAGGTAACCAAAATATAAAACAAATAGTAGATGAGTATACAGATAAAACTGAAGAATTAATCAGAATGTGCAAGATTTACATGCCAAAATGAACCCACAAATGAAAAACAAATGTACTCGCCTTTCAAAAAAATTACAAAATTAAGAAAAATCAACAAAGAGACAACGAGTCAACCTTCAACCAGCTCTTCTCTCCATTAAAAAATCTAAGTAATGGAAATAATACAATGGAACATAAACGGATTCTATAGAAGACTAGAAAACATCAAGTTAATAATAAACAAATTTAATCCAATATGTTTATGCATTCAGGAAACAAAATTTTTCTAATGATCACTGTGCTCAGATCAGAGGATATTGCAACTTCTACAAGAAATCATTCAAGAATCGCTAGTGGAGGAGTAGCAATATTTGCCTTACCATATACCTTACCTGAAGAGATTTCATTGATTACACAGAAGCAGTAGCTATCAGGATAAAAGTCCCTTATAAATTGACAATTTGTAATGTATATTTACCAAATAGCTACAATTTTAATGAGGAAGAATTAATCAATCTGACGAATCAACTTCCAAAACCATTTGTCATGCTAGGAGACTTTAATAGCCACCACATGTACTGGAGATCCCAAAAAAATGACCTAAGAGGAAATATAATAGCAAGGTGGTTGGAGAAAGAAGAAAACCTCATTCTCCTGAATTCATACCAACCTACTCATTTCAATAGCAGCAATGGCCATACAAGTAATATTGACCTCTCTATAGCATCAAACGAAATAACCCCATCATTTAGATTGGAATGCTCTGAAATATTTATATGACAGTGACCACTACCCAATAAAAATTAAAATTGCTGAGGCACCTTCATCACAAAACAACATTCCATTAACAGGAAGGTGGGTATTTGACAAAGCAAATTGGGAATCATTTAAAGAAGAAATAGATAAATCACTTCTTTGAGATGCCAGACTTATCAGATAGTACTACAAATATATCCATAAATGGTCTCGTAAAAACATTTTCTGATCTTATTCTTAAAGCAACAAATAAAGCAATCCCCAAATCATCTGATATCCCCAAAAAGAAATGTGTACCATGGTGGAACAAAGATTGTGCTCAAGCAACACTAGAAGCAAAGAGGGCACAGAGAAGGTACAAAAAAATGCATATAATGACCCAGATTTAATGTACAAAATTTAATACAAACAGAAGAGAGCACTAGAGAAGAATATTTAAGAGAGTAGGAAGACATCCTGGCAAAATTTTAAACCACAAACACCTATTGCAACAATTTGGAAGAAAATAAATAATTTAAAGAATGGTCAGTATAAATCAGATAAAATTGTATTGGAAGATGCTGAAGGTAAATTCCATATGGAACCCTCACACAATTCAGATCTCCTAGCGGTAAACTTTGCTGCAAATTCCAACAACTATAATAAAAAATTCTTAATTTAAAGGAATTGGAAGAAAACAACAAGCCCTGGTCTGGACTGTATACCTAATTTAATGATAAAACAACTTACAGACAAAGCACTAAAATACCTTTTAGCAATATATCATTTTATATGGAAAAGACAGGAATTTCCAGATACATGGAGAGAAGCTACTGTAATTCCCATTCTAAAACCTGACAAAGTGCCAAGTTCACCTTCCAACTACAGACCAATATCACTTACCTGCAATTTGTGTAAAATCATGGAGAAAATTATCAGTAGAAGAGTTAGATGGTACCTGGAGGCACATAATATGCTAGCACCTCTTCAATTTGGCTTTAGGGAATCACATTCAACAAATAAATAATAAATAAATATAATAAATATAATAAATGTAGAAGCAGAGATATGTGAAGCCTTCTTAAACAAAAGTCATGTAATTGCAGTCGCCATTAATATAGAGAAGACTTATGAAATGGTCTGGAAACATAGAGTACTTAAAATAATAGAGAATCTTAATCTAAAAGGAAATATTTTAGCATTTATTAAGAACTTTTTGAGCAACAGAAGTATTAGAGTCAGAATCAATAAAACTCTCTCTAAACCAGTGCAAATAGAAAATGGTCTGCCACAAGGTTCTGTGTTAAGCGTTATTCTGTTTCTGATCAGTATTAATGAAGTGCTTCAAACAATCCACAAACCGGTTAAGGGATTTTTATTTGCAGATGATTTAACCACAATTTGCACTGGAAAAAATATTCAACACACAGCCAGACTCATTCAAACACCCTCGACAACCTCCAAAAGTGGTTTGACAACACTGGTTTTAAATTTTCTAAAACAAAGACTGAATATATAATATTCTCTAGGAAGAAAGAAGAAAAAAGGGTGACTCTAAAGTTGGATGACAATATTCTTAGAAGTGCTCCTGCTATTAAAATATTAGGAATGTCTTTTGACAGGAAGATGAAATGGAAGATCCATATTGACAAGTTAAGAACTGATTGTTTTAGAAGAATCAACACCATAAAAGCCCTATCTGAATTACAGTGGGGCTCTGATAGAAAATGCCTCATACAAACATACCAAGCCATAATAAGATCAAAATTAGATTATGGATGCATTTTATATGACTCAGCTGGAAGAGACCTAATTAATAAACTAGAAACTATACAAAATACTGCACTATGACACTGTATTGGTGCATTTAAGACAAGTCCCACCATCAGTATACTATTAGTTGAGACTAACATGATACCTCTTAAGCTAAGAAGAAAAGAACAAATAATTCTATATGCAAACAAGATGTTAGCAAATAATCAGGATATTCATAAATATCCTTGGAAGAGAAATACCACAGAAGCAGAATATCTAGCACATCCAGGATTACCAAAGCCTTTATATATTAGAGCATCTCTCTATACTAAAGAGCTGAATATGACCATCCCCTCACTACTATCTAAAAAGAAGCCTACATTACCACCCTGGAGTAACATCACAATTAAAGTAAATATGGATCTAGCAGAGTATGAGAAGAGTAAGCCCCCAAAGGAATATTTAGAATGTTATTTTTAGAAATGAATACAAAGTACAATGATTACAAATCCTATTAACAGATGGATCAGCAATGAATGGGAGAAGAGGATGTGCAATAGTAACAAATAATAAAACATACAGATTCAGATTACATGACACCCTCTCTATATATACCTGTGAAGCGATAGCTTTCTTCAATCTTTACAAATAATAAGTAACAATAGAATAGAAACTAAACATGTAATTTTCTCAGACTCTAAATCAGCACTTTTAGCCATAACAAACACCAGTAACTCAAATCTACTAATAAAGGAAATTAGAGAATTAATTTTGGAATGACTAACAACTATAGTATAGAACTAGTGTGGATACCAAGCCATCAGGGAATTCAAGGTAACAAAGAAGCCGATAAAGAAGCCAAAAATGCAATTAATGAACCTTTAAACAACACAATAAGTTCACCACAAGAAGAAGTTAAACGATATATTAAGATAAAAATCAAAGAATTTTGGAATTCTCACTGGAGAAACATTTAACTAATCTGTTATAGTACCAACTTCTAGAAAGGAACAAGTGACAATAGCCAGGTTAAGAATAGGTCATACAAATCTGACACATATCCATTTAATTACAAAAAAACAGAGAAACTTATGTGAAAAGTTGGTGCAGCTTGGACAGTCAAGCACCTTCTTATATACTGCCAAGAATTAAAAACTGAAAGAGACCAATCTAAACTGCCTAAAAGTATTAGAGACTGTTTAAATACGAAAGCTGGATATAGACAGACAATAGTTTTCCTGAATTAAGGAAAAAAAATAAATACAAAATTATAAAGGATTATATGTGTATTATAAAATGTAAACACATTAATGAATGTTTGATGACTAATTGAAGGCATATATACAGACAGCATATTCCTATCTAAATTAAATACAAACTATGTGAGAGATGTAAATATGCAATATAAATGTAAGTTACTAATAACTGATAAATTATTAAATGTAGGCTGACAATACAGAAATATTCCATTTGTAATTCAAAATATATATTGTAATGCCAAAATTTAGTGCAAATCCAATGTAGTAATGACTGATGATAAATTGAATGTATATGTGACCCATAAAAATTCTCTGAGGTAAAAGTAATATATAATATAAATACAAAAATATATGCATTGTAAAATATATGTATATCAATGATTGTTTGATGACTAATTGAAGGCATAAATACAGACAGTATATTGTTATCTAAATTAAATACAAATTATGTGAGAGATGTAAATATGTAATATAATGTAACATTACTGATAACTGATAATTTATTCAATGTATGCATGACATACAGGTTAAGACAATATTTTCCATATGTAAATTAAAACATAGACCATGTGTAATGTGAATATTTAGTGCAAATTTCAATGTATTAATGACTGATGATAAATTGAATGGACAAATGTCACATAAAAATTTCTCTAATGTAATTCTGTAATGATGTCGCTGATGACCATAGTAAAAGCGACATAAAACAAAATTAAATTTAAAAAAAAATTAATTTGATTTGATAATCTTACTATGCAGTATGAATGTGCTCTATAACTCAGTTTTTTTTATTACGTGATAGGTTTTGTATTTTTGATATGCAAGTTGTTACGAGTGATAAAATCTCAAACTGTATAAATTTCACAGTACTGAATTCGAATGAAGCAACATTTTATCTCATTTTAACAAATTTTATGTTTCAAATAGAAAATATTAATTTTAAATATACTGCTTGTCGATCTTTAATAGTAAATAGTAATAAAATAAAATTTGTTAAAGAAAAAGATGATAAACTAAATGGACAGAAAGTAAAAAAACAACTTATTCTTACAAGAAAAGTGGAACATGCTGGATCAGTTATGTTCTTGTACTGAGATAATCTCTGTTAAACTTCGCAGATATCGAATCACATGGAATTCGAATATTCTCAATGACTGGTCGAAGAAAGTTACTCTTCATTCATTCTGCCTGAATTGCTATATCCCCTGACTTCAAAATATGATTTTGCATTAATACTGTAGGGCGGACAATATGGGCATCGGAATAATCGTCTCGTATATTATTTCAGTAGTATACATACCTTTTGCAGCTCTCACGGGTAACAAATATTTATGAAAGAGGTCTCTAAAGAAAGAGAATTTCACAGAAACATGACGAATTACACTTTTACTTTAATAATATGAAGGATTTGATTGTTTAAAAATGCATGTCTAATGCAACGCGCAACACGCTGTGGAATATTCTAATCGATATCATTAAATAACTTCTAAACGAATTGTTTTAGGCCCGTAAAAACAAAAAATTGAAACTAATGAGATTTTCTTGAACATTCTATTGCATGTTTGCTCGTTCGACGCTTCTCGATTCCACCCCACCTGTTCAGAACCTGTGGAATCTGCAACTGTACGTGAAATTAAACTAATTATTTGATATTCTACGTGATTTAATTACACGGTTGTACCTCCCTGGTCGTTAATAACGTTAAATAAGAATAGATTGTGTTGACAACGGTGTATTGTATTGTTATCAATTACAAGGGGACATATAGAACAAATCGGGAGCGGTAGTTCAGTGCATCAACTGATGCCACTGCAGCGCCTCTGACCGGGAGGTCCTAGGTTCGCGTCCTGAGGGCGCCAGGATTTTCGACACTAGCTTCTCAGCTAGGTCGAATTCAGTCGCTTCCGGGAGGAGAATTCTAGCGGCCGGCTGCTCTGATCGGTAGTTTTCCGTGGTTTCTCCGATCAACACCAGGCGAATGCCGGAGCAGTACCCTAACAAACGGGCCACGGACCGAATCGGTCTGTCTTTCCTCTTCCTTGTCCTATCCTTTCCCCCTTACACACACACTTAAGCAGGGAAACAATTGGGAGCGGCCGGCACGGCACGGAGCAGCCCCGCGCGGCACAGCCCAGTCCGGGCCGAAATGTTTCGCATGTTATTCAGTTAGACGCCACCCAATGCGACCGGCCGGCCCGGCCCGGCCCGGCCCGGCCCGGCCCGGCCCAAACGCCGTTTTCTCAAAAATGGCTTCAAATGTTTTCTTCAAACTTTTCGCACGCATAGTGGTAATGGCACTGTTTAATATCACGTTAAGTCCATTTTAGAGTACTCTTTTATTTTTTCAAAAATTTCAATGTAATTTTTTTAAAATTTGTGTCACGCCTTTAATATGCACATTTCCATCGATTTGTGTACATTATTGCATTAGAGTTTGAAAGTGTTTCAAAGAAACTTAATCAAATTTTTTATAACTATATTTTATTTAGGACGAGGTTTCACTCTTCTTTAATATTATTGAAATCATATTTCGGTTCTACTATTAAGAAATCGAAAAGTTGAGAAAATGTCCAAAAATGTTCTATGGGCGACGATAGATGGTAGCTGGCCAAAGAATGTAGCAAGTCCTTAAGGCCAGTCCACACCAAGGAAATTAGAAAAATTTGCTACGAGAGAGTCTGTGCCGTTCTGAAGTTCCTCTAGTTACTTTCTGGTATACGTAAGTACATACGGAGTAATTTACATAGAACAGAGAAAGTAATGTGATGCTGCGAGAGAAAAAAAGTGGATTTTCGGCAGAAAAAATTCACTGCCGGGCCTTGATAATGAAAAGGTGGATAAATTATGTTGCTAAATTAAGAGAGAAAAATCCTGTAACACGTGTAGCTAGAATCCCTGTCTTGTGGGTCCTTGATGCTGTCGAAAAAACAACTGAAAGCGAAACGTCCGTCCGTCCGTCCGTCCGTCCGTCTCCTGCCCGTGTGTGAAGACTTCCAGCGCCTAAACCATGCTTAGGATTTTTTCAAAATTAAAGAACCTCTGTTGGAATTTGGAGGTACTTTACATGAACCCCCCCTCGACATTTTCAAAATTTTCTCAAAAACGGCACCAAATTTTTTCTTTAAATTTCTTATACGAATAGTCTAAGATACACTTATAAGAATGGCGCATGTCAGATATTCAGTTAACTCTGAATTGTGGAAACTTGCAAAAGTTTGCATTTTTTGCCGTCTTCATATTACTACAAAATTAAAGATAGAGATTTTTCCATGAAATGAAATTTGTTGTGCATAACTATTTCTTTAATTAAGATCCTGTACAATTTTTGAAAATGTTAGTCGTTTTCGCGCAATATTGCGTGTAATATTTGCATTTTTATAAAAATTACATAAACAAGATTTTCTCAAAAAACGGATTCAAATTTTTTCTTTTTACTTTTGCTAAGGTTAGTGCTAAATGCACACTCTAGAGAAAATGGCATGTATGTCATCTTATTCTTTTGTTTTTTTCAAAAACTACAAATATGTATTTTTTTTACTTATGTCTCACGTCGTTAATATTTACATTAGCAGCAATTGGTTCACATTATTTAAATGATGAGTAGATATGCTTTAAACAATGTCATATAAAGTGTCTAGAAAGCTCAACAGCTTTCTGTCAAAATGAGCTCAAAATTCGGCATTTTCAGAAACACTCAAATGCCATTTTCTCATAAAAGGCCCTAAATTTTTTCTTCAAACTTTTCCAACGGATAGTGCTAATTTCACTGTTTAATATGACGCAAAGTTCATTTAAAGGTCAAAATATTGCAAAAGACGTGAGTTTCTATGGCGCAGATGCGTAGAGGGTACACCATAGCAACGCGAGTTCGTCCTGAGAAGTGGATTTCTGTGGTGCAGACACGCAGAGGGTACACCATAGCAACGCGAAAAAACAAGAGGAAAAAAAAACACAGCGAGATTTGAAGGGTGGATCATATTGGGAATTAGGGCATTCCGACTCGTGTCGTGGTGGTGAGCGAATCGCTTGTGCGGTTTTCCTGAGGTTAGTTATCAAATCGGGACTTGTAATATTTCGTGAGAGTGAACATTATTAAACTGGAACTTAGAATATTTACGCATTAGGTGTACAACGGGAACTTGTAAAATTTACTTGTTGTACCATTGCAAACTCGGACCATAATATTTTCATGAGTGAACTGACAAATGAACTTAGAATATTTTCGCGGTGAAGTTACAAAACTTGACTTAGAAATTTTACCAGTGAATTGTGAATTGCCAGGTTAGGTGATAGAAAATAATATTAGAAGGATATTATTCGGACTTGGAAAAGGTAATCAATTTCAAATAGGTGCCCACCTGAGGCGCAAGATAAAGAGTATAGGCAGTGTTTGTGAAGTGGTTGGACTTGACTTGGACTCGACTTGGTCGCTGACCATCGTGGACTTCAATATGAAGGAAGATTGATCTACTCCTGGCGGAGACATCTAGCGACGTTCGCACGAAGAGGCAAAAAAGGATAAAATGTTCTATAACGCTGTTATTGCAATAACGAGAAAAATGGTCATGACCTAACAATAACTTGTAATAATTGATAGACTGATAACTTTTGACATTCAGAATAAATTATAATTCATAGTTTGAAAGAAAGCTGATTCTCTTTGCCATTACGTGCAATCCTAAAGTAGACATTTTAGAATTATTTTCAGATTCCTCGCCAGTCCGTATGGATGGCAGATTGAGTAATTGGTTGCAGAGTAAGTAGCAACAATTATTTCATAAGAACCCGTGACCGAGCTAGCGGGATTTACATTTATTTGTAGTATATCCGAAGACAGTAATAGATAATCAGGAATAGAGTACGGAACTGATGATTCGTAAATGCAATTTTAAAACTATGACTGTGTTATTTGCATATGATTTCTAGATCTTTGAATATTTCTAATTCTTGTTTCATAATTTGTTAAATTTCTCGAGACTCCTTATGGATGGGCAACACCATACGCACCCACGATAATAAAAATTACTACTGCTTTATTAGTGTTGAAGGAAGTACATATTAGTAATATCTTGAATAAAAGAAGGTACTGCATAATTCCAATCTATTTAGGCAAAAAGTGATCTCTGCAACACCTCTACTTATTCTAGAAATTTGTAACACTGGCGTACCCGTGCGAGAACTCTCGCATGTTAAACCCGAACATTTTTCCAGTTTTTCCATTTCCGTATTAAGCCTGTAACGTATATTTTTCTTCAAGACCCTGTTATCCTCCGTCACTTGTTCTATATGGTTTGGTTTTTTCGTGTTTCCGGGCGCGTCAACTGCTTTGGTCATTAGTCCCGTTAGTGTATGGCATGTTTTTCACGGGACATGGCGGTGATCTTTCCCCGCTGGATGGCGAGATCCGGCGCCGACCTACCGTCGGCTAGTGGGGTTTCCCCCTAACCAGGACTCTCCCACCAGCGGGGCACCGCCCCAGCCGGGACAAGCTCCAAGCTCCCGACCGGTCTCCCGGAATATGTGGTAGTGTAGTGCATGTTAGTGTAAAGCGAGAAACTAGGAGCTCCCGGCTCGGTTCGGCACAGCCCGGCGAGGCACGGTGCCGCACGGCTCGGTCTGCCAGTCACCCATTACGGACGGCCCTGCACGGATCGGAACTGCACGGGGAGCCACTTGTTCCAGTAGCGATGAAGAGTTAAATACTTTCGATGGAGGAATTGATATTTGCTGCTGAGGAAGAAGAGCGGGAGCATGGAGGACAATGTACTCAGCGGAAACAAATGCCGTCAAAAATATTAGTCCGAAACCGTCAGAATCTTTTCCAAAACCAGTATAAAATCTATTTGATTTTGCTCAACTTCAGGCCCCACGGTTTTAAAGGATTTTTTTTATATTTTAGGGGAACTTTATAAAAAGCTCATACCAAACTATTAATTACATCACATTTAACGTAAGACATCTGCTTGTACATATAAATTATTGTATGCCTATGTACTCGCATTATAAATTTCCTCGGTTGAATATTGGAAGAAAAAATGCGTATCACTTAAAAAAATTATCTCCTCTCGATAATCATTATGAATCATTAAGTATTTTATGATGTAGAATTTAGCTCTTAAATTTAAAAACATCTCATTAGAAAAAAGACTAAACATTTTATTGCATTATAAAAATTAAGATTTAGCATTTGTAGCAGTTTTTGAGAAAATTATTATTACGGGAGGTCTCTTCGAAATAAAAAAATATTCTGGTATTTTTTAGATTTTTCTATGAAAATTAGGAAATAAGCGAAACTAATTTAACATTTCATCATTGGTGAACAAATATTTAAGGACGAAATTTTAAATTTAAAGAATAATTCCTGTCTTGTATAGAAATATACGCTTCTATGTAACATTATTCAAAGGAGAGGAAAATAAATGTCTCGTAATTTGAAAATACATATTAAAACAACACATTATTTTAAAAGGGTGTGTATTTTGTTAAATGAAACCAATTTATGTAAATAACTATTAATATGTAACACAAACAATGAAAAATTAACTGAGAGCATATTTCATTGTTGGCTCGATATAACCTATTTCTTCTATCTGTAACAATGAAACTATATTGACTAAAAAATCGTTCAGCTTCTATACTCTTGGCCGTAATTAAATGTTATGTCAAAATTGTCAAAATTAAATGTTTTCAAACATCGATGTGTTGTCGAATTCGTATGCCTAGTTAGAGAGAGACCACGAAGAAAATAATGAAATGCAATTTAGTGTCGCAGATTCACGTCCATTTCGCGTTTTGCGGATAATCTCACATTTATCGCAGATTGAAAACCTTCAGAAATATATTCCACCGATTGCCAAACATACAATTACTAGTTTTTTTGAGTATTTGGTAACATTTCGCATTTTTATCAATTGCTAAAATCGACCATCTCAAAGAATTTGTGACTGCATTGGGAATAGTGAGGAAGGAAGATGGTGAGAGACACCCGATAACAAGCGCTTGCAAGACCCATGCAACCGTTAGTTCCTGGAAGGGCTTGTCAACCCCTCCCAAGGCCACTCGCCGCGCCGCCCCGGTCGGTCGCCTCTACCGGATTTTATTCTCGGGGAAGCATTCCGCGCGGACCACTCGGCTGCCGGGCGGGCCCGGGCCAAGATATACCAGAAAGTAACTAGAAAGTAACTAGAGGAACTTCAGAACGGCACAGACTCTCTCGTAGCAAATTTTTCTAATTTCCTTGGTGTGGACTGGCCTTAAGGACTTGCTACATTCTTTGGCCAGCTACCATCTATCGTCGCCCATAGAACATTTTTGGACATTTTCTCAACTTTTCGATTTCTTAATAGTAGAACCGAAATATGATTTCAATAATATTAAAGAAGAGTGAAACCTCGTCCTAAATAGAAATTTTCATTGAAAAATTTGAAGCCGTTTAAAAAAATGGTGATTAAGAATTACTTAAATGAGAAATTTGAAGCTCTTGTTCTAGGAATCTATTGAGTTTGAAAAATTTTAATTAAAGTTCTTTGAAACACTTTCAAACTCTAATGCAATAATGTACACAAATCGATGGAAATGTGCATATTAAAGGCGTGACACAAATTTTAAAAAAATTACATTGAAATTTTTGAAAAAATAAAAGAGTACTCTAAAATGGACTTAACGTGATATTAAACAGTGCCATTACCACTATGCGTGCGAAAAGTTTGAAGAAAACATTTGAAGCCATTTTTGAGAAAACGGCGTTTGAGCGTTTCTTAAAATGCGGAATTTTGAGCTCATTTGAACAGAAAACTGTTGAATTTCGAGAAACTTTCCTTGGCATTATTTAAAGCACATGTGCAATAACGTGAAGAATTCACTTCTAATGTAAATATTATGGACGTGGGAGACAAAGAAAAAACATTTTTTGTCGGCCCGGTGGCCGAGATCGCTAAGGCAGTAGTGTCGTAGTGATCTCGGACCGACGGGTCGCGGGTTCGAGTCCCGCCTCGGGCATGGTTGTATTTGTGTTCGTCTTTTCACCCCTTATCATCACCATATCGTTTCATCCACATAGTTACCATACCGTTAACAGCAATAGTGGTCGCTAATGACCTAAGATGTTGATGCGACCTTAAATAACCAATTAAAAAAAAAAAACATTTTTCTAATGTAAGACATTTTTCTAATTTAAGAACAAAAACAAAAATAGGATAGTGCAATACGGCGTTTATGTCATTGTATAGGGTTTGTTGGGCACTAACACTATCAAAGCTTTAAAGAAAAACGTTGGAGCCGTTTCTGAGAAAATCTTATTTTTGTAATTGTTTAAAATTGTAGGTGTTTCACACAGTATTGCACGAAAACTACAAACATTTTCATAAAAATTACTTACTTTTATGCAAGAACTATTTATGGACTACAAATTTCATTTGAAAAAAATCTGTCTTCAATTTTGTAGTTTGAGGAAGACGCTGAAAAAACAGTAAGACGCCGAAAAGACAGACGGACGGACGTTTTAAAAAAGAAACACTTTTTTGGTATCAGGGGACCCCAAAATTTGTTTTTCAGTTGAAATCTCGAAATCAATTTACCGCAGCATTACATAACTTTCTCTATACTACGTATATTACTCCGTGTATACGTATATATACAAGAAAGTAAAACTGTGCACCATCTGATGCGGTTATATCTAACGGTCAAAATATTAGTGACTAAATTTATTTAATGATATTAGCCTTTTAATATAGTAAATAATGTCCCTAGAAAATAAATAATTCGTATATATTTAATATAAAATATATAGATGTATGTAATTACATACCTCTATACAGTTGTACATACATGAAAATATGCAAAATGGGACAAAAATTTCTATTTTATTTTTTAAACATGGCGCACCAATCAGAAAAATCTGAAAAAATTCCAGAAGATAGCTGATTTTTAGGGCAACTTTTGAGAATTTTCTCGTGCACCCGGTGCAGGAAAAACGTTATTTAAAAAATCCAATATTTTCAAATCCATTTAAAACTTTGAATTTCGAAGCTAATAAGATTTTAAAATTTATTTTTCAAAAATTTAGTAAATATCACACAAAGAAGTTATATTTTATCTGGAAATTCATGCAGCCAATTTAATGAAAAAAAACAAAAAAAAAACACGTTTTTCGTTATTAGGAAGGATGTGAGAGGGCAGGAATTTAAAAGTCCGCGAAAAAATGTTATTCGTGGTCACAATCCTTGGGAAAACGTTTATTCTCAATTTCAAGCGGGGGCAGTTTTTATCATCTTATTCGGCTAGAGCCTTTGCGTAATTCATGCCTGTTTCATGTCTAAAAAAATTCATAAAATATTTCCCCTTTCTGCGCTTGCTATACGTTCTAGAATGTTATAAAATTTGAAACTAAATTATAAACTATGCGTTAAACGTACAATTTAATTTTAAAGTCATCTGAAACCTTTAGTTCCTTGTAGATACAAAAATTCACCAAAATCTGACGAGGTAAATTTTTCGAAAGATACATCACTGAAAAAACAAAAAGAAAAACAGTTTGTGGCAGTGTAATAATAGGATTGTCACGTGTTTACAGGCAATAAAATGCGCGGCTACTGTAGATATTCATTTTTGGCGTTTCTTTCAAATTCTTCGGTGTTTCTATGACTTTTTCTTATGTTTATTTTTTTATTTTCCCCACCTATTTTTCCCAAAATATCTCACCGGGCCTTGGTGGGGGGAACGGCCCCTATGCGACCTTTTGGATCAGCCATTGAAACGGAAATGACAGAAACAACTTATAAGTGACGCAAGCTTCTGGATTGACTTATTATTTCGTATTCCAGGCACATCAACTGCTATGGTCATTAGTTTCGAAAGTGTAGCGCATGTTTTTATCACTGAAGGTGGCGGCATTCTTCCCCAGATTAATGGTGAGATCCGGCGCCGATCTACATGTCAGCTAACGGGGGAAATTTACCTCAAGTGTCTCCCATCAGCGGGCCAACGCCCAGCCGGGACAAGCTCTAAGCTCCCGGAATATGTGGTAGCGCAGTGCATGTGAGTGTAAGAGTGTGTAAGTAAAGGGATAGGAAAGTACAAGGACGAGAAAGGAAAGATCACACACGGTTCATGATCTGTTTGTGAGGGAACTTCTCTGGCATTCGCCTGGTTTTGATCGGAGAAATCACGGAAAACTACCGATCAGAACAGCCAGCTGCTAGAATTTATTTATTTTACGTCAAAAAAAAAAGTTAAAAACTGCGTATGACGTGCTATGAGGAAAAGTGAATTTTGTGCACATTTTCAAAATTCTGTGATCCCTACACTGTCATACACTACTTAAATTTTGAAAGGGAAAAAAACTCCCATGTAATAAAATCTATTTTCAAGGATAAATATGCAATACAATTTGGCTCTTATCCATGTTGTCCTTCGGAATAATACTTCCTGCCGCGACAACATGGAAATAATTGTATTTCCCACTGAATTCTAGAAGACGTATACAGAAAATGAAGTTACATTTTTGTCCAGAAGCAAAACAAGGGACCATCTCAGCATTTGCTCAATGGATCAGGGAAACTGGACCATAAACCTGATCGAGATGCGAATTCTCCTCCAGACATCGGCTATGTAGCTACTGTTTGAAAATCTGCCCACGTCTGTTAGCGAACCTAGGACCTTCCGATCAGAGTCGCTGCCAAGACAGCGGTAGCGGTCTCGGAACTAGTACATGCGTAAGACGCTGGTGACCTCACTTACCGAAAGTCGATAGAGGGGGCCACGACAACTGCGCAAAGACACATGGTGAAGCGAAGGCAGCGAATAGCAGAATGTAGCTCATGGACGCCATTGTTGATGCAATGCCAAATTCTGTCGATGCCGAAACTTTTAAGCAACCGACAAAAACAGTTTTTGTTCATGTAAGTCGTAAAGAAAAATAGCCTAACTTAGTGAGTCACTTATCACTACTGGGTGAATATTGTATTATCTGGCTTTTTTTGCTTCCTCGTAAGAGTAAAGTTATACTTTAGAGTACTTTTTAAACTTTTTTAGTTTAAATAACAAATAATCTAATCTCATAAAAAACATCTAAAACCGTTTGACAATAAATACATAAATAAGAAAAACGTTTCCGTCTACAACCACCTCGAACAAGTATATCGACTAGCACTACGTATAGTAGAAAAACGATATTAAATAAATAACTTGTTATGATAAGAATTACAAGCTAAATGCATTCATCCATTATATTTCTTAAGTAATCGTCTATTTCGAAATGCAGGGAATAAGAAGCAGAGTGTAATTATTAGTATGGTAATTCATTGTACCAGTATCATGTTTTTGTGGAAAATATGTATTTGTGAATGATTTACGAGTACATTTGTGACCACGTGAGAAGGAAAAGAAGCGAGACCAGAAATAACTATTATTTTAGTCACATAAATAACTATTCCTGTTTCGGGGAATGATAACACATGGCTGATTCGTGATACGGATTGTTTTTGTTTTTTTTTTACGATATTTTCATAGTTATGTACTTCAAGAATGATAAATGGAAGACGATATCTGTTAATAATAAGACATGGTGACTTTTTCCCTTTCTACGTTTGTTGACTTGTTAGTGCTTTGTTGCAGATCTGGTGTTTAGAAAAACACAGCAAATGATAGTTTGGGCACAGAGTTTTCCCGACAGACCTATTTACTTAAATATTTAGAAATAAAATCTTTGAATCTAAATGTTTTAATTCTTCTTTAATGAATTTTTATTATGTTGCGATGAATAATCTTTTTTATCCATCTTCAGGCTACTAGAAATATAAGGCGAAAATTTTAGTGAACACTGAACTAAACGAAAGGTTACCAAAGTTAAAATACAATACAAAACGTGATAAAAATACAATAAAATAGTACCTCTCGACATAAAACATTATATGGAGATTCATACTTTTAAAAAACAAAAGATATTTAATATATTAAAATAAATACGAACACCAGCCGGCGCAAAAGTACTTTCATCATGACGGTCTCATAAAGAGGATGAAAGGGCCACCGAAAGGAAATTAGAAATAAAACTTTGTTAAAGAAGAATTAAAAACTTCAAATTCAATGATTCTAAGATTTTATTTGTAAATATTTAAGTGAATATGTGTGACAGGAAAACTCTGAGGCCAAGCATTCTTCCGATGTGAATAAATTGTGTGAGACACATTTATGTTTTTTATTACGAAACCTTTCGTATTCTTGCGTACCCATCAACTACTCAATTTTTAACTAAGTGATACTAAAATAGCTCGTACTTTCTCGTCTTTAGAAATGGTTATGTAATACTATTGAATTCAGTTAAACCTTAATTCATCAATTCAATTCAGTCAAACCTTAAATGGAACGTCCATTTAAATGAATTGAACACACAATTAAGTTCATTATGCTACGCGTTCAGAATTCTTGCAAATTCAGTCAGCCTTCATACTGCTCGTTGTGTATACTTCGCGAATATTCATTCCCGCCTGAGATATGGCATAATATTCTGGGGAAATACATCTTATAGCTCCCAGACTTTTAGATTACAAAAACGAATTGTACGAATAATAACCAAATCACACCCACGTGATTCATGTAAGTCTCTCTTCATTAATCTAGGAATTCTACCATTACCGTGTCTTTTTATTTACGAATCAGGGGTTTTTGTAAAAAATGACTTGCTCAAAGGCGGGAATATATTTTCAGAAAATGCCGAAGTCTACCATTTTTTGTATACCACCATTATAAACGACCCTTTTCGATACCCCGAATCGTGCATAATCCAGTATTTTATCGCACGCTACATGACGTCATCGCCATTATTAAACGCGACATGACGTCATCACACATTCAGCCAATAGTAGCGAGAGAATCGGGGGAGGTAGAAGAAGACGGAACAGCCGACCACCGTTTTCTCGCACGGATGTCAACAATGCCATCTTGAATTTGATTTCCAGAGGGCGTTGGATGTCAAGCATCCGAGACGTCAGAAGAAAGTTGTTTCGCGAAATTAAGTTTGATTCTCTTGTAAATTTATAATGCTGTTATACAAAAAAATAGCGTATGCAACTCGTTTATAATGTTGCTTTATTGCATTCGTACAAATTTGAAAACTCGCTCCTAACGTCGCTCGGTTTCAAAACATGTACTCATGCAATAAAGCTTAACATTATAAACTAATTGCATGAACTACTATTACAACACTTTGCCAGATGACATTAAACGATTAAATTCAATAGAAAAGTTTAAATCCCAAGTGAAATCGTTTCTGCTGCATAACTGTTTCTATGCAATTAGAGACTATACTGAGCATCACAAGAAAAGTAACATTAATTTTAACAATGATACATAATGCATTATTTACCATTTGGACTGTATAAATGAGTATAAACAACCTGTAACAACTATTGTACTACAGCTTCCGGGTCAATGACCCCCATCTCGATCAGGTTTTTCGTCCAGTTTCCCCTGATCAATTGAGCAAATGCTGAGATGGCCCCTTGTTTTGCTTCTGGACATAAATGTAACTTCATTTTCAGTGCACGTCTTCTAGAATTCAGTGGGAAATACAATTATTCAAATTATCGTTTCCATGTTGTTGCGGCAAAGTAATAAGAGCCAAAATTTATTGCTTATTTATCCTTGAAAATAGATTTTATTACATGGGAGTTCTTTGTTTTTTTTTCTCCCATTCAAAATTCAAAATTTATTGCTTATTTATCCTTGAAAATAGATTTTACTACATGGGAGTTTTTTCTCCCTTTCTAAATTCAAAATTTAAGTAGTATATGACTTAGTGTAAGGATCACAGAATTTTGAAAATGTGCACACAATTCACTTTTCCCCATAGCACGTCATACGCAGTTTTTATCTGTTTTTTGACGTAAAATAAATAAATAAAAATAAAAAATAAATAGATCCCTTCATAGGATTGTGGTTCACTCTCAAACCACATTGCTTAGCCAAGGCTAGCAATTTTCAACGTTATTGCTCATTTCGCTTTGCAGAGTCTGCTTGAATGTAATATGATTCTTGCAGAGAGTGTGATCGCATTAATTCTTAGAAATTTAGCTGCTGGATCAGGTCGTTGTCGCAACCACAATGCACACAGGCACTGTTGTGAAGTATTCGTTTGAGCATAGGGTCGAGATGTGATTTTTCGTGTTTCAAGTTTCCGGATATTTTTGAGAACAGAAGTTCATTACTTATTAATTTTTGTTTATTGTGATGCTTTTTTAGTATTACAATATATTTGATCCTAAAATACTCCACTTTTACGTCAATGAGGTTAATTTATATTTGCAAGGGTGTAGTCAGAAATACGTACAAATCGTAAATATTGTTTTGTTCTTTGAAAAAATGAATTTTAAGAAAGTTTTAAAACAATTAAATTTGTTGTCTAATAATGTAAGATTATCGGTAAATAGATTTAGTTTTCCGAATACTTGTGGCTTACATAATATTTGAATGATTTATCTTCTTATATTTGCTCAGTGTTGTATTTGCATAGTCTATTCTAACATCCATATTCATTACTAGCGGTGTTCTTTCTTATAGAATGGCTAAAATTTGAAGTTTCCATAGTTTGGAACCTATTACAATAGGAATTTAACAATTACTTGGGGAGTAGGTTTTTCAGGTCAGGTTTTTCGTCCAGTTTCCCTGATCCATTGAGCAAATGCTGAGATGGCCCCTTGTTTTGCTTCTGGACATAAATGTAACTTCATTTTCTGTGCACGTCTTCTAGAATTCAGTGGGAAATACAATTATTCAAATTATCGTTTCCATATTGTCGCGTCAGGAAATTTATTCCGAAGGACAACATGGATAAGAGCCAAAATTTATTGCCTTTTTATCCTTGAAAATAGATTTTATTACATGGGAGCTTTTTTTCCCCAAAATTTAAGTAGTATATGACATTGTAGGGATCACAGAATTTTGAAAATGTGCACACAATTCACATTTCCCCATAGCACGTCATACGCATTTTTAACTGTTTTTGACGTAAAATAAATAAATAAATAAATAATATTAACGAGAATGTTGATGCGGCCATAGATTCGAGGTATGGACAGGATTATGATGCAGAGGGTGCAACATTAATAATGCAACTAATGAAATCAAGCAGCCCACGTTTCCTTCGCCAATATTGATTTCCTTAACCAATGATTTTATTATTTTAGTTTGTTGTATAGAAATGTATATCATATTAATTTTCATTATTTCATGTCTATTCCTATTTCTATTTCTTCTACTTTGTAATGAACATGCACTGGTTTATTTATCACTGGATATGAGTTTTTTATTAAGAGTTTGTTCTGTACGCAACCACATCCTTATTATGATGAGTCCTATAGTGTGATGCGTAGCCCTAAATGGATTGTGGTCGTTATGACCACATTTTTTTCTTATTTATCTCACATTTTATTTATTCAAATCACAAATTAATAGTTTTCTCATATTTCTAAGATCAAAATGAAACAAATAAAAGAGAAATTAAAATAATTCTTGAGAAAAAGTTACCCGGCCTATAAACGGTTAAACCAGAATTTCTTTCCGAATTAACACATTTCGGTCATATTGTTTTTTGTAAAACTCATTTGAAACCGTAGAACATTTGGTGAGAAAAATAAATAGTTTCAAGTAATATATTTGTATTTAAAACATTAAATGAAAATATATTTCTGAAACTGAATTCATTGTACAAGGCGAGCAGTGTATTCACGATGAGTATTTTTACAGTATTCTGCGTAAGCAGTATGCGAGAAAGTAAAATTAAAAGTTAATAAATAGTACGATATTGTTAGCGTTGGCAAACAAATGCAATAGCTCGAAAAATATATCACAGCAAGTATTAAACACTGTAGCATTGTAATAGTCTCCAAAAATGCTCGTTTTAACACGAATTACACGTTCCTTCATGTCTAACATGTAATATTAATGCTCTACACGTTTTCACGCCGAAGAAAATTTCTCCAAATTGTCTTATTTAATCGAAGAACAAACGTTTCGCTTCCATCTGCATTCAGAATTCAATAGCTCCGAGAAAGCCTGTGCCATTCTGTAGCACCTCTAGTTTTGTATTATATTGCCTTTAATAACCTTTTAGCGTTGCCATAAATTCCTAAATATATTCCAAGATATTTATAATATTGTAACCCTTTTTCTAATCACTTGTTTTCTTTTTGAATATATTTCAGTAATTGTTCGTCACGCTTGTGAAAACATTCGACTGTCTCATTCCTAATATGGAAAATTAATTTATTCTCACGGAAATCTTTTTATTTACAAAATACTGTATGGTTGCGACGTGTCATTATTTGTAAATATGTTCTGTTTTTATTTATTGACATTCTCACAGTCTATTTTGGGCACATTTCTTTAGAATATCAATAAATTTGAGAAAACAGCTTTCATTCATGCATTTTCACAATTTTTGTCCTAATTGACATTCGAAATTAATGAGGTTTTAGTCCTAATACTATGTTTCTGTATTTATTTTGGACGTTCCTGAATAGACCGTCACACATGACACGGCTAACATCTGAACAATAAAAATCCATAACACACTGGTGTGCAGAATCGTTGATAATTCTTCTGTATTTCACATGTGGAGTTCATAATATTCCATTTGTTGCTGCCAGTTGTTTTGCAACAGTTATCATGTGCGTAGATGCATCGAAATGTTTTTTTAATTTTAGGAAAAGACCAATCTTCGAAAATCTTTAAAATTTTAATTTTTATATTCTTATCATAAGTGTTTTTTTTTTCAATTTTTCTATGATGTATTCTTCATTTGCTTGTTTTCTTCTTTTATCTCTTCTAATTCAAATATTTCTCTGTCTAAAGTTAGTCTTATTTTATCCACTTTTCGACGAGGATAGACTTTTTGACTCAGTTTTTTTTTTTGATAGGGGTTTCACTTAACTTTGTTAAACTTTCCTTCACTTGTGATATTTTACACTATTGGCAGGCGAAGCTTCTGCTTCACTCGGAGATAGATCACCATCATCTCTCATTTCAATGTTCAATTTCGAATTACTGTCTTCTTCTGAATTTCTATCCTGTCGACTTGTACTAGGTTTGCTGCAAAATGTTTTAACGGTTTCTTTAGAAGTTTTACTTGCATTTATAAATAATTTTAAAGTTTTCCATCTGTATATATTACAAATTTTCAAGTTCGGCGTAATTTGTATATATTGCATGCCCAACTTTTGAAGGATACTTTGTGTTACACGTCTTAAATTTTTACATTTTGTTCTGCCATGATTTTATAGATTGAAAGGATTGAATCAAGAATCAAATCTTCTTTGTATCTGCCCTCTTCAATTAATTTTTATTACGTACACTTTTATCCTGTGTCAGATTATCGAACAGGCTGAGTAGCTGCAGCCTGGAGTGCGCAATTTTCGGGGACGAACAAATTTCAGCGGATTCAAAATTTCATAAGGCATTTTGAATGTTTTTATAGAAATATTTCTTTCAATATTTGTAACGAAAGAACATGTTAATTAAACAAATACATATCCATTGATAAATACAGATAAAATGATTACAAAAATATTGTATATTTATTAAATCAATATCGCTGTGAGAATTATTTAAAGGTATACGTATAATCAATTATTTATACGTACACAATATTTTCCTCCGTTGCAAATAACGTACAATAACTTTTTTATTCAAATTATTATAAATAGCTTTAATGTTTAAAAAAAGCAAATTAAGAGGGTACTAAAACATTTGACAGCCTAGAGCGCACGTAACTCAAAGCCAGGCACTGTTTATCCTACACAAAAAAATCTGCACGGGCACTCACACATATGTTACAAACGAGGATAATACTTGCACCGTCTCACTGGTACAGTGGAACTGAACTGAACGCGCCCTTCTGGCCCGTTCGACAGTAAAGACACTCTTGGATGTAAGCTCATCCCAGTGTTGGCATTGCTTGGTCGACTTTCTGCCGTTGCCTTGGGTGGAAAGCGATCTGTTGACATCGATGAACGGGCTTGGGCGGAGTTGCGCAAGGCACAAGCCCAGTGGAGAAAGACACGAGAGCATCGACAGAGCGGTAAAACACCGGCGCGCCAAGGCGAGCGACGAAATGCTCTGCGCTTCGTTGATTGATCGATTATTTTTTTCGTGTTTCCGGGCGGGTCAACGGCTTTGGTCATTATTCCCGTAAGTGTAGTGTATGTTTCTTCTCGAGAGATGGCGGTGATCTTCCCCCGCTGGATGGCGAGATCCGGCGCAGACCTACCGTCGCACATTGGTTGAATCGGGCCTAAAACGTGGTCATATTTGCAAATGCCAGTGGATTAGTAAAAATTATTTAGGTTATGGTATGTATAAATATGGTTATACGTAAAGTTCTGTTTTCGAAGTTGCTGAATACAAATATTGCAACGAAATTCAAAACCGCTGCTTTAAAAAGATATATCGGATTTAAAGGGTAAAGAATTTTTTGAGAGGAAAATGTGATTTAAAAGAGTTTTTGACTTCATTGGTTCATTGATTTACTTAACGTATAAAAAGTGAACAATCGTTATGGTCGTAAAGTAGCATCTGCGCACCTTTTCCTGTGCTCTGGAATCTATACCCCTTCCTTTTCCTACACTATTTTAATTTAATTATGAAGAAAGGGAGCTTTTGGTAACATCTGATATATTAAATCTGATATATAACATCTGATATATTTGAAAATTCGAAATTTATTGCTTATTTATCCTTGAAAATAGATTTTATTACATGGGAGTTTTTGTTGTTTTTTTCTCCCTTTCAGTAATTCAAAATTTAAGTAGTATGACTTAGTGTAGGGATCACAGAATTTTGAAAATGTGCACACAATTCACTTTTCCCCATAGCACGTCATACGCAATTTTTAACTGTTTTTTGACGTAAATAAATAAATAAATTAACTGATCATATTTATTTATTTAGAATTTATTTATTTTACGTCAAAAAACAGTTAAAAACTGCGTTTGACGTGCTATGGGGAAAAGTGAAATGTGTGCACATTTTCAAAATTCTGTGATCCCTACACTTTTAAAGGGAAAAAACTCCCATGTAATAAAATCCATTCTCATTTCCATTTTCATTCCCATTTTCATTATTAATTCTACTAATGTTCTCTTCTTTGAAAAGAAACCTCTACAATTTGTCATTTACACTATAACTTAATTGCGTTAGAGACACTATTATGGCAATTTATTATTTCACGTCTTATCGTTGGGTATTTATGTATCTTTCCATTCTTTTGACATAAAGGGAAAGAGGCAGTGAAAAGAGACTCATAACTTAGGAAGTGGATTTACTAACGACTGAAGACTCATGGGAGATCCAAACTGATCATGAAGAGCATGACACAGGAAAACAAAGATCACTTCGATGCGTCACTGCAAGTCAGATGCTCGAGAAAGGAAATGCTTAAGAAAACATGCCGTCATTCAAGGTCAAAAGGGCCATCGAAAATGCAGCTGACACACATTTCCTTGTAACATGTGGCGAACAATTATTTACTAAAAATTATTAGATGTAACTATACTCACAATTACGATAATGTATATAGAAATGCCCGTAAAGTAAATATTGACAACATAAAAAACATTTCAAGAAATATTTTTGTTTTATTTAAAACACAACGATAAAATAGTACATCACAATGGCATTTATGTCGTGTTATTAAGTCCATTTAGAACTATCCGTTTAAAAATTTAAAGCCAAAATCTGGAGCCCTTTTCGAGAAAAATTGCATTTGAGCTTTTCTAAAAATGCAGGATTTGGAGCTATATACATTTATAATAGTATAATTATATTGTAAGCAATATTATAAATTATATATGTATATTTATGTGTTACTCAATTGCCACCCATCTGTCGGGAATCAATGCTGTACAGGCCTAATTTCGTCGGCACTTATTTATTGAAAAATATAATATGTTATTGAAAAGATGGTCAACTGTAGTTTGAGATAACATCATTAAGTTCACTTTTACACCCGGAGAACTCTTAGTCTTGGTTTCTACGACAAGAAAATAAGAATCCTTCAAGTACTCTAAAAATTTTAAAGTGCTCGGTGGCACGGATTAATATTGTTTAATCATTCTAAAAATGTGTATCAGTTCTTTTCTTATTAAAAATAATTATCAAAAGAAGAAATCGAAGAAATTACTGAGTAAATAAATCCCCGTGGCATCGAAGACACTTCCGGGATATCTAGTGTTAAATCTTGCTATGTAGCATTGCAGTAAAGTGGCTATAAAATAAAAAGCTCCAGATATATGTAGCTAAATGGGTGTTATTCTGATTAAGAGCAGTCTACTTGATAAATAAAAAATTGATTGAGGCAGGAATACCAGGACAAAAATATAATTCACAATATACATAACTAACATTGTTACGCCACACAGGTTAGAATTCAGCCGTATTATAATAAAATAATTTAGACACTTTTTCCAATTAAAGAATATACTCCACTAAGAAGCAATGAATTCGCGTGTTTCGAGCAACGGTAACTTAACCCATAGAAAAATAATTTAAACCCTGTTTTCAATTTAAAAAATGTAGTCGACAAGAAGCAATGAATTCGCGTGTTTCGAGCAACGGTAACTTTACGAGACCGTAAGGACGACAAAAATGATTGAAATAACGTTCTGGAGCTAAAGAAGTGTGCTCCAATGTCTTCCAAACGAGATTTGATAGGTGAGAATTCCGAACGTGCACTTTGAATTTTCCCATTATGGCTAGGTTTTTGGCCCGATTCAACCAGTGTGCGTCGGCTAGCGGTATTTCCCTCAACCAGGACTCTCCCACCAGCGGGGCACCGCCCTAGACGGGACAAGCTCTAAGCTCCCAACCGGTCTCCCAGAATATGTGGTAGTGTAGTGCACGGTAGTGTAAGTGTGTGTGTGTAAGGGGAGAGGATAGAACAAGGAAGAGGAAGGACAGATCGCGCGCGGTCCGTGGCCCGTTTGGTAGGGTACTGCTCCGGCATTCGCCTGGTGTTGATCGGAGAAACCACGGAAAACTACCGATTAGAGCAGCCAGCCGCTAGAACAGCTCCAGACAGCGACTGAATTCGACCTAGCTTGAAAGCTATATTTAATCAAAAATATTTTTTCTCGGCTAAATAAAGACCACGTGTCTTTTATTTTTCATAAAAGATAGCAAAAAATTATCAGAGAATTTGGAACACTTTAGGTTTTTGTTTGTCCGGTTTTACGTGGAATGACATTGAATTTTCGGATATTGAATATTTAATTTAATGGTACAAAATCATCTACAGTCTCTAGAACTTCCGTCTATGAAACATTTTAGGTGATGTTCATCGCTTCATTTAGTAGAAGATAAGCATGTTCTAGTTTTGAGCAGGAAGGTAGTACTAATCAGTCAGCAACGTTTGCGTCAGCAAAGGCAGCAACGTTTGATGCGAGGTCCAGGCAATGATAAAATTCCGATCCACCCACACGAATAAGTAAATTTTCTTTGCCAATATGCATATTTTGTCTAAAAATTAAGATGAAACATATTTTACGGTCATGAGTCATTCTAGCCGTTTTTAGAATCTATAGGATGGACGTATTATCTGGCAAATGATTAAAAGATTGAATGTATAGTAAAATAGTCACGTTAAGCATTGAGGAAAAGGATGCGTCCACTCCTTGACGCAACGCGTCTCCAAGCCCCTTAAGGGGCGTTGAGCGCTATGCCCTTGGGAGTAATCCTCCATTAATGTGCTTTATTATTTTTAATATTAGTCAAGTCTCGTCACGTCGCAGTCAGTCAGTGCCTTTTATCCCTTCGGCCAGGGGCTCGACGCTGTTAGATCCCGGGGTTCCTGGCCGGTCACCCAACCACGAACCCGCGAGTCTCGAATGCGCTTAACCTTCGTGACTTCACGGAGCGTAGTATACGCATTCGGCTAGCGCCGCCGGCTAAAACCTATTATTCCGAGCTCAATTTCTTACAAACGGATCTTCGGCTGATACAAATCCGGATTGGAAGTAGATAGAGATGGAAGACAAGTGACTGCTCCAGAATGTTCCTCTCCAAAGTTGTTTTTCGGTCTTCATTTCAGCAAGGCGCTCCGGAAAATACTAAATAAAATTTTGATTTTCTTATTGAACAGTGTAGGAGAAAAAATAAAACCCAGTTAGTGAATATGTACGTGAAAAACTTAAGATATCAAAGTGTTTTATGAAAAAAGTCCGCAACAACAATAATTAATGTATCCACGTTTGTGCGCTCTTGAGGTTTTATACTACTGAAGCTCGACAGCAAATATTTTCTCGCATTATTTGTAACGGCTTCGCAATATTAATTATACTATATGAACCTGCCAAAAATTTCCAATCAGAAAACATTTTTTCTTGGCGCAGCATCTTATAATTATCACACTATTCACGTCAACACTACACTACCAGCCTCACGGCAAAAATCAACCTTGCCAGCGCTTAAAAAATATTGAGCGTTTGCATTCGCAATTTTCAAAAATTCAGAGATTTTCATTTTCATTCGTTCAAGATCTAGTTTTAAAGAACAGATTTCATCAACGAAAACTTCGCTATTACCAATATTGTGGTTTTCAGTGTGTTTTATTTGTTTGCAATTTTAGACAATACAAAGAGTTCGTCGAAACAAGAGCCTGCGCCATTTTTAAGTCGTAATAATAAAAATAATCATGAATAAAATATAAATAATAAATATAACTTCATTATCTGTTCACGTGTTTTAGAGTTCAATGGGAAATATAGTTATTCAAATCATGGTTCTCCATGACGTAAATAAGCAAAATGCTGAATTTATATAATTTTTTAAATCAAAATAGATTTTAGTTAAAAATAGCTTCAAAATAATATGATTACTACTTGTCACAACGTATCCTCAATGTGGAATGAAGCCTTTTTTTGCAAAAGTTTAATTTTTTAAAAAACTTTAGTTAAATCTAAAAGTGAACTTTTTACTTAAGTTTGGTATGATAACGATCTAGTATTTGTGCAATTTTCAGATTTTTATCTGGGTCTCAACAGAGATATTACAGTGGAAAAATTGGAAAAAATTACAATTTTTAAGAGGGTGTAATTTTCAAGACGCACGTTACTTGCCAATGATATTTTATCAAAAGTAACTCCACTGTTATGTGTAAAATCACAGAACAAATTAAGGTTGAGATTCTATTCCTTGTTTAAGAAATTACTCTCTAGAAGGGTTAATATTTCATGTTTGATGTCAGAACGTTGTGTAAATGGACATGGCCCCGAACACATTGTATGCATAAATTGTGATGAGGGTGTTGGATGGTCGTGATCGTCAGGAAGGACGCATGGATCGAAAAAAAAAAAAAATAGAAAAAAATTGGTAGCGAGCACACGTAAGCGGCTGGTGAGTTTTCAATATATGCTGGGTAATGATATGGTAATGATAGTAAGCCGGGAATTTGTTTATTTTAAATTTGAAAAATTGGTCAAAAAGCCCCACAAACAATTAATTGAACTTTATTTCAGATGTGTGAAATGGGACATTAAAATTTCGAGGTGGTAGGAGAATTGTTTGTGCTATAACAGAAGACCGAATGTTCGAGAATGCATGACGACGGCCAAGCTCGCAGATATAACTTGAAAAGGAAATTACGTATATTTCAGGAAATATAAAGAACTCTCATAATCAATGTTCAAGGCCAAGAGTGTCATAAAACTAAGAAAATTAGCAAATAAATTAATTAAGGAGTCAAGTTAGCAAATGGCCTTATTAGAAAGACTTTCAATTTCAATAACAGCAGGGATTTGAGCAAGTGTGAATGCAGAGAATTTTGAATATTTGCGTGAACGTGATAAATTTGTATTTGTTTATGTAATTTTATAATGTGATTTGCTGTAAATTTTATTTATTTTATAATTTCAAGGTTCAAATACGAAAAGATTTCTAATTAAAAAACAGTATGCACTGTTGCACTACCGCAACAAGTTAAACTTACGTGTTTTTATTTTAAAATAATGTAAGATTTGGCCACCAATCTAAATTTCCACAATATAATTAATTCTACCCGCGGAATACGAGTGGTGAATTTTCAGGCGTACGAATTGAAAGTATAATAAAGACGCGTTGAGATCATATAATAATATAACGAGCATGGATTAAGTAGTATTCTAAATAAAATTGAAAAACTAGCTAACAATACAAAATTAGATTAAAAAACTACACTAAGTGAAAGGGAATATTGTTTATTAAAAATTAAAGAGAATATATTAAAAGGAGTATTTCAATATAAATAAACTAGATTTAGTCACTTTTTCGTTATGAGTGCGTGGTAATAAGAGTTTTTCCGTCGACGTTTCCGTGTCATAGGATGATGATGAGGGGTCAAGGGACAGTCATAAATACGACCATGTCTACGCAGGATTCGAACTTGCAGCCTCCGCGGGACAGACGACGGCTGTTGCAACCGCATGCGCCACGGGGCCGGCTTCTTCTTCTTCTTCTTCTTCTTCTTCTTCTTCTTCTTCTTCTTCTTCTTTCTTCTTCTTCTTCTTCTTCTTCTTCTTCTTCTTCTTCTTCTTCTTCTTCTTCTTCTTCTTCTTCTTCTTCTTCTTCTTCTTCTTCTTCTTCTTCTTCTTCTTCTTCTTCTTCTTCTTCTTCTTCTTCTTCTTCTTCTTCTTCTTCTTCTTCTTCTTCTTCTTCTTCTTCTTCTTCTTCTTCTTCTTCTTCTTCTTCTTCTTCTTCTTCTTCTTCTTCTTCTTCTTCTTCTTCTTCTTCTTCTTCTTCTTCTTCTTCTCTTCTTCTTCTTCTCTTCTTCTTCTTCTTCTTTCTTCTTCTTCTTCTTCTTCTTCTTCTTCTTCTTATTATTATTATTATTATTATTATTATTATTATTATTATTATCATCATTGATGTTTTGTTTCGTAACATCCATGTTTTGTTACATGTCGCATCACTAATCTGACGTACTCCCCAGGTTTACTACCCACTGCCTCCGAACGGGTCAAGTAACCGATCGGGAAAACGACAACCTGAGCTCTTCGGAGGCGCTTATCTTACCAGTAGGAGGGGGGAGTGAGTCATGCAATGAACTCACGCTGTTGCGACGGAGAAGTAGCCGATAGCTTCCAGCGAATTCTACAGTGCTGTGTCACCTAGAAGACCGATGCTTCGTCGAGTGAGCGATTTAATAGTCAACAGAATATATCCACACAGAATCTTATGAAGAGTACTTTACGACCATAAATTATTATTGGAAAGCAGGTTAACAGGGCTTGGTCAGAAAAATGTTCACTAGTTGTTTGCCAACGTTTCGGAAACTTTTATTTCCATCCTCAGGGCTTGCAACATCAAGAACAACTCAACCCATTCACTGCACCATCCACCATCTCCGGCACCTCACATGCAATGAGGGACACAACATCACCCTCACCACACCAACACACAGCATGACTGATACTAGATCGGCTAGTATGGATGGTGCAGTGAATGGGTTGAATTGTTCTTGATGTTGCAAGCCCTGAGGATGGGAATAAAAGTTTCCGAAACGTTGGCAAACAACTAGTGAACATTTTTCTGACCAAGCCCTGTTAACCTGCTTTCAAATACACAGAATCTTGAAATCTATATGTCATTGAAAAACATTGAGGTCTGTAATTATTTGTAATGAATTTATCTGGAAAGATTTCTAAGTTTTTTAGACAGAAAATAACAATTCTTCCTGATTCTCTCTCTCTCTCTCTCTCTCTCTCTCTCTCTCTCTCTCTTATATATATATATATATATATATATATATATATATATATATATATATATATATATATACACATACATACACACACACACAAACTTATTAATAAAACTGAGAAAATTTCTGAGGATTCTTCTAGATTTTCTCGTAATTTTCTCGAGAGTAACTAGCCCGAGCAAAGTCCGAGAAAATCTACCGGCATGCCGATAGTCCACAGAATACATCACTTCATTTTTTATCCCGCCGTACCGGGAGCGGTTGCTCAGTGCATGAACTGATGCCACTGCAGCTCAGCGCCTCTGACCGGGAGGTCCTTGGTTCGAGTCCTGACGGCGGCAGGATTTTCGACACTAGCTTTTCAGCTAGGTCGAATTCAGTCGCTGTCTGGAGGAGAATTCTAGCGGCCGGCTGCTCTGATCGGTAGTTTTCCGTGGTTTCTCCGATCAACACCAGGCGAATGCCGGAGTACCTTACCAAACGGGCCACGGACCGCGCGCGATCTGTCCTTCCCCTTCCTTGTCCTATTCTCTCCCCTTACACACTCACTTACACTAACATGCACTACACTACCACATATTCCGGGAGACCGGTCAGGAGTTTATTGTTTTCCGGCTGGGGCGGTGCCCCGCTGGTGGGAAAGTCCTGGTTAGGAGGATACCCCACTAGCCGACGGTCTCCAATCAGATCGAGGTCGGCTGCCATAACAATATGTAAGAAAGGTTCGCTCATATGGAATCTCCAAACATTACATGGGAAACTTACATTGTCACCTTCCTTACTCCAACCTTTGATGCGAGGTTTTTGGACAAATGACTCGAGCAGAAAATTAGAATTGCTCGATGAGTGACATCCGTATTAACAATGGATGTCACTAGTTTTATTACAGTTGAAATTCTGTTCCAATGCAATGCAGGGTATGGGGTAGTCATTCGTTACCAATGAAAAGATAGATCAGGTGCTTTTGAAAAATTACAAGGAGAGTTATTTAAAATAAAAAAAAACTTAAAGCACAGTAACAAAGAAAAGACACTATCTGAAAAGAATGAACGTTACCCACATATACCCTTATGTACAAAAATGCACAACATACAAAAGAAAGAAAAGAATCGGGAAATAATCCTCTGAAATAAATCATATAGTACGTAAGAACTCTTGTGTAAATTCAAATTAACTGCCTCAACTTATTTACAATTGCATGAATTTCTAAAATCCAATTAAATTAAAAAAAAATCAGTTGTAATATCAATCTAATACCTTTTTCAAAGAAATTTCACAAACATTACGACAGTGAAGTAGTGACTAGAATGCATTCTTTGATGAAATAAAAAAGGAGCATCAAGTTAACACTTTCTATGGCCACGAAAGAATTTGTTAATTCCTAAGAATTCGGTAGCGTGAATTTACAATAACTTTAAAATGTTAAAACATCTGTTTTCAGTTACGACAATCGTTGAATGAATTACAACTTCTATAGTATAAAGAAATTTTGCTAAGGACGAGCCAAAGTGACAGCTAGTGCTGGCAACATAACTGAAGATTCTGTGGTCGTCGTGCCCTTGAGCCCAATGGACTCCCTTTCTTCATTTGTTCGTTTACAGTTGTCTAACTTGTAAATTGCTTCAACGCTTCCTTTCGTGACGTCCTCGTCCGACAAAAATATAGTGCACCGCGAGAAATAATTGAAATTAGGAAGTGCAGTGTTATGTGCTCTTCTGTAAAAGTTCTTTTTTCCTTTGTATATTACATTTAATTTACTTTCTGTGTGATAAATATTATGTTTATTTTAAAACCGAGACTTGAATACGAGATGCATTCCGGCCTTTGTGCTGTTGTGTGGCGAGCTGTGATTGAGAGCTTTCTATTTACATTCGTGGCAGTTTTCTTTTACTGGTTGTGAGAGCATGTTAAGAGATTTTCCACATATGTAATTAAATTTAATTATTTCCCGGACTAGCGTACGTGCATATACATCAGCGAAACTCTTAAGACTTCTGGATTGTGATGTCTTCTCCTTCGAGCATAGAATATATTCTATGCTCGAAGGTCTTCTCAGAAGCCATAACCAAACACTTTACGAAGGGGCTGAACAGCTGTTGCCGCGGAAGGATACTTCTCTGAAATACATGTGATGTTCACTTGTTTTCGCGAACTGTCACTTTGGCTCATCCTAAGGAAAATCGTTCTATAGTGACTTTACTTATGTACGCCACCTAAAGTTACTAGAATTCTGTTCATTTTGTTTGCAAATATAGCTTCTAGCTAATTTACGCCAGATATGCTAACAAGGGAAAACGGCAGTGCAGTTCACAGCAGAACGTTACAACTCACCATACCACTGGTTGTTTTAAATCTGCTGGCAATTGTCTGAAATGTAGACGTCGCCAAGTTCAAGCAGTTTAGTGTCCTGGTGAAGCGTCGTTGCTCACCTTCTTTCACTCCGTCACCTGGCGTAGGAGTGTGGTCGCGTCGTATATTTCGTTTCACAGAACGAACATTAGTCCTCTTGCATCAGCGTCACGTAGGAAAGAAAAGTAGGTAAAAAAAAAAGACTGGAGAAAACGTTACTTGTTAGTCGTGAATTCACCCAGTCATAAGTACATGCTATGGTGCACTGTAAAATTTCATTTCAAATTACATGGTACACTTCTCATGGAACTTCATGATTATTCTTGACTTACATGAGAATAAAAATCTCGTTTCATTTATATTAAATATTTCCATTCAGTAAATTGTGAATTCATTACCTCTAATGAGCTTTTTAGAAGACGTTATCCGTCGCTTTCCTCCGTAGTGGGCAATCTTCCAGTACAACCTTTCTCCTCGCAGGTCACAGGCAAAATGGATTTCTTCATCATAATTTGAGAGAGATTGTCGAAGAAATTTGTGATTGGTCGGTGCGTTGAAGCGAATAATTTCTGAAGCAGGTGGCAGTTTTCTGTGCCTTCTAGTGGTCAGTATGAGTACTCATTTATCATAGGTACAGCGCTCCACTGTGACAAGAAGTTAAGTAGCAAATATTCTAGCTTGTAAATGCGAGATAGCGGTTACAACAGTATGTGATGTACTAATCTCCACTGCTGTTATGTTCTTAAGCAATAGAACTTTCTCAGTCAATGTTAACAACCATTTATCCAACCCAAGAACAATAAACGCTGGATTTCCCGAAGGCTCTCCGTTATCACCCACCCTATTCAACCTCTATGTTGTTGACCTTCCCACACTTAATAAAATCACTATCGCTCAATTTGCCGACGACACAGCTATATTTGCCTCCGGTACAACCTTCACTGAGTTAAGAACCCACTGCTTGCTTTATTTAAATATGATAGACAGCTGGGCTGCTAAACTTAAAATTCAACTAAATCCTAACAAAACCGCTGCAAAAATATTTAGTTTAAGACCCCACTCTCCCCCACTTCCTCTCACTCTAAATAACAAATCAATAGAATGGTATCTCCCCAATAAACCTGTAAAATATTTAGGCTTATATCTTGATACCAAGCTAACTTGGGGAAAACATAAATGCCAAAGTGACCCAAGCTAAAATAAAACTGGCACAACTACGACCACTAATTTACAGAAACAGCCCAATACAATATAAATCAGCCATAGCAATTTACAAGACAATTTTAAGACCATTAATGTTGTCCGCCAGCCCAATTTGGATAAATTCTGCTAAAAAAACTAACATCCATAAACTACAAGTCCTGCAAAATAAATTCTTAAGAATAGTTGCTCATGCCCCATGGTATAAAACCAACATCAACTTCACAACGAATTTAATTTGGAACCCATTGAACAATACATCACATATCTGGCCACCAACTTTTATCATAACCTACCTCAAATCCCAGCCCTATCACCATTCAAACTAGCCAAAAACCCCAATTACCAAACACGAATCAAAAACAAATATTCATATCACATATTCCTAAAAAAAATTGCAGATTCAGATCCGGACTGAGGACCCGAAAAGGGATTTCCTCCCCCTTGTTAGTATGTAAGATTATATTTAAGGTTAGCATATAAGCCTGTAAATACATATGTATAGTTATTTTTACTGAGCTATGTAAATTTTTCAAAAATTAATAAATTAAAAAAACTGCTGTTATGTGGGATTCAATTCAGTGATTTTTATTTCTCTGCAATTTAAAATTTCTAAATGACTAAAATGTTTAAACCTTTAATAACTATCTTTTAAAGAACCATCTCCTGATTCTTTAGACCCGTCGTTAAAAATATTTGGGGATGACTTGGAAAGAAAAAATGCCAAAAAGCTTCCCTCACATAATTTATCTTATTGTGTACAACTAAAGGAAACGGGCGGAGGATCTTATTGACAATTCATGCGTAAATTAGAACTCTATTGCCCCTTTCTGTGCACTCACACATTAATCCAAGTGGGAAATCGATTGTACGCGATGTAACGATACATTTTGAAGGTTCTTACTTTTCCCAACCACATTTCTTACTAAAGCATTTGTTTTTAAAAATAGTTCTGCTGCTGAAACTTATAACGTAGGTATCTAAAACGAGCATTGAAAAGCAAGGGTAGACACAAAAACGCTTCTCCCTAAATGACGTGTCGATGGTCGGAATCTTAGCACATAAAAGCTGTTGCATGAATTACGTGGATGGAATTGGACGATTTACAAGTCTTTTATAAATGCGAGAATATGTGGAGGTTTGACTGAATTAAAAAGAATTTTGAATGCATAGCATATTTAATTTAAGTTTGTATTCAATTCATTTAAATAGATTTTCTTTTCAAGGTTTGATTTTAATTGAGATACTTAATTTTTTACCTAACTTTAGTTAATTGCACATCGTTCATTTTCCGAGGAATATAAAATTGTTTACTTACATTGTGTTAATAGTTATTAGTTATTTACAATAGGATATGCCATTACCATAATATATATACCATTAATAGTTATTTACAATAGGAGTGGTAAATGTGACCCTTACTTTGCGAGTACGAAAGGTTGTGACACTAGGCTGATAGACCGAGTAGCGTAATTCTACGAGCAAAATAAAAACTCTTTTACCGCGTGTGTCATACAGTATATTTTAGACAACCTTACCGACTTTTTGTCCTTTTCGTCCCTTTGCCTTTGGTTATTTCGATCCTTCCGGTCAGATGAAGTATTCTGTTTTCTTCGTTGCATTCACAGATTTGTCAGAACACTTGAACATCGTCCATCGTCTTAGGGCTAAAAATTGAACTTTTAGCACGCTAAGCATGCCCTAGAGTCGCTTTTTGTCGTAGCTGTCTAAAAAATAATTTTTCTTTCGTTTAATATTAATTTGTTATTATGAAAACACGTTAAAATGAAACCATTTTAACACCCAAATAAACATTATGTTAAACCAGGCAGTGGAGTTGTTTCGTAACGTGAATTCTGAATATCGCTGGTTTAGTTGATAGGTTTTTAATTAATATTTGTGCCAGTGAATATGTAACATCTGAATATGTAACATCTGAAATTCATAGGAATTTTGAAGCCAAACACCACACTCTTCTACTATGGCCCTGAAAGTGGCATGGTCCTGGTCAACTTTGTATGCTTTGCGCGCATCCTGAAGAAAGTGCAGTCTGTGGCGAACCAATTTCGCACTTCGCAGACACGATGATCAACTTCACCATCAACGGTGGGGCAGAACCCGCGACCAAATAAAGCACAAACCAGCGAGGCGACGCGCAGTACAATGGCCGACGCCAAGGCGTACGATGTTTCTTTTTTTTCTTCCATCCAATATTATCATTTTTCTCATTCAAATTCTTTACGCGGTGCATTATTAGAATAAACGTGAAAATGATTATAATGACAGGATTTATAGATTCATTGATTGAGCTTTTCGTGTTTTCGGGCGCGTCAATTGCTTCGGTCATTAGTCCCGTTAGTGTAGTGCTTGTTTGTTTCTCGGGAGATGGCGGTGATCTTCCCCCGCTGGACGGCAAGATCCGGCACTGACCTACCGTCGGCTAGTGGCGTTTCCCCCTAACCAGGACTCTCCCACCAGCGGGGCACCACCCCAGCCGGGACAAGCTCCAAACTCCCGACCGGTCTCCCGGAATATGTGATAGTGTGGTGCATGTTAGTATAAGTGTGTGTGTTTGTGTAAGGGGAGAGGATAGGACAAGGAAGAGGAAGGACAGATCGCGCGCGGTCCGTGGCCCGTTTGGTAGGGTACTCTCTCAGCCTGAATCAGTGAAAGTAAGGCTTCACTTATTTGAATCAGTGAAGTATCACATCGCTTCTCCAGTACTGTAATGCACAAACCCAAAAATCCTACTACTGAGAAATCACTGTATTGCTTTAAACAAATGCTTCAAAAACAAAAATTTAATAAATAAATAAATATAATAATAATTTATATCATAATAATTTATAATATAATATAATCATAAATATGATAATTTATATCTGTATTTCAAGTATTTTTCCCTTGATATTTCAATAGTAGGATTTTGGGTTTGTGCAATATAGTACAGGGGTAGCGACATATAGTGTAAAGAAAGTCAAAGTTAATTAGGCACAAATTTATTGAAAGATTTTATGGGAAAATGATCTTCTTGAACAGCACTGTAAATATTAACTACAAAACAAATACAATAGAAATATACATACAGTAAAACCCCTTTTTTACACTTTTCAGGGGACTGAAGGAAAAAAGTGTAAAATGCAGGAAAGTGTAAATTGCAGGAAAGTTAAAAAAACAATAGTCTAAACGAGTACTTACATGTTTTACTCCAAGGAGTTGTTTACATAATTATTATTCAATAACACATATCACACTTTTAATACATTTACAAATTATACTTTAAATACACAAAGTTACTATTTAAAAAAATTTAAAATTGTCATTTGTTTCTTTTTTTTCTGTAATTGTATTTCTTCAACCTGCCCCTCAACACTATACAATGCTTGGAATGCATCTTCACCACCTGATCCACTCTCAATGTATTTCCTCAATACAGAGATAGCATTCATTGCTTCTTCAGTTGTTGGAACAGCAGGTTCTGGATCCGGGTCTTCTTCGCTAACTTCTGGTTCCATGTGGTTCGAAACTATCTCCTCCACAGAAGGTAAAATTGATGTTATAATTTCAGAATCTACATTAATGTAATCTTCAAATGAAGATTCTTCCATTGCCGACCAGTCAACAGGTTCCATCAACTGTTCCTGTTCATATACCTCCCCTTCCGCAAACTTCACTCCAGCCTTATGGAAGCAGTTCGAAATTGTCTCGGGAGTCACGCTTAACCATGCTTTGGCCACAAAATGCATGGCATCAAGAACTGTAATGGTCATAAGCTTAGAGTCCAAACCATTATCTTTCATGAACAAAGCTTTTTCAACCAGCATTTTCCTGTACTTCCATTTGAAAGAATGGATAATGCCCAGGTCCAGTGGTTGTAGAGCACTTGTACAATTTGGGGGGAAAAACACCAATTTTACGTTTCTGAGCTGCAGATCTACAGGATGTGCAGGGCATCTGTCGAGCAGTAATAGAATCTTCCTATTTTGTGCTCCCATTTTGGCATCCAGAGCATGCATGGTGGAGGAGAAGATACTGCTGGTCATCCATGCACTACTGTTCGCCTCGTATTTGGTTGGTAAATTTTTGATGTTTTTAAAACACCTTGGCTTTTTAAATTTACCTATTACCAATGGTGGTAATTTTTCTGACCCATCAGCATTTACCATTAACAAAACGGTTACCCTCTGTTTGTTGAGCTTCCCACCATGGCACTTTTCACCTTTGAAACACAATGTCTTACATTGGCACGATATTATAAAATAAGTCCTGTTTCATCAACATCGAAAATGTTTTTCTTTCGTAGTCGTGGGTAATTGAGGCCAGTTCATGTTTCCACTCGGTCATTGTTTCCAACAACACTTCGACTTTCCCCGCACACTTGATTATACACAATATTATGGCGGGTCTTGAAGCGATCGATCCATCCATTTGATGCTGTGAATTCAGGAATTCCTAGCTTAGCAGCAAACTGGAGGGCTTTCGCTCGCAAAAGGTTGCCATCAAGCGGAATACCCGATGCTCTCGTTGCAGTAAACCACTCCGCCACGAGTTTGTCCAACTCATCGTAAGATGATGACCTTACGTATTTTCTTTTTGTTGACATAGCACCACACTGTTTAGCATTAAATTCAATGGTGGTTCTGTTTTTAATAATAGTTTTCAACGTGGAAACCGAGAGTTGAAGCTCCTTCGCTAACTGAACACGTGTTCCCACATGCGCATCAACACGACGCAAAATCTGTATCTTCTCTTTCAAAGAAATGCATTTCCTGTCTTTCTTCTCCATATTTTATCGCCTCCACTACCTTCAAAAAACACGTATCTTCAACAACTGTGTACACGTGAACTATGTACACGCACACAAAAAAAAAAAACACGTATCTTCAACAACTACCTTTCACACAAACACACCGAACACCACAAGCTGACTACGAAAAAAATATTTAAAAAAAAAAAAAAAAAAAAAAAATCGGCGTAAAAGACGGGAAGCTCTTTAATATTGAGTTGTAAATTGCGGGAAAAGAATGCATTGTAAATATAGGCTTTTTAACGGGACCAACGAAAAACGGCGTAAAAGGCAGGAAAGCGTAAAATGCGGGAAAAGAATTTAATATATTTTTCATATGAGCAATCCATATATCTGTTCATTTATTGTCTTAACATTATCACATAGAAAAAATTGTCCGATGTATGGTTTAGTTCCTAAGTCACATTATCCTTGGGGGTAGGGAGAGTTTTGTTACTCATTTACTTACAAAAAATTTGCTTTCAATGAAAGGAATACTGTAAAGAGATATGTTGGAATTAAAGTAATTTTAAAGGGAGATACTGCCTTTTAAGTGATAGGAGAATACAAGTCTTTATTTAAACCAATGAAAACATACAACAGAGAAGAAAACCGATGTTCAGGAACTTTTCAAAACTCACTACGGAGAAAAATTGGCCTGCAGTTAACACTCTTCATTTTATGTACATATTATTGACAATTTCGGTGACAATACAACAAATTCTGAAAAGAAAGATTGGAAGAAAGTAATGAAAGAAAGGACTCTTATAATTTAAATTAATAAATACTTTCAATGGATTTTTATGTGAATTTTACAATAAAAATAAATAAAGGACTTTTTACAAATAAACATTTGGTATTATTACAAGTATTTGGCAAGTTTTAGGGCAACTTAATCAGCTTCCTCTGCTAATTATAATTTTCATAATTAAAATCAGCAGCATTGCCAAGCTTAAAATTGGAAATGCTAACAGCACTGCAAGCCTTTGTTTCTATGTACGTATATACATATATATGTATACACATGTATATATACACATATATGTGTATAAAGAAAACAAAGACTATTGTGTATTGTTTCCTAAAATTTCGAATCTGCCATGCTACCGAACAAATAACTGATACCTGACGCCGCAATGGAGGCACCTGGCTACTGATTTCAAAGACAGGGATACAATTGATGAATGATGGTATGTGTCAAGAAGCACAAGTTCTAAGCTATTAATTCACTGGAGGTAAAAATTTTAAATGGCTTACCAGATGAACTCCAAAACACAAACCTTCACAAGGAGCTAATTACAACACAAATATTTGGTAGGGTAAGAAATACTTAAAAAAAAGACATCAATTTCGAAAAGTCTGGATTTCTTTATCAGAAAATCTATCAAAAGTATATTTGGATAAAGAGGAAAATTTGCAATTTTACAACTACTAATAGAAGAGATTACAGAGGAAAAAGTTGAAAAATCTACCCAGAGTACCTCAGATGAAACAATTGAGAAACTTTTAAAGAAAGTTTTAGAAGATAAGCAACAAATATCTGAAGTAAAAAATTTGAGAAAAATTGCCAATGATTTTATTATCAATATATTTAATGGAAGACACTCAAACGCATGCCAATGGATAAACGAGTTTGAACGCTGTTTTGTGGAAGAGAAATTCTAAAATTTTCCCTTGACAGATTGGTACTCAAGTATGATTTTGAAAATACAGTAGAATCAGAATGGAACAATTGGAAAAAGAACGCACGCATAAAAGAAATCGGAGCTGTTCTAAAATAACGAAAAATTGGGATAATAAGCCAGCGGCATATTTTTGAAAAAATTGAGTGAAGCTCAAAAGGAAAAAAAAAAAACAATTTACCTTGAGTGCTTGGCAATAAAAGAGGTTGTGATATATTGGCAACATTGGCTACTGGAAGAGAATTTTTGGTACACTCCAATTATAAACCTTTAAAAAATTTAAATATAAAAGCAAGAACACATTAGAACTGGGTGATTTGACATACTATCTGTCCCTATACAATTATAAAGTTAAATATAATCCTTGAAAATTAAACCAAGAGGCAGACTGTTTAAACAGGCATCCAGTTCTAGAGCCTGATGAAAATTCAGATGACATTAAAAATTGTAAACCCAGTGACATTAGAAGACATAAAAAAGGATCAAAGAAGATGCACAGAACTACAAAACAATAAGAAAAAACTAATATTCTAAAATGAAATTTATTATAAAAATTGAAAAGAAGAGAAAAACTCTCATTATCAGAAGAATTTAGTAAAATATTACTAAAATATGTACACAATACTTATTGTTACCTGGGAAGAGCGCGGATGATAAATAAAGTAACACCATTCTTTACAGCAAAAAATATAAACATTAACATAGAGAAGATTTGTGAAACTTGTGACATCGGCTTAAAGAATAAATCATGAAGAAAATCAAAATTTGGATTAATGTCACACCTAGGTCAAGCAACGTACCCTTTTAAGATAGTTTCTATAGATACCATCAGAGGTTACAGAGGATCCCGGTCAACAAAAAAATACCTACACCTACTGGTCGACCATTTCACAAGATATGCTTATATTTTAACATCAAAAAATCAGAACGCTAATGATTTCGTAAAACTAACTGAGGAAGTAACAAAAAACCATTATGTCCAGATGGTACTAACAGATCAATATCCAGGAAAAATTAAAATTAAAAAATTCCAAAAAAAAAAAAAAAAAATTTTTTACTGCCATAGATGCGCCAATGGTCTCAATGAAAGATTAAACCAGACTTTGGTGAATAATGAAATGAGATGTATTGTGAATGAAACTGACAAAAAGGCTGCTATTGCTATGGACAACTATTGTGAAAAAAGCTGTGGAGAAATACGAGACAGAACATACAGTGACGTAAGTCTCAACAAAATACTTTCTAGAGAGTAAAACCATAAATATCCCACCACATGAATTAAAAATAAAATGCACAGACAAAGATTTAGAAAGAGAGAGGAAAATAGCACTCAAGAATATAATAAAACCTCAAAAATATTCGACCTACACAAGAGACAAATTGAATTAAAAAAGGAGATCTTGTGTACAAAGAACATGAAAGTCGCGTGAATATGAAGAAATTAGATGAATTGAGAATTGGGCCATCCTCGATATTGGGTTAATCTCAAAAGAATCAAATTTCTATGATATAACAAAACTTAACTCCAATAGTAGAAGGTTTTGATAATTGATAGTTTTGATAATTTTGATAACTGACAATTGCAGAAGCATTGTTCATTTCCCAGGAGGAGGGTTTATTACAGAAACCCAACTGAGTTTTTATTTCAAATTAAATACTCAAAGGATATAATCATTATATACTGCTAAAAATGAAAAAAAATTGCTAATGTTGAGTATGCCAAATTTGTTTAAATATTAATTTAAAAAGTAAGTCAAATGCTGCCATGGGTGAAGGAATATTTTATTATTAAAAAAGAGCAGATGTTAAAACCAACCATCACCCTGAACAAAACAAGAATAGCTTTTCTATCCTTTCACCCATATCAAATATTGCTGGACATTTTTCTTGAAGGTTTCTTTCGGTAAACTAAAAAATAAATATTCGTCCGGTTTAGATGAATTCCCGGATTCTTTGTTAAAGACTTGTGTGCATGCCATTATACACCCGTTAACTCACATATTTAATGCATCTTTATGCACTGGAACGTTTCCAGATATTTTCAAAACAGCTAAAATTAAGCCGATTTTCAAAAAAGGCAACAAAAATGAAATTCAAAATTATCGGCCCATTTCTCTTCTATCAGTTTTTTCAAAAATATTAGAGAGACTTTTTTACGTACGAATGGAAACCTTTCTATCTAAACACGACGCCCTTTCAGATTGCCAACATGGATTTAGAAAATCAAAATCAACGGAAACAGCTATATTTTCTTTTCTTAAAGATGTCGCCTCATCAAAACGAGGCACCTATTGGATTATTTTTAGATCTCTCAAAAGCTTTTGACGTCATTGATCATGACATTTTACTTTCCAAATTACCTTCATATGGAATTCGTGGTATTGCTCTAGATTGGTTATGTTCGTACCTTAAACAACGATCTCAGAGAGTTGAAATACCTTACTGGAATGATGGAACATTACGTACGCACCTTTCCGACTCTTTGCCCGTTGCATGTGGAGTTCCTCAAGGATCGATTTTAGGCCCTACTCTGTTCCTACTTTACGTAAACGATATGCCCTCGACGATTCGAAACGGAAGAACTTTGCGGAACTCTTTGCTGATGATACGAACATCCTTTGCAATAAAGAAACCGTAAATAGTACAATATCAGATGTTTCAAATTGGTTCCGAAATAACAAATTAATAGTAAACGAAAAGAAAACGGTTTTAATGCAGTTTTCTATTTCAAATAAACAATTCTGTGCCCCATTGAAAATGAACAGTGTACCATTGACTGATGTTAAGGCAACAAAATTTTTAGGTCTCTCAATTCGGTCAAACCTTAAATGGAACGTCCATTTAAATGAATTGAACACACAATTAAGTTCATTATGCTACGCGTTCAGAATTCTTGCAAATTTAGTTAGCCTTCGTGCTGCTCGTTGTGTATACTTCGCGAATGTTCATTCCCGCCTGAGATATGGCATAATATTCTGGGGAAATACATCTTATAGCTCCCAGACTTTTAGATTACAAAAACGAATTGTACGAATAATAACCAAATCCCACCCACGTGATTCATGTAAGCCTCTCTTCATTAATCTAGGAATTCTACCATTACCGTGTCTTTTTATTTACGAATCAGTGGTTTTTGTAAAAAATGACTTGCTCAAGGGTGGGAATATATTTTCAGAAAATGCCGAAGTCTATTACTATAACACTCGACGTAGAAATCATATTTATCAGTGTTAAAATGAAAGATGACATTAAACGATTAAATTCAATAGAAAAGTTTAAATCCCAAGTGAAATCGTTTCTGCTGCATAACTGTTTCTATACAATTAGAGACTATACTGAGCATCACAAGAAAAGTAACATTAATTTTAACAATGATACTTAATGCATTATTTAGCATTTGAACTGTATAAATGAGTATAAACAACCTGTAACAACTATTGTACTACAGCTTCCGGGTCAATGACCCCCATCTCGATCAGGTTTTCGTCCAGTTTCCCTGATCCATTGAGCAAATGCTGAGATGGCCCCTTGTTTTGCTTCTGGACATAAATGTAACTTCATTTTCTGTGCACGTCTTCTAGAATTCAGTGGGAAATACAATTATTCAAATTATCGTTTCCATGTTGTCGCGGCAGGAAGTAATAAGAGCCAAAATTTATTGCTTATATATCTTTGAATATAGATTTTATTACATGGGAGTTTTTTTTGGTTCTTTTTCTCCCATTCAAAAATTCAAAATTTAAGTAGTATATGACTTAGTGTAGGGATCACAGAATTTTGAAAATGTGCATACAATTCACTTTTCCCCATAGCACGTCATACGCAGTTTTAACTCTTTTTTTGACGTAAAATAAATAAATAAATAAATAAAAGGTTTTCTCCTTTACAATTTCTCCAGATGCAAATTAGAGCCCTCCTAAAACAGAAACATAGATAGGTCAAGAAGTTATGTGAGGAAACAATGGTTACTTTATTTTCAGATTACATACAAAATCATACTAACTGGCAGAATTATGAGATCTGGATAGGGAACCTCAGGAGTGGTAAATGGCTTTGATGTACCATCTGCACTCCCCCTTCACTCTGCCAAACTAGCTTCGCCATGTAAATGAGTAAAATATAATGTGTTTAGTGACTAAGGAAAGCAAGGAACACTGATCAAAATAAATCAGTATTACAGCAGTCTTTGCAAATTAAAATACCTTTCAAAATATTCACAGTGTTAGAGTCCCCAGTTAGCTCCGCACTTTCTCTTACACTTCTTCAAAACTCCACTCCTGGACTGGTGTCATTAAACTAAATTGGAAAAACCAAAGAAAGAGTTAATAGTTTGCTGGCATGCCCGGCTCTGCTGTGGTGTAATCGAGAGCATTTTGGACTTTTTACAACTTTCATAAACGAAATTATCCATTGCACGTCAGATATTTCACACTGTATCACCAAACAGTTACATTAAAACTTTTAAGTTACATAAGAAGTTTCCAAGTTAATGATAAAAACAAATACGTGGTATTAACCACATGTTCATAACCTATTTCTTAGTATGGCTAAATGTTCACCATAAAATAAAACGACTCACAGTTATCAAGAAGACAAGTCACAGAAAAGCGAAATTTACTTACCTAACGCAATTAAAACAATCTTCAGACACAGGTCAGTTTTCTCACAGGAAACCTCTATTTCTCTCGTTCCGCCGAGGGATTTTGCTTACACACACAATACAGCACAATAACTGGACCGGTCGGTACGGTGGCGCGGCTGAGCGCCGCACTAGGACCACTGACAACCAGTGAATAGCTGGCGGTCATTATGAAAAGGTTCACATATTCACTGATTGTCAGCGAAACTACACATTTCGACTGAAGATATCAGTGACTTTGCGCTCACTGATTGAATCAGCGACAATTTCACTGATTCAGATTCAGAGAGTACTGCTCCGGCATTCGCCTGGTGTGGATCGGAGAAACCACGGAAAACTACCGATCAGAGCAGCCGTCCGCTAGAATTCTCCAGACAGCGACTGAATCCGACCTAGCTGAAAAGGTAGTGTCGAAAATCCTGCCGCCGTCAGGACTCGAACCTAGGACCTCCAGGTCAGAGGCACTGCAGTGACATCAGTTGGTGCACTGAGCTACCACTCCTGGTAAGAGGATTTATAGAAATAATTGTGGAAATCATTGATTGACAACCGATGAAAAAAGACGTGATTATTTTCAAGATCACATTGTCGTCTACCGTGTCACGGGCTACGTATTCGAATCTCCCAGGCAGTGACCGTCGCCTGACTGGTCGCTCCGGAGGAAAGCTACTTCAACACGTTGCGGCGGCGGTGGCTGGGAGCCAAGGAGGGGGGGCGGTAGGGGCGGCGTGCGATGGATGGCCATACCGAAGACTGCTACTTCGGCGCCAGCGGCGGTGGCTAGGCGAAAGAGAGGGGAAAAGGCGTAAGTCATCTGGCTGGTTACCCCTGAGGGCTACTTCGGTGCCCAACGACTGCGGGTGTGCGCAGGGGGAGGGGTTGCGGCGGCGTAGATCGCCTAGCTGGTCACCCCAGAGGGCTACTTCGGCGCCCAGCGAGTTTGTGTATGAACAGGGGTTGCGGCGGCGTAGGTCGCCTGGCTGGTCACTCCGGAGGGCTACTTCGACGCCCTGCGGCTGTGGGTGATCGAGGTGGCGTGGGTTGCCTATTTCGGCATTGGCAGTGTGGCGGGAACTGGCAGCGTGGTTCGCCTGGCTGGTCACCCCGAAGGCGCGGGGTAGGGACGGCGAGGTCCTCAGGTCAGCTACCCCGAAGGATAACCATTTCGATGGTCGCTGGGGAGCGGAGGGGACTGGGTAGGGGCGGCATGGGTCGCCAGGCTGGTTGCCCGGGAGAAAGGCTTGTTCGGCTCCTTGCGGCGGCGGTTGAGTGAGAGTGTAGAGATGGGGGCGGGGCTCCTCCTGGGCTGACAGCCCAGTACTTTGATTTTGTAATAACTTATAGCTTTGAATAGAAATTAAGGAGTAATAAAGAGACAAAATGTTTGATCTGATACAATAAGGAATACCGTGTAAGCGCCGAAGTACCCTTCCGGGGTTTTTCCTTTTGTAATACTCATCAGGAATATATTTTTTAATTTTTCTGTAATGAATAAATGAAAAAAGAAGGAAGTTTGATGCACTTATTGGATTCTGAGTGTGACGATTTATTTATTATGTTTAGAAGAGAAATATAAAATGTCCCTTTAAATATATTTTACGAATATTTCTTACCCACGATGTTTCCTTCTTGTTCTTTCAAGAAAAAGTCCTCTCTTAAGTCACACTGGGTAAGAAATTGGAAGAAAGAGAAACTCGAATGTGACTTACATTGGAAATGGATATCTCCTTGACCGGTACAAAATCGGAGAAGTAAAGATTGCAGACCAGGAAGTCTACGAAGTCATACGCTAGTTTCACGTTTAAATCAAAATATGAAACGAGTAAACCGAGAAAAAAAAGGAAAATTATCCTTAGTCATTCTAATACGTGAAACGTGTATTAGAAAATTAGTTTATGAAATGTATTACTACGAATGATTTTGAAACTACTATAAAAAAGAATCCCTGGGGAATGGTTGCTTGTATCGAGGGTTAATTATTTTTTGCTTCATGTGAATTGTTTGAGAATGATAATCATGCCAGTTCTTCACATCATATACGAGATTTTAAAAAGTTGGAATTTTTTTCCTCTTGAACATTTTAAATTTTTAAAGGAAATTATTTTTAACCTGACACTGCACACGTGTGATATTCAAGTATTGTGGGTACTAACACTACTAAATAATTGAAGGTATAGGAAATTGACGGAGATATGGACTTTCAGATATACTGTGACATACCAATATGGGAACGTTTTTTTACAGAATATTTGTCGTAAATGGGCGAAATGGTTAGGGCAAATAATAGGCAATATGGCGCCTTAGTAACGACGTCGTGGTTGTTGTCAGGATAAACAAACATTCATCTGACCGTGAGGTGACGGCGTGAGTATGAGGAAATATAAGAGATTTGAGGATTGGTTGAAGAAGCGTCGACTGATTATTAAAACGGAAGTTTGGGCATTTTGTCGAAATAAAAGAAAGGCGAGGCATTGTGGGTTTTAAAAATTCATTCGGTCGCATGTCGTGACAGTGAGCAGTTCGCTCGCGAATAGATTAATTTGTGCATGTTGGGACTTTGAAATATTTTCGTGTGGTAGAGCAAGAATCGGACTTGAGGGACATATTCGGACTCTGAATATTTTCGTAGCAGAACCAGAAGTGAACTTGTGATACTTCTAAGACTTGGGGAACGTGTCGAGTTCCGAATATTTTGCTGTGCATCAAAAAAGACTTGGAGTTTTCGCGAGTGAACTCTAATCATTCTTGAACTTATAAATGTATAAGGTTCACAAACGATACGGGACTTTGCATATTTTCTTGCTAGAAACGGAAGATAGAACTGAGAGACTTGTTTGCTGTGTAATCATAAAAGCACTGGATATTTAAACGGTGAGAACGGGCATCAGACATAATATAGTGGAGCTGGAACAAATATTTGAGTGGTGCAAAGCGGTGAATCGGCGGTGTTCGTTTACAAAGAAGAAAAGAAGATTCGTGGTAACGACTTCGGAGCTTCAAATACAAGAAGGGAAGGCGTTTCTTCGAGCACCAATCAAGAGCACGCGATGACCAGAATCGCCGTATAAGGTTCGAACCAGATCATGACTCAGAAAGTTTCTCAATGTACATTTTTTCCATTTTGATTTGCTGCATTGATAGAAATAAACATTAAGTTTCTCTTGAAAGAAAAAGATTTTCATTGGCCAATTCAAGCTAATAAGTAGCTAGATCAAATAATCTGTTTCCAGATTCCTCGCCATTCTGTATAGGTGGCCAGATCGGGTAATCGGCTATTAATAGATAATAGCGATTATTTCTGACGTGGCCCATCCACCCATCTAGCGGGATAATATTCAGTTTTTTTATCAGAGTAATAATAGTTAAAATATTATCGTAGCCTTTTTCCCGGCGCCCATGTTTTTAGAAATTTAGAAAACGTTTTACGACGAATCGCTCAATAAGTAGCAGTTAGGGGTATGTTTCAATACATAATTATTTACTGGTTTATTAAATTAATGTTTCACCAGCATTGCATATAGAAAGTCAATTCTCAAGTCAATGCCACCGGAAAACTAATTTTCATTCATGAAATAAAACTAAGACCAATGTTTTAACATTTTAATTTTAAAAAAAAAAAAAATAAATTAAAACATAAGTAACTAAATTTTTTAACATACACAATGTTTGAGAACATAATCAAATAATATATAAATATTTATATAAGATTTATTCTGGACAGTTGTGAAAAATGTTTAAGCACAATTAATTACTATTAATTAAAGATATTCTATTATATTCTATTAATTTTAAGATAAACAGATTATCTATAGCAGAAGTAAAGACTAAGATAAATTTTATTTACTTCATAATTCTGGAAAACTATAAAATTTATTTGCAAAACCCTGAGATTTAAAATGATACATTTCAAGTCATTTGTGTAACTCTGATGTTTACAAACATGTATTAAGTTACATTAAATCTCTCTTTGTACTAAGAAAATATAAAACAATGCAAACTTGCATTGTGTCTATGCTAAAGCAATTGCATGAATGTTAATCGATCCTGAATACTACAGTCAAAAAAACGCAACATGATTAAGTCATGTTTCTTCCCATTACTAGTTTACATGATTAGTTCAAAATAAGGGAATTAACACATTTTTGAGTACACATAAAACGTACACCCAAAACAACTTCTTGACCATGATTATTTCTTTGGTTGTCAAGTAGGAAAAGTGTACTAGATAAATAAAAACAACAAACAAACAAACAAGAAATTAGTAATGACCTTAAAAATATTATGAAATAATTATTAGTTAAAATATACATATTTTAATAGCTTTTCCATCAAAGAAAATGTATATAAATACACTCCTCTTTAGTTCATTCCACTGTCGAATAAAAAAATTTATTTACATAATATTTACTAACCCCACCCCTCTATTGCGATTGTCGCGAGAGAAGGTCTCCAATGAAGGTGTTTCATTTGCCACCTACGTTGCATGCGAGCACTGCACGAGACAGTGGCCTAGGGGACCATCTCACGCGACAATTGCACGCAACACCAACGTGAAAAGACTAGCACCCGGCTTCACTGGGTCTTCCCGGGCGTGTTGCCATCCCCGGCAGCGGCCGACGCACGACCGCGCACGCCTTTGTGCGAACGGAGGTGCGCGTTCAGCCAGTACTTGCGAACGAAGCGGGCTCCGCACACGCTACAGCCAAACGGCTTCTCTCCCGCGGCGTGGGCGTGGCCGCGCATGTGCATGGCGAGGTAGCTGCGCAGGGCGAAGCGGCGGTCGCACTGGTCGCAGGCAAACGGCTTGCCTCGCAGGTGGGCGTTCATTGCATGGCAAGGTAGCCGCGGGTGGAGAAACGGCGTTGGCACAACTCGCAGTAAAAGGTCTCCTCCCAGTAACGGTGCGACTCCACGTGCGGTCGCAGGGAGTCCACGTCGGCGAACGTAGCCTTGCAGTACGAGCAGCGAAAGGTACCGTTCGCCTCGTCCGTCTGCATGTGCGACTGGAGGCGCGTCTTGGGAAACGTTAATCTGTGGGCGGTCTCTTTCTCGCCCTCGGTAGCATGCGACTTTTCGGCAATAAACATACGGTCCCCAGTGCCTGGTTGCACATGCGACTCGAGTGTCGTACCCATCGGTTTTACTCGGGAGTCTGCGATGCTGGCCGCGGAGTTGCAGCACGCCTGATATTTTCGACTTCCAGAAGCAGAGCGAGCACGCGATTGGCGCTGGGTCTTGGGTGGAACTTCTTCATTGTCTGCAGCATTATTTAAAATAACAGCTGATTTCGTTGTTTCGATCGAACACGGCGTTCTTTAGTGTCAGCCATCTTGTGAAACTCGCCATTTTGTGAACCACCAGCGCGTCTCTTACGAGTGGAATGTACACCGACTGATTCGGTGTGCAAGTGGAGTAGTGTCTTGCTCGAGGCTTCCCCTTTCTCCTCGTCACTTCCTTCAACGTGCGATGTCTGGTCTGGAACGTACGCTTCAAAGTGTCCGACTCGAGTCGAGCCTTCTCCAGACGCTTCTCTGCGTTAGTAAATGAACAACTGTCACCTGAGTGTTTCTTGGATGTGCGTTCCTCTGTAGCGACCTGCTCTAGTTGGTGGTTCCCCAAAGTACGTTTGCGTGACTGAAATCGAGTGTTCATCAATTCCTGGTTGGAAATGGTGCCTGAGAACCGCGGTTTGCGAAAAGCACGTAACTTCTGTACCTGCGACTGGAGTTGCGCTGCGGACGAGGTTTTCACACTGGCCACCAAACCTGAAATCCCTTCGCTTTCGGATTTGCGAGCTCGTTGACTTCTTTTTCTGGTCTCTGCGCTGCTGGAAAAGGAACTTTGGAATTTGTCGATCGTACACCCTGCGACAGTAGTAAACGCAGGTGAGTGAGCTTGCATCTTCGAAACTTCTTTGGTCTTGGCACCTTTTAAATTGCCTTTAGCCTGGGATTTCCCAAAGTCTAAGGTAGCTTCCGGTTCGACTCGAACAATGAGACGTGGCCACAGGTTTTCGTGGATCTCTGAGTTGGTGGAGGCGGCACTGTTGCCCTTGTGTGCTTGGGCAAGTGTGTGTTTTCCAGAGGAGTTGTGGACATGGGACTGGTCAGGGGTTTTGGTCAGAACTTTGTCACTAGCTTCTACGTTGCTTGAGCGCCCTTTGGCTGCGAGTTTTTGTGACGAACAACCTTCTAGCTGGACATGCGACTGGAGTGGCGACTCAGACGAAACATTATTGATGTCTCCGCGCGGTTAGATGCGCTTCCTAGAGTCTGCGATTGGCGCAGGGCGAGACGTCCACCATCGACCTGTACCCGTGACTGGGGATTCAGCTTGGACAAAAGTTCCTTATTAGCCTCGGTGATGGCAGCCGTGCACCCCATAGTACGAGCTTTCTGCATTGTGACGCTGCCATCATGCGTGTCCTTGTTCGACCGAAGATTCGAAACTATCTCTTCGACTTCCTTGTTCGGAGCCCTTCCACTAGCGATAGGTTTTCGAAATATGCGGGTTCTAACAACCAACTCTTTTTGCGATTGGAGTTGCTTCTTTTTGGTCGTCGTGCATTTGGTATCGAGGCGTTTTTTCATGTTGCGATCTCCAGCACCTGATTGTTCCGTCTTGGACGACACTTCGTTAATGGTGTCCGCATTGCAAGCGCTTCCGCACTGAGCATGAGGTTTTCGCGAGGGTCGACCTGCATGCGTGTGTTTGTGCGACTGGGATTGCTTCTTGCCCAATTGCTGGTCGCTGGTCTTCTCACTTACGTGGGTACGTCGTATTGGAACGCCAGCCTTCTCCAACACGTGCAACGGAAGTCGTTTGACGACGAGGAACATTCTTCTGGACCCGATCATTCGAGAATGTTTTTTTAGTAGGTGAGTTTGGCACCGTGTCCTCGGCGACATTCCGCCGCGTGGGGCAAGGGTCTTCGGCGCGATGCCGGCGTCTGTCTCCACATTTCTGACTCCCATCGTCGTCCAAGTGCACCGATCGGCTACGCCCTCGCTTCGTCTTTCGACAACCGGCGTCGTGCGCGACTGAAGCCTTGCGACCGGCTTGGGCGGCATCCTTCCGGCCGATTCCTCGCCGCTCGGTGGTGCGCGGCGGACGCAACCTTTTGGTACTGCCAGCCGTCCATCTGCCGGTCGGCCATGTGCTCCTTCACGTGCTGCACGAAGTCGCGACGTCTCAAGATGGACGTGCCGCAGACGGAGCACCGGAAGTGCCACGAACAACAGTGCCTGGCCACGTGCCCTTTCGGGTTCCGCCAGTGGCTTTCGCAGATGCGCTCTTCGATTATACACACCTCGTCCGACTCGTCTGGTTTTTCCTTGCTCAAAGAGTAGGCTCTCCCACGACCGCCTGTGAACAGAGTAGTACAGCACTTATACTTCGGTTTTTATAACAAGGCGCAATGAGAGCCTGTCTTCACGACGGATTATGGAACGGGTTTTTGCGTCTTTCTCGGTCATGCCGCTAGATGTCGCATGATCGCAACCGTATCAAGACGTTCTGCAGATCAAGCTATATCTCGCGGTACGACCGACAAAGACGCGAAAGGCCGTGCCATTTTTCTACAGTTAATTCGGATTAACCGATAGGCACGTTAGGTACAGTGCATAGGGCCTACGAACATGAGGGGGCCTACGATATATCCCCCTAATAAATTTTTTTACAATTCTATTTCAGGTGTAAATAAATCACACATACACAAAATTTTCAACGTTTTACAAAAATTGCATTTTTTAAATTCCAATTTAAACGTTGGTTTGTAAAAGAGCGCGAAAAAATAAAACAAATTGACGTCAGTTACATAAGACGTCAATTTCGAATGAATTGCGTTATCTGTATTCCTCTAAATAGGTATTTTTTAATTCCAAATAATTATAGTAATTAGTTTAATACGGTCCTATAGTTTTCTGTGGCCTACGAAAAAATTGTGTCTAGGGCCTACGTCAAGCTTCATCCGGTCTCACCCCAGGAAAATAAGATGTTTGCGCTTCCCCACCCATACAAACATAATGCGCCCGCAGATAATTAATACTTGGTTAGAGAAATAAATACACACTTATTGTTATAAAAAAAAAAATTCCGAATATCTACGTAGACAAAAATGATAAACTACAATTAATTCCATAGTTACTGAAACAACAATAATAAATTATGCATACCTAAGCCTCTTAAAAAATGAATACATTTATCAATGTCAATACCAATAAACCAAAATAAAAATATTTATTATAAAAAATGTATCAAAAATTGAACCCCCCCCCCCCAGGTTTGCACCCTACGCGATCGCCTAGTTTGTGTATAGGTAGCGCCGAACCTGCTAAAAGGGAGACATCACGCTATCTCTCACACGTTAATTTGACTCAGTATCTAAGAAACTATTCAACCTAGAGCTGTAAAATTATATATGCAGCTAGGTGAACTTTATTCAAGTAAATACGTCATATTTGAATAATTTTTTGAACTTAAAGAATATTTGAAGTTTAAAGGCAAAATTTTTACATCATTTTTCTGTCCTTTCATACAGAAATCTCGAAGCATGAAACTTACTGGACTCATTTTGGTCCCATATATCAATTATTGCTTAATAGACCTCGGCAAACTAAATGGAAATTATTACTTGGGTAGTTTCAGATATAAAGGGACACGTTTAAAACAAGTTCAAACAGTGTAACGACTATGAAAATAGTCACCTCGTCGTCATAACAAGTAAATAAAACACGTTTGCCGCATAGTCATAAATGATAAAGCTTTGCAGCGCTAACAAAATATTAACGAATAAACCCTTCTCTATCGTTTGGTGAAAAACAGCCTTCTAGATGCATTCGTTCAAAAGATAGTACAACGTAACTGAGACTCATAAACAAAGTGACTGCCATTTTAACACATGAAGGTAAAGCAAGCACATAACAAAATTGATATTAAAGAGCGTGCATTTCACAGTATCATTTTGTTAAAAAAATGAATATTTAGAAAATGTTTCAATACCATAAATTCTGATTTTTACTTTGTCTTCACGTAAAGCAAGAATGTGAAAGAGTCACAACTGTTCCAGAGACGTCACATTCCCAATGACGTTTTGAAAACATACAGCGACCTCCATGGGAACGCTTGCATAGTCGGATCATTTGCCTTGAAGAATGCCGCAGTACAACGGACGCAATGCTGACTACACTGCCAGAGACGGCATCTCCTAACTCATACTTAAAAATTGACTACGAACCTTTGATGTACAATACATCCGTTGCATTTGGCCTTGAGAAGTAGGGCTGTTGCCTCGGGCACCAACCTTCGATTGATTGTTTCCGGGCGGGTCAACTGCTAAGGTCATTAGTTACACAAGTGTAGCGAATGTTTTTATCACGGAAGATGGCTGTGATCTACCCCAATAAATGACGTGATCCGCCGCCGATCTACACGTTGGCTTGCGAGTTTTCTCCAACCAGCTGGGCATCGCTCCAATTGATACTTCCGACTGATCCCTGACATATGTGGTGGTGTAGTGCATGTAAGTATAAGTGTGTGTAAGTAAGGGGTAAGAAAAGGATAAGGAAGAGGAAGGAAAGCACGCGCGGTCCATGGCCCGTTTGTTATGGCATTCACCTTTTGTTGATCGGAGAAACCTCGAAAAACAAGAACGGAGGTTTTCTATACTTTTTAAACTTTAACCTCTCTTATGTGAATAAAATAATCCTCACCATAAAATTTCTCTGAATGGCGGGGTTTGATTATCTTGCCAACTTACTAAATATTTTTAAGTATTAAAAAGTCTAAATCTGCATAGCGAACTATTACAATAACGTGGAAAACTAAGCTCGTTGAAAAATCATTTCAAATGGTTTAATAAATAATTACGAAGCCAAGGAAGGAAAATCGATTTATAACTCACCACAAGTATGTAACAATACTTGGGTCTGAACTTTATTATATTAACACAGAATTTTCTGTTTGTAATAAAGTCCACAAACCAATTTTTAGCCCTAATTTGAATTATCGTCAAGTACTATTATACCATCTGCGATGGCGCATGTGATATGTACCAAGTAAGTAGCAAATAATTGCAAGTTTTCAAAACTAAATACCTCGTTTGATACCTCGCATTATCTGGACGAGGACTCTAAAGGTCGGCTCTGCTGAATTGCACGCGGAAACCAGAGCATTACCCTTGTCAACGGTTCACGGACCGCGCGCGATCCTTCCTTTCCCATCCAATTCTCAGGCCCTGGTTCAAGCATGAACCACATACTTACGACCCGCGGGCCGGAGACGGCATGCGTAATGAGTTTATGTTGACCGCGATTAGACTTTTAACTTTCTCTGCACAACGCACTGTGGGAATAAGTGGGACCTATAAATCGATTTAAATGAACTTCGATATCTAACCATTGTACAACAATGAAAGTTAAAATCTCAGCAACTTAGAAGCGAAAGCATCTTCGATTATGGAAATCGAGAGGATTTAAGGAGCATTATAACAAGTAATAATTACATTTGATAACTGAAAATGCGTCCAGGGTGTTTGTAAAACGAAATGATCGTTTTATTTGTGATATACGGATCGTAATCGTTTCTTCAAGCTTATTCTATTAATTAAATATTGTTTCGACTAATTGCGATAGTTCAGCTATTTATACATCATGTAATTATATTCTTAAAGCAATACGGTTAAAACAATGCTGTATATTAAAATAATTTTGTACATTTTTGTCACTTTGGGACTTCTAGAAAATGAAAAATTGATCTTAAATGACATATATTTAATGATGACTGGAAGGGGAAATATTTTTTTACCACATGCAATAATAAGGCGCAGTATCTTATTTGGAATTCGATTGTAGATGAAATTTTAAAACGAATACCTTGAGAAGAAATTTTGAAACGAAACATGCAAGTTACGTACAAAATTGAAATGAAGAAAGCCGAAAAATAAAATAATCCGCAGATCTGGTAGTGAAATAGGCCACACGGCAAAATGTATTTACACAGCAAAAATCAATTACAAAATCTGCTACTGAAACAAGTTTTCTGGAAGCAAAACGGACGGAAGCAAGACGGAATGAGGAAAAACTTCTCCCAAAGAAGAACTTGTAAAAACGTGCATATTGGATGTTTGTGATGTAATGTGTTCAGAAGCTAAACAAAAAATTGAAAATACAAGCCTATCTCGGTAAACTATTGTCCGAAGAATAGAAGATATGAATGCTAATGACAAGTAACTGAATCATTTAGAATCAGCACATTTACATGTAGTAGTTCTTGACGGCCCGTTTTTATGCAACTTGTCTTAACGAAAGTTGCGATGTAAAGGATATTGCTTAGTTATTAACTTTTACTGCTATCACTGAAGATTTGCAAATTTGGGAAGAAGTTTAATCAATTGTTCTTTTGTATTTTTTTGTAAATTTGTAATAAATTACTTACATTTATTCATAAACAAGTTAATTTAAAACAGTTTTATTTGCTTACACAAATCATTTTTGTACTATTTAATATTTTCTAATTTCATTATTTCGCCCAGCCCATGAAAAAATCTCTTTCTTTCTAATCTGGTACAAGGGCAAAAACTGTTGGCCATGCCTGCCCTAGTCCAACGCTCATTATATTTGGGATTTCGTAAAGAGGCGCGTAAGTGACTTGTTTTCACGGAGGAATATGACACGGCCTTTCGCGTCTTTCTCAATCATACCGATAGATGTCGCTTGATCTGCAGCACTGCTTGATATGGTCACGATCATGCGACATCTGGCGGCACGACCGAGAAGTCCCTCACGCGCCAAGTAAACCCAACTGTAACAAAATCTCCGAGAAGTAGCGTACATCCGTAGAGTTCTTGGAAACATTAATTATCTCGATTATGCGATTATGGAAATAGAATGTCCAACTAAATGAGAAGCGACAGAGATATGTATCTTTCCGTGCAACTAGTTTTCAATTTTCAAAATTATTTCGGTACCGTGTGTCGAACGAACAAGCAAAATCCAGGAATTTCCTGAAAACGAAACGCAGAATTTTGTCTTCCGACCAGACGCTACGAGCTCCACGATTGCTACGCGATCGAAAAGGTTTTAAGTATTAAAAATATTGATACCTATAGTATCGGCAGCGTGTAAGTGACTCTGACAGTTCTCGCGTCACCTGCTGTGATACATCATGTGACCTACTCTGAAGCAATCAGCTTGCAAGGATTTGTTTACTATCTTACGCCAGAGTTCAGCGTTGCAGATCATCCGATTCATACGGAGGTGATAAGGTTCGGCTTCGGCGAATCATAGCCTGTCAGCGTTGCCGCTCATCCAATTCATACGGAGGTGATAAGGTTCGGCTTTGGCGAATCATAGCCTGTCAGTAAGTGTTAATGTTTTAGGATTTCATTTATCTGTGGTGTAGGCGGTGCCATGTGCGTAGTAGTATGTAGCAACAGTGCACTGAACTGTCAGAGTATACGCTGCCGGTACTGTACCTTTTTCCAAATTCCTTCTAAGGTGTCAACCTCACCAGCAATGATATTAACTTTAAACCTCAAGGAAGTGGTTCAAGTAATCCATAGCAAACTTCCGAGTGCCCATGGTGGAAAGAGATGGGTGACCTATTGCGCCTCGTATTCAACTCCAGGCAATGAGCTTCAGGCACCAGTTTGAATCACAATATTAGCGGGACATATAAATGCAGCCTGATACCACAATTACCACCTTGTCACTTGTACCACAACTATCACACTGAAATAAAAAACAGCACGGGCACTTCGTTTCGTTTGAAAATACAGATCAGACGCTGGCCACCATGTTGCATGGAGAACGAGAAGTGTTGAGAAACATTTTCAAAGAGTAGGAAAGTGACAACTTTCAACAGTGACCAGCTAAAAATAACATGGAATTATAATAAATTGAAATAAAATATGCAATGTTTAAAAAAATGCTTCATATATTTGTTTAAATGACTTTCACTAAGATGATAATTTTGGTACCTGGCTCTATTTAAAATATCCAGTAATGTGACGCAAACCGGTGCATGAAGCTCATTGGCTGAAGTCGGATACCATGCGCAATAACTCACTCATGCCTTTTCACCACGCGTTTAGAGAACTTACCACTAATTAGATAAGGAATGAAAATCTGAACCTGAGAAGAATACATGCCTTTAATGTCCTTGTTTTTTACCGAATTTGCGGGATTATCTGGACTACCTTCGTGCCCGCTGTCTTCATTAGCGAGGGTCGGAGGCAACGGGGAGCAAGCAACCACATCTGAAAAATAGAGGTGTCACATAACATAATACCTAGACATTTTTAGTTGTCAAGAGATATAGTCACTAATGCCTTGGGCATTAGTGACTATATCTCTTCGTAAATCGACTTTAGTTAATAATACTATTAAAACATATTCCTTTCCAAGGCAATGGGATTATTCTAGACCACTATTGTCATTTTGGCTCTGAACCATTTGTTCACAATTAGCATGTGATAAATGTGTATGATAGTGATAACGAAGCAGAATAGTTCAATACTACTAATCAAAAACATCAGAAAATGTTCCTACAACGAATTCGACAAAAAATTTGGACTAATTGAAAAATATTAACAGTATGTCTACATGATGACGGTTAAAGTTGATGTAATAAATAATGACATAATAAATAATACACGTACAGTATGAGTAGAATGTTTACTAAAAGTAAAATAAAATTATTCATTGATTACTTCCTGCAGGCGTCATAGAACGCGGTTCACAATTCTGTTGATACATAACGATAAATATTTTTTTTTCAACGCTTTCATTGCAACACTTCTTTCCTCTTCAAAAAAGAAAATTAAATATTTCATGAAAAAGCAATTCTTGGGTAACACAAGGGATTAGGGGTAAAAACAAACGAATTCTTTCATTTATAAGCATCATTACGTATCTCAAGATTTTCTCCTCTACTTTAAAAAATACAAATCATTGTTAAGAAACTTCATAAGGTGGGCTAAGATTACATGATCAGGATATTTTGAACTTAAATAATAAAACAAAACCAATTTGTGAATATAGTAAAAATACGACCACATTAACTAGAAACCTTGTATAGAATATTTTTAAAGACAACGATAGACATGTGAACGATCAGAAAACTGTGGCTGGTCTCTTTAGCCAATAGTTTTCGAGAATTGCTACCCATCTCACTAACAGTCGACAGTCACAAAATCCAACATCACACGTTTCCCAAAAAAGTTTAGACACGATGTTCGTTTCCGAAACTTCTTCCTATGAAATTCTCCAAATAATCGGCAAACTAAAAAATAAATATTCCGCCCGTTTAGATGAATTTCGGGATCGTTTGTTAAAGGCTGTGCGCCTGCCACTGTACACACGTTAACTCACATATTTAGTGCATCTTTATGCACCGGAACTTTTTCAGATATTTTCAAAACAACTAAGATTAAGCCGTTCTTCAAAAAGGGCGACAAAAATGAAATTCAAAATTATCATCCAATATCGTCCCCTCTTTAATATTTTTGAAAAAAACTGACGAGACGTTTTCTTACGTACGAAGGGAACCTATCTCAGTATACACTACGAGCTTTCAGATTGCCAACATGGATTTCGAAAATCAAAATATACGGAAACAGACATTTTCTTTTCTTAAAGATGTCGCCTCATCCATGGACCAAAATGAATTGGGATATATTTAGATATTTCAAAAGCTTTTTTCGTGATTGTTCACAACATTTTACTTTCAAAATTACCTTCCTATGGAATCCGTGGTATTACTCTAGATTGGTTTATGTTCGTGCCTTAAACAACGATTTGAGGGAGTAGAAATACCTAACTGGAATGATGGAACATTACTTACAAACCTTTCCAATTGCACGTGGAGTCCCGCAGGGATCGATTTTAGGTCCTATTCTCTTCCTACTGAGTAAACTTATGCCCTCAGCGATTCGAAGCGGAAGAACAGTTCTCTTTGCGTATGATACGAATATTCTTTGCAATAAAGAAACCGTAAATAGAACAATATCAGATTTTCAAACTGATTCCTTAATAATTAATAGTGAATGAAAAGAAAACGTTTTCAACGCAGTTTTCCATTTTAAATTAACAATTTTGTACTCAACTGAAAATGAACGGTGTGCCATCGACCGGTGGTAAGGTAACACAATTTTTAGCTCTCTCAATTCAGTGAAACCTTAAGTGGAACGTCCATTTAAATGAATTGAACACAAGATTAAGTTCATCATGCTACGTGATTCAGAATTCTTTCAAGTTCAGTTAGCCCCCATACTGCTCGTTGTGTAAAGGGCCGTTTTAACAGTATTGAGAGCCCTTGGGCCTAAGTTACTTTGGAAGCCCCCTTTTCTTAGTCACCGATCTCTCCGCTATCGATAATGAAATATAAAGAAAACTCTATCAATTCACATTGTATTTTGTACTTTTTTATAATATTTTGAAAGTTTTCTTAATCAATTTAACTTTAAAAAAATTATAATTACATTGAAAAAGGCTACAAATTAAATAGTTTTAATTTTATTGAATTTTAAAATATAAAATTGAAACGCATCAATAATCCATATTATAAAAATTACCCTATGATGCGCAATACATCACTCCATTATGCCCCTTTTTTGCGTTGCGTTTAATCATGCATTACTTTACGTGTTTTTTTTATTTTTTGAAAAATTTAGTATTAAATATTTTTTAAAGAACTATCAGGGGCCCTTCGGGCACTGGTTGGGCATATTTTGCGAATGTTCATTCCCGCTTGAGATATGGCATAATATTCTGTGGAAATATATTTTATTGCTCCAACACTTTTAGATTACAAAAAAGAATTTTACGAATAACAAGCCAATCGCACCCCTGTGATTCATATAAGCCTATCTTTATTAATCTAGGATTTTTACCATTACCTTGTCTCTTGATTTACGATTCAGTGTTGTTTCTTGTCAAAAATGACTTACTTAAGGGCAATATTTAATATAAGTTAAACTGGACGTTTAACGTCCAGAAGCTTGAGCTTATAAGCAAATCGGTAAACATACTGCAACGAAACATCGAAGACTACTTTTTTCGCATGCAAACGACTTTCTCAACTGTTGGAATTGGGGTGCGAATAATGCGAGCACTGTAGCGTGATTGCGCGTGGACTCGCCATCCGATATCGATGTAGTGCGCTGAGATACAGGATAATAAAAAAACAGAAAATGAATAAACACGCTCTGTTTGTATACTGCGGTTTTCACACAGCTTGACCTCATTTCAGTGAAGGCCCGTCACCACGGTTACATTTAGGCAGGTTTTTTTGCGTCTTTCTCAATCGAGCCGCTAGAGTCGCTTCATCTGCGGCACTGCTTGATAGCAAGCATGTGACACCTAGCGGCACTACTGAAATAAAACGCGAAAAATCGTGCCTAAATGCTACCGTGGCGACGGGCCTTCAGTGACCTTGAGTTCCAGCTGTAAAAACCGTAATATATTAGTCTGATTCAAGTTAAAGAATAATTGGTAATATTAAAATTCGATGGTGATTTTTTACGCCTAAAATGACTTGACCTGCATTGCATAATACTCACGAAAAGTATCGGTTTTAACTAAGCGAAATTCAATAAAAATCCATTCCATGCTTAGGACGGTGTTATATTTAGATACCAAAACACTATGTTCTCTAGCACTGTGTTTATCTTGACCCATATAAGATCAATCATCAGGATGACTTGTATTAATGTAGGTTACTTCAAGTTGTCAAAAAGAGCTGTTATAAGATCTATAAAAAATTAATGAAATTTAATAAGATATATCCGTTAAGCAATATTTGGACAAAAACGTTTTTGAACTAAATTTTGTTTTGCGAATCAGAAGTATTGTGCTACATAAATAAATGAAATATCCTAAACAGAACTTTAAAACCTAGAAAATTGATATGAAATGCCCAAGTACATAAACAAAGTAGGGCAGTTACATGTTCATGATAAAATATAAGCAAATTGGAAAAACAACTTTGGGGAAATATTAAAATACATTTTTATTCATCAGAAAAGAACAACAATAGCATAAGAAGAAAATGATAAAAGAAATCAGACTAACAAGTAAAAAAAAGTCCTTAATATATTCAATGTACTGGTATACGTTATATAATTTATATCAAAGAGATGTTGGCTTTTCTAAATATTCTAATTTTTAAGTTCGAGCAATTCTGCCATCCTTAGTCAAGAACAGCATGGCATGGTACTCACTTAGATTACTCCCTGTTTCAGTTGAAGTTTCATCTGAAGAGCTGGCCAGAAAAGAGTCCTGTGTCAAACAATAAAAAAAATTATGTGACACACTACAATACAAATAAGTAACAAATGACCATTAATACAAAATACTATGTCTAAAGGAATTTAAAAAATTTACACGTGTTACAGTAGACACTGAGGCACAGTGTGGAATTTAAAAAATTTAAATTATATTACTGACATAGCATTTGGTTTTCAAATGTTTCTCACTTGAGATTTCTATTGAAATGAGATTATAATGCATACATACTCAGAATATTAATTCGAATATACTCGTACATCATGATTTTATCTCTTATATTCCCCCCCCCCCTCTTGCTTCCATAACATTTAAAAACTTGTAACGCTGATTACATTTTTTCTTTTTTAGTCAACTTAATATGTAGAAAAGTCTGGATTCTTTCAATACATGTAAGTATTGAAGAATTAGCCCAATCATGTTTTTCATTCTGTTGAGAAAATGCAGAAGTCCTCTCAAAGCACATGAAATAATATTTTGAGTCTAAATCAATCTGAGTATAGAGAGAGGCATTCTACAGAAGATTATAGCTGATAATAGAACAGAAAAGGGAGGAAGGATCTGCATGGTTGCAATTTCTCTTCATTTAAAAAGGGTGTTTGAAACCATAGATAAGAATAGATTATTAATAAAATTGGTCAGAGATGTTGTCAGAGGTAAGATTCTTGAAAGGCTTAAAAACTATTTTACTAATACAGCTCAATATATAAAAATTAATGTTTCTGGTGATGTTATGACCGGAGAAAACAGAGCCGCACAGGGAAGCAAGCTTTTATAATTTATTTTATTTATTGATGTTTTGCCTTATATTCTGAAAACTAATATATTTCAGCTGATGGTACACGTACCGTTTATAAGTCAGGGTTGGGTGTAAATAGGATTGTTAATGAAGATCTAACTCAGGCACATAAATGGCATAAATAGTCAAAAAACATTAAACAAGTATATTAATAAGGATAAGAAAAAAGTTAAGTATTATGACAATGTGATAAGATGTATTTGTATCCACTGACAAATATCCTAGAATTGTCAGTAATTTGAAGTACTGTGTAATAATAGATTTACATAAACATAATAAGTTACAGTTGTAAGGATCATTAAGATTATATAGCCAAGAAGATAGGTAAAAAGGGATGATTGTGTAAGTTTACATGTATACTAAATTGCTTGTATATAACACTGTGTCGTCCCATATGCCACAGTGCCATGCCAGTGTTGACCCATATGCCACATACAGGACAATGTGGGCTATCATCATTCTTTGATGTTTCCAGCTAGTAATTATGAAATTCAAAGGATTCAGACTGATAAATAGAGCAAATATAATGTATTTCATATAGAGATAGATATGCTTGTATAAATTCAAGGTTGTCAACTATACAGATTGGTTAATGGCTGAGGATCAAATTTTCAGTGATAAAATAATTTTTACTGAAAAACTAGTATGTGGATTGTTGCCAGAATATACAGTTATGTGTGTGGAGTCAGAAAGAGTTGTGTGTGAATATCAGATCAGAAATCAGGGTAATTATTATATAAAAGTCAGGAGCAAATGCAGGACTGTGCAAAACTTTGTCTTTTTCATTGGTCTAGTCAAATATGGTAACCTCAATTTGTCAAATCTTCAGATACTGTCATTAAGTTTATGGAAAATATAAAAAGGTCTAAGTAATGAAATTTAATAAGATATATCAATAAACAGTATTTGGCCTTTTCAAATTAGAAAAATTTACTCAACAAATGAATGAAATGAAATACTCAAAATGGAACTTAAAACTATAGACAAATGATATGAAATATACAAGTAAATAAAATAGCTTAGTAATAAATTCATGATCCAATTTTAGTAGATGGGAAAATTAATGCAAATATTATATGTGATGTCGCAACTAGACATCAGGAAAGAACATAGATAGCATAAGAAGTGTATGTTACAAGAATCAGAGAAACAAAAAATGTTATTAAAATAGCATTCTACATTTCATTTAATTTTAATAAAAATTCTAATTTTTAAAACAGACTTACTGAAATAATATATTCATAATAATGTTTCATGTGAATGGAAGTAGTAATGTAATAATATTAATAATAATATTGTTATTATTTTTATTATTAATAAAAATAATATAATTAGAATGTCATATCCTGCAGGTTTTTTAATTTTTTTATTTCTCTTTGTTCATTACTGTGATGTAAATGTTTTTTTTTCCCCAGGAAAATTTACCAGGTAGTTACATTCTTTTCAGTGCTTTAACAGTTTCTTTCAATATGATAGTGAAAAGCCAAGACCAACTACATTCCACAAAACTCAATGTAAAAACAAACACAATGGCTGTAGAATCCTGATCATCATGCATTAGAGAATATCCTTGTATTATAATTTTACTTTTTCACCTCTTTCCACATTGACTTCAGTATTTAGTACTAAGGTATCTTTTAAAATCATATTTTAATCATTGTTAATTCATGATTTGCCCCTTTTTGGAGTGGGGCATTACGGAAGTCTACGAGGTGGCTTACAAAATAAATTAGATTGCTCCATCACATTTCAAATCTCTGCTCCCCTAATAACTGAATGCCCAGAAAATTTACAGCAGATAAGCACAACTAATTAACAATCACAGATACTTATAGGTTAGTGTTAATTTTTAAACTGATGGAACAATCATTGCAGACACTGTTTTAATGAAAAGTCCATAGTCTTCTTTCACAAATTCCAAGAAGGGTTTAAAACTTGATACAAATGATTGATAATTGCCATGAGATATATTTCATCTCGCTTAAACCACTTCTCATCACTTAACAAAATTATCAGTTTTGCAAGATTTTTTCTTATATTATTGAGTTTCATTGCATGATACTTCAGCTGGTTTGAAAAATATTTTACAGAGGCATTATTCATAAAGTTTTGACATTTTATGATCCACATGGAACTATTTCCCATTTAAAAAAGGAAAAAAGGTTTTCTCTAACCATGAACTTTGGTCCAAAATTATTAATGCTTTTCAAATTATGAATTCTTCCTAATTCCATCAAACTTCATGTAGTTTGTTGCATGTACTTTGCAAATGTACATTTCTGCTAGAGATACGGCATATTTTTCGGGAGAAGCACATTCAGGAATACCCTGACCTTTAGGTCACAGAAAAAAAATCCAATGCATTTTTTGTCAAAACTGACTTCCTTAAGGGAGGGAACATATTTTCATGCAATACTGATGCAGACAAACTTTGTTAAGTTGAAAAGCAGGGGAGTGCCAAAAGTTACAGTTGTTTCTCCATATACATAGATTTTTTAAATTTTTGCACCTCAAGTTAAAAGCTTCCATAGTTTTTCCATAATTAAGCTTCCACAATTAAATTATGGAAGCTTTTACACCTGCATATATCAGAGTTTTGATCATTTGATGGGATGGCACTTTACACTTTTTCATCAGCTCAAAATTTGACTGGTAAGTGTGACTGCTGGAGGAAAAATGAAAAACATGAGTCTTATAGAGATTTTGGATTTATAGAAATTTAAGTTATCTAAGTTTCACCACACTTATAATTTCAACACTAGTAGGAATCTTATTCATCAGGTGTCAGTTCCAACAGCGCACAACAAGAAATACACATAATACATAAACAATACATGAAAGTTACTTAACAACACACTGCCAGATGGCACAGAACAATTAAAATCTATATCCCCACTAAGTGGCAAAGAAAATATTTTCTGCTACATTGTTGCATATATTCAGTTAGAATCTACATTGACCATCAAAAAGGAAAACAGAACTTATTAAAATGAGAAGAATCCTTTTTTATTTAAAGACAGTCAATTAATGTTCAAGCAAGAATTTTTTTTATTTGTCCCATTGTATCTGAAAAATGATGTTGAATACATGCTGTTTCATGGATTAATTATCCACATCATCAGGTGTAAAAAAAATGGAAATTGAAATTGTAAATAAAAAAACTTGGATATCTTTTTGCTTGTAATATTTTTTTGACGATTAGCATCAAGTTTTATCTATTTACAAAATGAGATAACCTTCTTTTACACCTGATGATGTGAATAATTAATTCACAAAATACTGTGTACTTAATATCATTTTTCATATATAATGGAAATAATGAAAATTAAATATTCTATTTGTTTATTCAATTGCCTTTAAATAAATAAAGATACTTCTCATTTTAATACTCTTTAAGAAAATCACTGTTGGTGGTAATTCTACCAAGACTTAAACTTGTAATATGTATTATGAGTACTTCATGTTCCAGATCAATGATTCCCATTTTGACCAGGTTTTTTTTTGGCCAACTTCCTCTCATCTATTGAGCGAATGCTAAAATTGACCCTAACTTTGTTTCTGGACATTTTGTTTGTGGCTTCACTAAATAAACAGTGTGTTGAGCTCTTCTTTCTTTACTTGATGTAGGGTAGAGCTGAGGGTGTAGGTTGCTATTTTGTTAGTAATAGTCAAATCTGCAGTTTTTTACCGATGCAAATAGATTTTTCATAATTCGCGTGCGAAAATTTCCCGTCTTCGAAATTCGAAGCAAAATCTCATGTTTCTAACCTCACTTTGTTGGTACTTTTATTCATTAACCCTTAAGTGGGCGCGTGGCGTACTCAGTACGCCTCGCTACATTTCTGAGCTTATGTTTTCTAAAATTGAGATAGCCGGGTCTTCCGACACCTAATACCCTACCGCCAGATGTTGCTCTGCCGATTGTGAGTAAGTATGTATTTTTCTTTGTGTTGAGTAAGGTGTGTGCGAGGTGTCTTTTCCTTTTCTCGTGCATCTAGGCGTACTCTATGAGCCGCACGCCTAGTTATGTAAGTAATTTAAAAATTTTCATTTTTACAATAGAAAGCACGCGTAGCACTAGTAATGCTCTTCTAGATACAAAGTTTGCGATGGAAGCATATTTGGAAGAACAGATCGACGACGATTCCTCAGATAATGAACCAGAAAATGTAGAAATGTTTGATCATGACAGTAAATCTGAAGATGACATACGCACATCACGCTTAAACTGTGATAGTGATGAATTATCTGAAAAGAGCCAAGAATACTTTTCTAAAATCATTTTCAAACACAATAGATTGTGTCGTAAGAAACAATTACAATAAATTTTTAAAACGTGGAAAAACACGCCCCTGAATAAACATTTTCTAGAAAAAAAAGTTTTTTGAAGACAATTATTCAATCTGCAAAACCAAAAGTTAATAATAACGTGAAAGACAAAACTTCCTGCATTTATTAATTTCATACATTTTAGATGGAATAGTTTTGTACCCGAAATAAGCACATCATGCCAAAGAGACTTTCTGGCGGGCTGGAATCTTGTAAATTTAAGCGCTTATAACTATTTGCTTACATTTTTGTTTATTTTGTAAAAAAAAAATGTAAAATGAAAAAAAGGTGAGTATCGCGCGCCTACTTAAGGGTTAACTATGTATAGTAAAAAGGTGGAGAAGGGATTCTGGACCTAAAGAAAACGTTTGCCGATTATACTTCCCCCTCATACGTCGCTTACAGTATTTACTGGTTTTTGACAAAAATAAATCAAAATCAAATCAAATTACAGTTTTGGGTTAATACGCAGACCCCCTCACGAACGCCATCTGTTTTTAGTACTTCTCCAAGGTCTCCTGAATATAAAAAGTACTACTCATTTAGCAACGTAATTTACATTAAGCAATAGAAGAAACGATCCTTAATAATACATTCAGAGACGTAGAAAGGTTGAAGAAATTAACAATTAAACATTTTCGGGAAACTGACTACGCGTCAAATGACGTAACAAATGTAATTTTCTGTATTTTAACAAATATAAATTTGATGACAAAGTTTTTCCGGCCAATGTCTCTTTCAAGACCAGGGCTTACGCCATTTTAAAACCAATGCCTTTTGAAACCTAGTGACCCGCAACAGATCCAACGTGCTGCGAGAGCGCCGAAGCGATAGCGGAAGCTATCGCTTCGGCGCTCTTGCTGTTTAATAAACCTCTCTGTTTACATTTAATTACATTCAAAGGGAATAGTTGTGTACTGACCTGGACTTTCACTACCGCGCTTACCATAAATCACCAATTGCACCATAACAACTGCAAATCTAAATAAACATCTTAGTAACGCATCTAAAACGAATAGTTTTACAGCAGGCTTTGACACTCAGTTTATGTGGGCTCGTGGAGGGCAATTCTGCATTTCGACCATGTTTTTCTTACATTTACTTCGAAGATGAGACGGCGTTAGTTCATATTTCTCAACCACTAATATCTTCGCATCTTTTCTTCAGAAAATTTAAACACTGAGGGAGAAGATGCATTGCCACGATTTGCAACCAGAACACATGAACGAGTCATTTCAACGATATAAAATTATTCAAACTAATGCACTTGAAATATAATCAATCACTGCGTAACTACTGAAGTAATATATATCATTCAATATTTCTGACCAGGAGGACTGTATTCACTACACTTGGACTTCGATGACCGCCATGTTCATACAATTCAACACCATTCACGCCATTTCAAGGACTTGATTCAAGTCTGTGGGGTAGTTGGCCTTGTGAAGAATATATGTATGTAAGATCTAACAAGTCATGAGTTCAATAAACAAAACTATTTATTTTGAAGAAAAGTGAATTTTATAAGGTCAAACCTACCCTACACATTTAACTTCTTTCATAACACCACACTGCGTACTGTTAATATAGGGATCACTGGCACCACACATCAAGAGACTACAAATATATTATCTACAGCGTTATTTCTTACCTCCCCATCGGTATCCCTTTCTTCTTTCAATAACTTCAGCGCGTCAGGTAATAGCATCATCTGCAAATAGAGCAGTATTACTTCTCTCGTACAGAAGGATTATTACCAAAAGTTAAGATTGTTTAAAGAAATAAAAATTTTTTTGTATTTTTTCTATTACATTAAATCATATTTTTTAAAACAAAATTTATTTGAGCAAGTTTCAATTGTTTGTAGAAGTTTCAATTGTTTGTAGAAGTTTCAATTGTTTGTAAAAGTTTCAATTGTTTGAAATACAATACTGCGTTGAGAACGGAAAGTACAGCGATTAATAACAAATTTATGAAACAATTCTCGTTATCGTACACGCACATTATAGTCCCACCACCTAGCTTCTAAACCCACATAACTTCAAAACGGCTCGCGATATCGAAATGCAGTTTACGCTCAACAATGCGGTCATGGAGTAAGTAATAATAAGCGGGCGTGAAGATATTGTTTGAAATATTTTCAGCTTTTGAGAAATTTAATCTTTTTTTTTAAACGGAACAGAGTATTTTTCTCACAAGCAATAGACAGATCATAAAAAGGCGAATGCAATGATGTAACATGAGTTAATGCTTAGTATTTTGAGTATAAAATTATACTTTCTGACATGTGATTTTAAATTTAACGCACAAATTTACTGTAGCAATTGTCGCTTTGGGGGAAGGTGGTTTTCGCGGCGTGCCGGGCGCTGCTATAGCTTTAGATGGCTTGACCACCTCTCCGCGTGCGACATTCGAGAAAAAGTGTAGAAAATACCAGAGCATTGGGGTCACCTCTCGGGCGAGAGATAGTCTGCTTCATGAAGGTACTACAAACAGCTTTTGCTTCTAATTAAACATAACTATCTTCAGTTATTTCATATTTTCAGTTTCACAATACATGATTATCGGATTTTTTCATACAGAAACACATCGAAAGCGGAAAACATCAATCATGTTTACATTTATTACTTAAAACATTGATGTATCTATACAAGCATCCATGTTTTGAAAACATCGACATTTATGTCACATCTCTAGTTCCATTGTGAGCTTTTTTCACTTTAAAATGATGATTTTACAACGTTTTGTAAGATCGCAATGTTTACGAAAAAATCATTGGGACCCTTCTTTTACTTTTTATTGACTTTTCGCTCTTCTGAGTTCTTCTAGCAATTCAGAACTTCCTGTTGTATCCGGCAGCGGACGTACTGCACTGTACGGCGTCGTAACGTTCATAAAACTTATTTCGTAATAAAAAAGAACTTAAATTAAGTTTTTCTGTTTCCAGTTCAAGAAGTTCGGGAACATGCGGTGATCATGTGAAGACGAATTGGGCGAACATTTAAGGGAATATCTGAGGAACATTTGGAAGATCTGGGATACCATTTTAAGAGTTACGCACATTTGAGAGTGCACTGGGGGGAGGGGGGGCTTTGGAGGATATTTGGAACGGCTGTGGAAATATTTGCACTTTTCTGGGAAATTTGGGACCTACTGACATTTGGAAACACCGAGAATTTGTGATTAAGATGTGGTGGAAGCATGTAGGGGATTATACGGGAAACTGAGAAAAAACATGCCGGAAAAATGTGAAATTCTAAGGTTCATGTAGTTAACATGCGAGAGGAATATACCGGGTGATCAGTTTAAAATGCAACCTTCAGCAGGCACAGAGAATTGCACTGTCAATCATGGGTCGGATAGTGGCTGGCAGTTTTAAAAACTGTAAACTGTTGGGAAGTCCGCTTAATCCCCTCTCCCCTAATGCCAGCTAGAGAAGGAGAGCATGTGATTGACGTGGTCACGAGTTCAAAGAGAAAGCCACGCAGCTGTTTGTTTTGCGTCGAAAGAAAAGGAAGAGCCACAACCGCCAATCGCTGCTGCGTCGTCGGCGTTCCTTTATCGCTCATTTGTATTCTGTTTGTTTTGGTTTTGGTACAATATCTTACATTTCTGCAAATAAGGTGTTTATATATACATATATATATATATATATATATATATATATATATATATATATATATATATATATATATCACCATGTGTATTACCATACGATAAATAAATAAAAATATCGCTCATTATTATATAAACTAGCCTGCTGGCGGTGGTATAGTGAATTGCGCATTGTTTCGTAACTCATTTGTTTCTCCTAGCTCTACTACTACTACTACTACTACTACTACTACTACTACTACTACTACTACTACTACTACTACCACTACTCACTACTACCACTACACTACTCACCACACTACACCACTACCACCACCACCACCACCACACCACCACCACCACCACCACCACCACCACCACTCACCACCACCACCACCACCACCACCACCACCACCACCACCACCACCACCACCACCACCACCACCACCACCACCACCACCACCACCACCACCACCACCACCACCACCACCACCACCACCACCACCACCACCACCACTCACCACCACCCACCACCACCACCACCACCACCACCACCACCACCACCACCACCACCACCACCACCACCCACCACCACCACCACCACCACCACCACCACCACCACCACCACCACCACCACCACCACCACCACCACCACCACCACCACCACCACCACCACCACCACCACCACCACCACCACCACCACCACCACCACCACCACCACCACCACCACCACCACCACCACCACCACCACCACCACCACCACCACCACCACCACCACCACCACCACCACCACCACCACCACCACCACCACCACCACCACACCACCACCACCACCACCACCACCACCACCACCACCACCACCACCACCACCACCACCACCACCACACCACCACCACCACCACCACCACCACCACCACCACCACCAC